>VZRS01009492.1:35043-102043 GCA_013398055.1 Ifrita kowaldi
AGCATTGACTTTCTGCGATAAAAATAAACCCATAGTGCTTTAATTTTTTTTGGCAAAGAACCAGCATTTCATAATTTCATCCTTTTGGTTTGTTATGGGCTATAACTCAGCTTTAATGATCTGATTCAGTGAAGTAATAAAATCCCAGCTTCACTTCAGCTTTTTTTCTTTTTAATAGCCAGATTTATTGGTTCATACATGGGTTTTAACATCTGCAGGTCAGAAGCTGTCAAATTGCTTAGACCAGGGTAAGTGTTTGTTACTTGGGCACAAATGAACACATAGATTTCTGTATTAGAATTATCAAAAGACTGATGAATGTATCACTAGTGACGTATCACTACATGGATCTCTGCCAGGTTTTCTATTTACTTCTTAGGGACTGTCACCAGTATTTTAGCACGGAAGATAACAGTTTAATCAGAATCAAAAGGACAAAGAGGTGTTTGAGGAACTGATAAACATTTATACATATGTAAGGAAGGTGAAGGAGATAATTCATTGAATATTATAGTTTAAATTATGCTTGTTTAGGAAATGTGATAGAAATAAGAGAAAGGTCTAATATTTCAGTCAGATATAAAAAAAAAAAAAAGATGAGAGGAAGGGACAGAGTAAACTGGTTTACACTCAAAAATTGAGAGGGAAAGTGCAGTTGCCAATATTTACTTTCCTCACCTCTTTTTTTTTGTTTTCATCAAAGTAGGGGTAGACAAGTAGGGTTGAAGTAGAGGGGAAGGGTCATGTCCCTTGTCCTGCTGGCAATGATTTTCCTAATGAAGCCCAGAAGTCTGCTGGCTATCTTTGCCCCGGGGACACATTACTGTTTCATAACCAGTTTGGCGTCCAGCAGGATCCACAGGGCCTTCTTTGCAAAGCTGCTTTCCACCTGTTAGTCCACAGTGTGTCCTGGTGCACTAGGTTATTTCTTCTTGCAGGCAGGACTTTGCATGTACCAAGAGGGTGGTCAAACCCTGGAACTAGAGGGGCTTCCTAGAGAGGTGGTCAATGCTCCAAGCCCGTCAGTGGTTAAGAGACATTTGGACAGTGCCCTTAATAATACACTTTAACTTTTAGTCAGCCCTGAGGTGATCAGGCAGTTGGACTAGGTGATTGTCTCTTACAGCTGAGATGGGGAAGCATAGTGACGGTGGATGAGGAAAAGGCTGGGGTACTGAATGCCTTCTTTACCTCAGAGTTTAGTAGTAAGACCAGTTGTTCTCAGGGTAGCCAGCCCCCTGAGCTGGGACACAGGGATAAGGAGCAGAATGAAGCCCCCATAATCCAAGCGGAAATGGTCAGCAACCTGCTACACCTCTCAGACACACAAAAGTCTATGGGGCTAGATGGGATCCACCTGAGTGTACTGAGGGAGCTGGCAGGACTCACTGAGCCACTTTCCATCATTTATCTGCAGTCCTGACTAACCAGGGACGTCCCAGTTGACTGGAGGCTAGTTAATGTAACACCCATCTACAAGAAGGGTTGGAAGGAGGATCCAGGGATGTACAGGTCTGTCTGTCTGACCTCAGTGCCAGGGAAGGTCATGGAGCAGATCATCTTGAGGGCCGACAGGCAGAATGTGCAGAACAACCAAGGGATCAGGCCCAGCCAGGTTGGTTTTGTGAAAGGCAGGTCCTTCTTGACCAATCTGATCTCCTTTTATGACAAGGTGATCCACTTACCAGATAAGGGAGAGGTTGTGGTGTTGTCTGCCTGGACTTTAGGAAAGCCTCTGACACCGTTTCCCGCAACATTCTCCTGGAGAAACTGTCTGCTCATTACCTGAATGGGTGCACTCTTGGCTGGATAAAAATTTGGGTGAATGTCTGAACCCAGAGAGTGGTAGTGAATGTAGTTACATCCAGCTGGCAGCCAATCACCAGTGGTGTTCCCCAGCGCTTTGCACTGGGGCCAGTCGTGTTTAATATCTTTAATGACCACCTGGATGAGGGGATGGAGTGCAGCCTCAATCAGTTTGCAGAGGACACCAAGCTGGGTGGGAGGGTTGATCTGCTGCAGGGTAGGAAGGCTTGGCAGAGCGATCGGGATAGGATGGATCCATGGGCTCAGACCAAAGGCATGAGGTTCAACAAGGCCAAGTGCCAGGTCCTGCCCTTGGGTCACAACAACCCCATGTAGCGCTACAGGCTGGGAGCAAAGTGGCTGGAGAGCTGCCCGGTGGGAGAGGACCTGGGGGTGCTGGTTGACAGCCACTGAACATGAGCAAGGGTAGGACACCCTGTAGTCTGCCAAATCAGCTAAGACTGTCATCTGGAAGAGGTTTATGGTGATTTCCAGTGGCCTACAGCATGACTGTGCTTTGCCTCTCTGAGTGGAGAGATCCCCACAGTTTACCTTTCTGGGTATGTGTCCACATTAAGGCAAATGAGCAGCGTGATTTGACAACTTTTAGAGGCTGTTGGATTCAGTGGACTTCAGGATGCAAGGGATTTCGCCAACATCAATCAGTTGGAACTGGCTTTGGTGGTCTCTAAGGCACAGGGGGCAGCTGGGGAAATTTCAGAATGATGAGACAAAAATGTGATTAGTTGTTTGGCTCATGCCTGATCCAAACCTGTTTTGTACTGCTCTAGTGATTCAGCAGTGCTCAGGCTTGGTATTAATGTGCATGGAACCATAATCTTAGGCTCATCAACGCTTCCCCTGACCCTCTCCAGCAGGAAAAACAGCTTTCCTGGAGCTCTAGAGGCTAAAATTATTAGCTCCCTAGAAATACTTCTCTTTAGGCTTATCACCTTGCTCCACGTCTGCTTTTGACATATGAAGAAACTCTTGTACTATGCTGAAGAGTAATTCGGCAGGACCAGGGAAGTGATTTTTCCTCTGTACTTGACACTGATAAGGCCACACCTCAAGTTCTGTGCCCAGTTTTGGGCCCTTCACTTTAAGAAAGACATTGAGGAACTGGAGCATGTCTAGAGAAGGGCGATGAACATGGTTAAGGCTCTAGAGCACATGTCCTGTGAGGAGTGGCTGAGGGAGCTGGAGGTGTTTAGAATGAAGAAAAGGAGGCTCAGGGGAGATCTTATCACTCTACAACCGCCTGAAAGGAGGTTGTAGCGGAGTGGGGTTTGGTCTCCTCTCCCAGGCAACCAGTGACAGGACGAGAGGACTTAGTCTCAAGCTGCCCCAGGGAGGTTCAGGTTCGACATCAAGAAGAATTAACTTTATGGAAAGGGTTGTTAAATATCGGAATGTACCACCCAGGAAAGTGGTGGAGCCACCATCCCTGGAAGTATTCAAGAAATAACTCAATGTGGCACTTAGCATACTGGTCTAGTTGATAGGGTGGTATTCAGTCAAAGGTTGGACTTGATGATATTGGAAGTATCTTCTAACCAAAATGATTCTGTGATTCCGTGATCATATGTCAAGAGATGAGATCATACATTCCCAAGGAAAAAAAGTCATGAAGGAAAAATGCAACATGTAATTTTATAGTCAATATGAAGAGGGGCTATGTTCTTTCTGTTCTTTTAATGAAGCAGTTCACTCCCCTGTAATTTCTGCTTCACAATATTCGGTTACTAACAACATAATAAACAAGGGTTGGAGGCTTTTTGCCTTGACTTGTAAATAATATTTCACCAATGAGGTTGTGTGCTGGAGCAAGGACTGTGCACCACTGATTGTGTTTGATCTTCAGATGGTAGAATTAAATCCTAAAATCCATTTTCCTGCAGCCAGTGAAAATCACGTATTCAGCTCCTACAGTCAGCACCTGCATTTCCAAAATTAGCAGACGTTTTGAGATAGCGACACAGATATCAACAAATCATGTGTCTTGTATCTTTCATTGAGCAGTATTTTATTTTTAGCAGGCTATTCTTTTCTCTTTTCAGAAACAGAATTTCAACATAGAAGTCGTAAAGACTCCCCATCTGATGGGTGCAGACACCTGTGCACTTATGCAGGCATGCATATATGCATTTAACACGCATTTCCCACAATTTTTTGTCATTCAAATAAGAAACAGAAAAGAACATCAGCAGGGATCTCATTCAATAATTATCTATTGTTGAACACAGCACTAGGCTTTTCCCAGAACTTGCTCATGGATAATTCTCATCTACTCTGCAAGTGTGTGAGTTCTCCAGTCCTTCTATGGTTTTGTGCACATCATTCTTTAAAGGGAGGAAGAAACAGGCATTTTGGGAGTCCATTTTGGGGTCCATTTAACAGATTCATATTTGAGTAATCAAAGGTTTATAAGGTTCAATTTCCATTTAAAATTCAAAGTCAGCTTCCTTCTTATGAAATAAGTATTGATTTTCTGCAGAGAAATGCTAATCAGAATGCTCCTGAAGAAGGAAAGGAAATTGAGTGTAGAAGAAAGGCTCTGTGAAAGAAGATAGGAAATTTAGTGCCTCCTCTCTTTCTGAAGGGAATATGCTTCTTGGAGCTTTGAGCTTGATGTCCAAGATTGTCTGCAAAGCAAAGTCTATGAAAATAAATACTGAATTTTTGGATACTTTTCTTGTTATCTTGGTTTTGTAGTAGTGACATACTTCAAACTACAGGGTTTATTATAACTGCTGAAATTATGAATGCTTTTATGAGATTTAAGACCGATCCTTAAATCTAATCTCCTTTCTCCAGGAGCTTTGCATAAGACCTGGAAAATGTTAGGAATTCTTGTTTACTACTTCAGGAAGATATAGATGATTCACAGAGGTCAGGGTGAGAAGGAACCACTGAGATCAACAGGGGTTGGTCCTGGAGTCAAGCTTCTGTAGAACTTACATCTTGTGATGGATAGAGTCCTGTTCAGCCTCTCCCATCTACTTAGAGCAGGACATTTTTTTCAGACTGCCTTCCAGAGGTCCCTCCAAACCTAATTTTTCCCTTGATGCTACGGTAATCAGTGAAAATAAAGCTAGAGTATAGAATCCAGCAACTTCTGACTCTGCACACCTAGTCTGCATCCCAGCTCCACATCAAGTTGAATTTAGGACATGCTTCACTCCTTCCTCCATTTCCTGTCTTTCCAGTTTCCATTTGTAAAGACCTGATGAAAGCAGCAGTGTGATCCAACAAGTTCCAGCTTGACAGGAGCTGGTTTTGTTTAGCAGAACTAGGTCTGTCTGTTGACTGTTGCCTTAATGTAATGTATTTGAGTTTCTCTATCTAAAAAATATGACTTTCCCAGTGGCGGTAGCTACAGTGTTTGTAATCACGGTCAGCAGCAAAGAAGTTAAAAGACCAGAAAAATGCAAACTGTCACTCCACCTCCCCTGCCACCAGAGGGCTTTATGAATGGTCTTTTATGAATGTTGTTAGCTTTCCAGCTACAAGACATTTTAAATGATGGATGAACAAAGGCATCATCTGTGCAAACACTGGGATGTTTGAACTCAGAGGAAGGTTCAATAATTAGTCATGCAGAATATTAGTAGCGCCCTTTGGTCATATTCTAGGTTCCTCCTGGATTACAACACAATGTCACAAATCATCAGCTGCTGCAATTGGTGTTTTCACAAAGGAAAAGCTTCCTGGTGGTAATACTGAACCTTGGAATAATATTTAACTCTGCGTCTTTCCTAAACACTGGTAGTGTACAGGAACCATTTCATTCCACAAACAGCTTTTTCTGCTTATACTTCTGGTAAATGGACTATTTCTTTTTATCATCTTTCCTTTCCAGTCCTGTCATCCTTACAGAACTGAATGTGTTCATCAGTAGAAGGTGAGACAGGTTTCTACTGTTTATGTCATCAGCATAACTATGAATAGTTAAACATGCAGAGTCCTCTCCGTTCTAGCTTCGAACAAGTACTAAGATGTACCTTTCCAGGCCCACTGTGGGCCCTAGGCTACATGGAGGGAGGTAAATGAGGGCACAATTTGAAAGCAATGCTTTGTCTTTCAAAGTTGTACCCAAAGGAAGCATTTGCCTGGCAGAAAGGTTTTTGGATTGTATTGTGCATGTAAGAAACAACATAGTTTACCTTCCAGACTCCTGGATGGTTTGCAGAACAAATGCATAGAAAAAAATGCCATTTTAGTCAGCAAGCTAAGAAAATTTGATCTAGAAATCATTGGGGTATTACAAATAGGTATCTTTATGCTACCATTTTTTGCAAAAGCGCTTTTGATATAGGACTGCCCCTTAAATCATTTAGTCTCAAATGAAACTGGATGGTAGGGACAGTATGTAGATAGAGATTATGTAAAGAGCAATAAAAAAAATTAAAATGCCTTTCTCTTCAGCTCTAAGGTTCTGCAGCAAAAAGCAGGTTTCACATTCACTGTTATTGGCAGCAAAGGCCCATATGGTGTTAAAGATACCAATACAGTGCTGCACATGACTCAAAAGAAAAAAATCCTATTCACATAACATTCCACCTTTATACTGGATCATTGTGCACTTAGTATCACTTCAAGATAGAAAAAAGCAGTTTGGGCAGACAGGTTTAAAATGGAACTCAGTCAAGCACACTTTTCTGGATAAATCAGGCTAACTTCAATGTGCACATAGCTGAAACCTCCTGTGATTAAATATTGGGTATGTATGCCAAGGCATTCTGGCTGTGACTTCAATTGTCTATTTTAAAACACAAGCCTCCTGCAGAAAAAAATTATTTAGTTAGCTAAATAAAGTGCTTGTTGAAAATCCAAAGAAATCATTTGTGTGATAAATAAGGTTGCTTATTACCAAGCTAGGATGATTATAGCTATTTTATGAAATTTTAATTACATTATGTGGCTGCTCAAATATTGGTTTTGAACATTAATCAAGTTACTTGGGAAGCATTTCACGGAAGGGAAAATAAAAATGAAATGGCTTATTTACTTATCCCAGTGTATTAAGAAAAAAATTCAGTGGGGAAATCATGGAAAAGCCATCAGGGAGAAAGCACTGCCTAAGAGTGTTCATAGTCAATAGATGTCTAAAACAAATTTTCACTTGAATGATCCTCCAGTGCTGTCTCAGTAGTATCTCCATGCTCCAGACAACATGGTATACTTAAAAAGCCATGTGTATAATTTTATAGGTAAGTTTATAGCCTGAAGCATTAAGATCTTTTACATATTTAGGAAACCATAAGATATTCTCATGTTACTAGATAAACAAGATGTCTACCAATTTTGTTATTCAAAATATGAAGCTTTTTATGGGCTCTGAAAAATCCATAAAAATTCTTCCACAGAAAGGAACTTTGCAGTGAAGAAAAGCGAATATAAGTCTGAATTAACTAGACAGATATGGATTGATGCTGAACTGATGTGACAAGAGCCCTTGTTTTGCCACTGCATATGTTTCCTGTCTCAGTGATTTATTTCCTGTAGTAAATTGCACAGGACAGAGATGTCACCTGAAGCCTGCTGAATTATTTCATTTTACATTTTTATTACCCTTTAGAAACATTCCAGATTTGTATTAACATTGGCGTCTTGAACAGCAATTCAAGGGCATTATCTGTGCACGCAGTTTTACTGAGTACACATCAGCATTGATGGTAGCAAAAACCTCCTGATGGTTCTTCATCATAGACATCCACAAACTCACAGCTGTATTTAACAGAGCCCTTTACAAAGACGTTCAGGTCTTCTGTACTGCATGACCTAGCTCTGCTTTTCCGCCATCCACAACTGGAGTGATGTGGAAAAAAGAAGCCTTTTCCCTTCTCCCTGAAATAATAAAGAAACTGAATAAAGGCCCAGCATACTTCTGGCCTTTCAGCCCAGGAGCTGCAGCTTATGGTTTCCTCAAGTCCAGAAAGAAGAGGAAAAGGACAGAAACAAGGCAGCAGATGCTGTTTTGCATTTCTGTCCAGGTGTATGAATAAAACATGCCTTGGGTCTTGAAGTTGGTGCTGTAGTACACATGCTATTTACTCATCAGGAGCCCCTAAAGCCATTGCTTCATTCAGTAACCTTCGCATCAAACCCTTGGACATCCGTGTCCAGCCAAGGGTCATTTAGAAACTCTACAGTAGGATACTGTTTGTACTAAAGGGGTGGGGCAACATGCAGTCAGAAATACAGCTAGTTACTTTACAGTACTTTGATTTCAACTTAAAAGAGCAGTGTTTGCCTTTCCTGTGTAAATAACTCTGCAAAGGTGGTTGTGGGTCAACAAAGGTGATGAGAAAAATAACATTAAGGAAAGTATCGTAAATTTTATTACAGGATAAAATCTAAACTATATCGAAGATATTTCTTAAGGCATTTCTGTAGTTTTATTTTGAACTAGTTGATATTTTCATACAAATTGTATGTTTTAATGAAGAAATTATAGCGCTACATTAGACTTCTGGCAGTTGGAATTCCCCATTGTTACAAGCCTTGTTCTCAAGTCCTTTAAATTTAATTCAATGTTCTTCCCAAAGTGTTTCACTTGTATTGTGCAATACATACCTTATCAAGATAAAATATTTTTATGTTCTGATAATAACTTCAATACTAACATCTCATATAATTTGTGGCATTTCTTTTCTCTTTGGACAAGACAAAATCCCTGAGAAGAGAAAAAATAAAGCGTAACAATATGGGGTCCGGATAATCAGATAAAACTTTGAGTCTGAATATTTTTTTGCATCAAAGGTTGAGGCAGCATGCAAATCCAAGAGACAACCTAGGTAATCTCAGCATGTTTTATATAAACATTACACCCAGAAAGCCCTGACTATTTAATCCCTATCCAAGGGCTGACTCTTAGCTGCTTGTATGTATGTAGATCAAAATATTATCCACTTGTAAATTGTTGCCCATTTCATGTTGCATTTTCATTAAATATCAGCTCAGATATTTTCTACTCTTAAAAACAGTGGTATTCAGGATTGAATATTTGTATCATCAAAGCATGATATGGTCTAAGTGTACAATGGGGATAGTGTATCTATGAATCTCCAAATACACACATTCATTTTACTTCTAATTTGTACAAATTGCCTTAAACTGACTTAGTAATCAATGATCCTTTTGGGTCGCTTCCAACTCAGCACATTCTGTGATTCTGTGAATCTGTGAAATATTCATCTTTCTTAAGAAGCCCTACCTGGCTTTAACCATACAAAAAAATACTTTGTACCCATCTGTGTAAGCTTGTCTCCATAGTGGAGTTTCAATTCCCAACATGAAAGTTTTGTTTCTGTGAGATCCAGTAAAAATTTTCTTGCTTTTCTTGATTTTTAGTCTAAATTGTTTACTTAGGTATGTAAAGCAAACTCCATGTACTTGCCTGGATTATTACCATCAAAAATTTTGATTGCAGGTGGTGCAAAAGTTTTGAGCACATCTGTGTGTGGGTGTTTTAGCTCTTCATGTACCTATTTAGACAACGTGAAGCATGATAAATCTTACAAGGAACAGTAAAATAGATTTACTGAAGACTGCTGAGGGCTATGCAGCATTTCATAACTTTCAAAGACACCATTAGAGATAGTACTTGTTCCATTGCATTTCAGCAGGGTATGTCTTAAATTAACTTTGAATAGAGGGACATTGAGGGAAAAGAAAGACCTTCAAAGAAAATTGAATTTTCAATGCAGGGACCATCCAGGTCCAAGGACATCCTCATTTCTGTCTTTTGCACTTTTCAAAGTTCAATTGAATAAGAATTGAGTAAGAGTATTTTATGTTCAGATAATTATGTAATTATTTTGTTTTATAATACCTTTCATTCTAAAGAATCCCATGAAACTTCAATATCCCTACAAAGGAACTGGGAGATATTTTGCTGAAGGATAACAGAGTATAGCTGGAGAACAAATAGCTTTCTGCCAAGTCAAAGTTTCAGGATGTAAAAAACTTTCTCCAGTTTTATCCTCTCATTAGATTAGCGGCCAGAGAACTTATATATGAATGAGAAAGACTGATTTGTAATCCATGTACTTTAACCTATGCTGCCTCCATTCCAAATGAAATTAATAACCAGGGAGGAAAGGAAATTGCAACCTCTCCCACTGGAACTATTCCACCTTGGATAAGTAATGAACCCTTTCCTTGAAAAGGAATTTGAGCCTTTACTTCCACAATCCAAGGTAACTCTAGCTTCTGAGTGCTAGAATTAATTTATCCTATGTTTTCTCTGCACTAGTGAGTGTTTAACTGAACATATTAACTAGAAAAACCATCAGCAAGAGAGAGATTGTCAGAAATGATTGGAAAAGGAATAATCTCTTGCTTTAATTTTGGTACAAAACCTAATCTTTGCCCTCAAAATGTTCTTGCTACAACCATTTTATCAGTGTAGTGGGTTGGCCCTGGCCATTAACTCACCACCCAGCCAGTCATTCATCCACTAGTCCTCAATCAGAATGGGGACAACAGTTTGAGAAGCAAAAGCAACAATGCTTTTGGGTCAAGATAAAGACAATTTAATAAGTGATGGAAAGATTAAGAAAAAAAAACAAACACAAAGGTTGAAAAGACAATCACTTCCCATGCCACAGGCAGACTGCTGCACAGCCAGTCTCCAAATATCTCTGAGGCCAGCTGTCCTGGCTGTGTCTTCTCCCAGCCTCTTGCCTATACCTGGGCTACTTGATAGTGAGGCAACATGAGAAACAAAGAAAGTCTCGGTGCTGTGTAGGCACTGCTCAGCAATAGCTGAAACTGGTGTATTATCAGCACTTTCAGTCTCAAACCCAAAACACAGCACTATACAGGCCACTGTGAAGAATTTTAACTCCATCCCAGCGAGATCCAGTATAATCGCCTAAGGCAAGTGATCTCAATTTCGATAACTCAGCATTAGTTATTAATTAATTTAGTTTACTAACTAAAAAACCTTTTTATTAAAAAATCCCAAATTTGAAGATCTCCAAACATTCCCCAACAACTTGGTAAGGTCTCAGTCCAATTGAAATTCAGTATCTAAAGATACTTCTGTATCTAAAGGTATGTTTAAGTGGTATTCCTTTTTAAGCTATTTTCCAAAATAGTGTGGGCCTCTGAGATGGGAGAGCTGTGAGCCATGGTGACTTCCTTCCCAGACTAGATTTTTATCATTAGGCTAATGAAATATACTAATAAAACAACAAAAACCAAGATATGTTTTCAACAAACACTTTTAAGTCCTAAAACATAGAGTCAAACAAATTGCTAATCTGGAATAGTCTTTAGCCTGGAGAAGATGCTTCTTTGAGATTTTCTCTCAGTTGATTTAGATGTCGTAATATCCCACTAATATATGAAAACTGGACATGACCATCTCTCCCATTTGACATTTAGAGGGTTTCATGTGCCTGAATTAACATTTTGAATTCTGGTCCAGTATCAGCACGCTGATTTTGCAAAGTGACATTCAAATTGCTTCCAGTTTGTTGTCCTATGAAGTAGCCTCATTTCTCTTTTAAGTTGTCTACCCTGGAGTACAATTATCTATTTCAACATCTCCTCCAACTTGTTTTTTGAGAAGAGTCATTGTATTTCCTTGAACTAAATTTCAACAGGAATTGCTTTTAAATTGTTATTGATTATTCTGTGCAACTTTGTTGATAAAAAGAAACATTGATGTAGTGTGCCTAAAACACTTGGTATTGAGAATATTTTAGCTGGAAATGCAGAAATTCAAAGAGTGAAAGAGATAGCATCTGGGAAAAAGGAGACACGCAAGGACAGAGAGGATTAATCAAGATTCACGTTAAAGCAAGTGTTGTCCTATTTACTAATTCCATTCCAAATTGTGTTTCTTGAAGAATGACATTTTTCATCTCTCCTTACATTTTCTCCATTTGTCTGAACAAGACAGTGGAAGGAAAATAAGATTGTAGCTTATGATAAAGCAGGAAAAAAAATCCAAGACCATTGTCCCTGTTCACATGTTAAAGATTCATATTTGATCCTGCAATTTAGGTGGAATGTGACAGTTATTAGACAACCTTATTTCAAGAAAACTGGAAAAAATGTTGAACAAAATGGTCTTAATAGCTTTTTATGCTACCTTAAGCTTCTAAACCCCTTCTAAATATCCTATTATGGTGAGTTCTTATGCCTTCAAATTTGAAGGGGCTGCACTTGCTGCCTTTTGAATTTCCTTGCATGACATAAAGAACGATGAGGCAGCTACCAGCCCAATATATTGTATTTATTGGAGTAATGGACACTTTTCCAACAGCACGGCTCTATTTGGTCTCTAGTGCAGTAGTCATTCTCCCTGTAGAAAAGAAAGAGAAAATACTGTGCTTGCTCACTGAGATGGAAAGGGAACTCCTTAATTTAATTTCTTTAGGCAGCATGGGATGGATACACGCATTGTAACTTAGTCAGAAAGAGCAAACAGCATCAGTGATTCAGCATATGCTTCTTCTTAATCACGTAATTTATTCCCCTTGTAGTAGTTACATTTTAAACCAGCTTCACTTCCTGATTCTCAAGGACAATATGAAGTCTTATCCCTCGTATATTATATTACTATGTTGAAAGGACACCTATTTTCTGTGTAAGAATGATTTTCAAAATCACGAGAGTTTCTAGGTTAAGCCCCTTTATTACATATGCATTTGCTTTTGATATATAGTCATATGCTGTATCTCTTCTGAGAGCAGCTGATTTAATAAAATTACTTTTATTTTCTGAAGAAAACATCTTATCAAACCAGGAAAAGCAAAGCCTTTGAAAGAGTTGCTTAGTTTTCTGCAGCATGTCATAGAAGGAAAATGCCAGGCTATCTATCAGCCCTACCAGCTTGATCAAACCATTGTGGCAAGCATTCAATACTTAGAAGAATCACTTTGGTGAGTACTGATTGGAGCTGTTGATACTCCTTTTGCAGAGAAAATCAGTATGAACGGTATAGGGAGGTAGAAGGTCAGATAGCACGTCTGTCTCTGCCATTTCAATTGGTTTTATTGCAATTCTGTCTAAATCACATGCTTTTTTCCACGCTCCTTGCTATTTCAGTTTTTATTGTGTTCTCTGTTGTAAATTGTAAGGTGTTTTACTGATATTAAAGACCCATTCCATACAGATATAATACATGAATCAATTCAGTATTACTTAGTCAAATATCGATAAAACAAGAATTAAGAGAATCTTGACCTATACAATAACAACTTGCTTATACTTTTTCCAAAAGAAGATTTACTGTGAAGATAAAGGACAGTATTTTATTACACTAGAATTTTTATAGAAACAATGTTTCAGCAGATTTTCCACATAGTAAGGGTTTTCTTTGTTTCCCTACACTCCCATTTTTCCTCTTACAGGCTCCTTAATTTTTCTTCTATCACAACTTCACTCATTCTTACAGCTCAGTTCAGGGTTGTCTTCAGTATTTATGGCTATATTTCATATTGTGTATTAAATTTAAATGTATTTTCTATAAATTCCCAAACTCTGTATAGGTTTGTTCAGATTATTTATATTCTTGTCTGGAAAGTCTTCTTCCTTTTGCAGGACTTACATTTAAATGAGAGATAAAAGTACATGAACAGACTTTCAAAGATGCTGAGCAGCCAAAGTTTCTATTGCCTTCAACAGCAGCTTTGTGCAGGTTCTTCAAAAAACCTGTCAGTTGGGTCCTAGTTGAAGAAGTGTTTTACTACAAGTTATTAAAAATTTCAAGACTGTACAGATGTCGTATTTGAATGTTAAGATACTCAAAAAGGTGACTCTTGTAGTTTGAGGAGGGTGAGGCAATACGTATCTTCAGCAGCTACAGTAACCACCAGAAATGAAATGGTGTTTTATTTATGGGAAGTTGGAAGTTGGATGGGGTTTTACTGTGTATGTGTAAAATAAGTTAGTGTTATTGATAGACCTATTCTTGACACCTTTTTGTTGTTCATCTTGTTTCTCTCCATTTTGTGACAGTCCTTGACAACCAAAATTGGTTTTACTTCATCCATCCTTCATATCAGAGAAATGAAATAGCAAGTACTGACATGTCCAAGACAAGTTTATCTATGTGATATCACTTCTCTTTCATTTTGATCTGAAGCTTTGTTTTCGTTCTTCACACTCATCTTCACTCCCAATGAAGAGACCGATATAATGCCATAGTTCTGATGACTGAATACAAAAAACTAAGTTCTGTCATCAGTTATGCCTCATCTACCTCCAATGATGAAACACATTTGGAAACATGATTTAAGTTCCATTTAAAAATACAGTTTTTCTAAATGTGTTTCATTTCCAGTGCACTTACTTAAAGACTACCCTTTGATAGGTTTTTGGCTTTGATGTCGGTCTGTTTATGGCAGATGGATTGTTAAAGTTGTAGCCTATTGCTGAAGTCATTGTATATATGTGAAGGAATCGTTATATATTTCATCATATATTAAATATATCACTATTTCTTCTTTATACCTAGCCTCTTTAAGGCTGAATTTTTAAAACAGAACATGTTTGTGTAACTGCACGTTTGTGTGCATGTGCCAGAGAGCAGGAGATAGAAACTGACCACTGACCTACTATGCCCTGTATCTGACGGATGATAAATACTACTGAATTTCTCACCAGTGAAGATCTTTTTTTTAGGACACTAGCATTACCACAATCACAAATATTTTTTGTAGCAACCTTTGCAGAGAATTCAGCAAGAACAGGTGGACTTGGGACCACTAGGTCCCAGGCTTAAATTTTGCTATATGTTCATACTACGTGTGTTCAGAGTCAGACTCAAAGGGATTGTTTTTTCTTTTTCTTTTTTTTTTTTTAATTAATGTGGGGAAAATTAAATTGGTCTCAGTAAAATCATCAGGTATAGTCTCAAAATTTAAATTGCATTAATATCAGTCATAAGTAATCACTCTCTGTATGAGTGAAAATCATTACGCTAGATGTAAAAGAACTAGTTTGTGGCATTGTATTTTATTAGTAATTCATATCATAGCATAAAGTTAAATCAGGCAGATTGTACATCCAGGAAAAAAATTAGAAGTTTCATCAGAAGTTACTGAAAGAGAAATTGACCAACTTACAATGTAAGTAGGACAAACAGTAGGAAAATGCCTTTGCAACAAGCTGAGGTTTGGGGTGTTTTGTGTTGGTTTTTATTTTTTTTGGGGGGGGGAGGTTCAGTAAAGTTAAGCTATATGCTATATGCTCATGTGAGAACATATATTTATATTTCACTTTATAGCCAAGTGAAGGCAAGTATAATTTTTCTACTCATGTGCCACAGATCACTTGAATAATAGATGAAAGACAGATAGAAAAACTGGCATATATTTTAGACAATTTTAGCAGAAAACAGTAGCATTTATTTCCTGCTGTATGAGAGGATCACCAGGGAAACACAGTAAATATTTAGGCAAAGTTTGTTAGCCCTGGTCTTGCTCATATCTAAGCCATTTTTTAAAATACAAGCACAAAGTTAAATAAACAAAATATTTACAATTATTGTGTTGTCATTAAACCACTCCTCCTGGGACTTTTGCTGTTGGAGGAACTCCTTTTGGCTATATATGACTACATTCCCCAAGTCACTTAAACTATATTTTGCCTTCTAAAGGAAGACAAAAAAATAGATACGCAAGATATACTTTAGTCAAACAGAGAAGGTAGCTGCCTGCAGTGCTTCTGGAATTACTTCAAGAGGTCCATTGTGCTAATTTAGTACGGATAGTAGATTGAGTATGTGCAAGAAACAATGCAATATTTGTCACCTAATGACCATTGTTTTTTATTATGCTATATTAAAAACATCTGGATGGTATAAATAGAAAAAAAATTTTTAAACTTCTATCTAAACTTGTATTGCTACTCATTCATTACATAATTAAATTTGCTTTAAACAAGACTGAGGGAGCTATATTGGTAATCTGTATTTTTGCCCCTTTAGTAACAATATTTTCCTTGTCGATATTTTCATGAATTGCAATGCAAATGTTTCCTTGAGCTTTACTTTGCATGTTTGGAAACTATCATTGACTTTTTTTCCCAATTTATTCTTTGCCAGTTTTAATTTAGAAAATGCATCAGAAATGTTTTTCTATCAGTCTAGAACCATACTGATCAAAACTTTACCGTTTTGGACATTTACCATTGCTTCCAGGATTGGCAAGGAGAACTAGATTTTCTTAACAGTTTACTTTCAGATGTAGCAAGGACTTCCACATACACAGTAAGAGAAAAGGGAAAAAATACAAAGGTCATCTAGATAAGTACTATTGCAGTAATCATCCTGTAGCCCGTTAGCTCTCTGGAGGAGTTCTTGGCAATGCAGAGCATCTTGGCAATACAATGTGCATTGTACCTGTATTTGTTAAAAATACTTTGAAAGAAATGGAAGCATTCTAATTATTAAAGCCTAATTTCTGCAAGCACCAGGTGTGACAGGCGCCATGTGATGAAAAACATATTCCATATTTCCAAATGTCATGAGCTCTCATGATACAAAGATCAAGTAATATCATCTGTGGCTTTAGGTGATGATAGAAATCCATATGGGAAATTTTATAATTGCTACTATCTTGGTGTTTTGGTAGCTTTGCAAGAATTGCTGAAATTACAGATAGAGATATATAAACATATATATATATATGCGTGCATATATGCAAAGCCACACACTTGTGTGTGTGTGTGTGTTTATAGTTTTTTGTGCTGATGAATTTCATGTTTAGGAAGATACATGTTTGCTCTTGGATCATTTTCCTTAACCAGATGGTATCTTTGTGATTGTTGTGACACTTCATTGTTGCTGCCTGCTGATGACTCACCGAAGGAAAATCCCAGCACACCCAGTAGGAGAAAATAAGGCTGTTTGGTGTTCTTTGCTACGTCTAATTTTCTAACAGAATTTCGACAGATGTGACAATTTTGCTGAAATGTTGTCAAAATAATAGCAACAAGTTGACAAATCAAATCTGGCTCATGTTCAGTCCCCTGGTACTACACTGGTTCATCTGCAATAACAAGGGAATTTATATCAGTGTCATCCTTGACAACTTGATCATTTTAGATGGCACATTATCAATTTTTCATCCTTCTCTATGCCTTGCCTTTTTTTTCTTTTCTTTTTTTTTTTGTTTTGTTTTGTTTTGTTTTTGTTTTTGTTTTGCTGTATGCTATTCTCTCTGGTATTTTTTGCAAATAATTATTACCCAGTGTTTCTTGATCCCCAACTGGAAGTGAAGAAATACAATAAGGAAATCATAAGCATAGGAACTTCAAACCTGACATCAAAATGTGAAGGAAGCTAAGCTTTAGTAGAGAATTTTTCTATTTTGCGCTATTTACAAAAGTAAAACTGGGAACAGCAAGACCAAATATACCCAACACATGCAGTGGTGGAGCTCCACACTTGAAAAATGCCAAAGACAGATCTTTAGGAATGCAGTCTGGCTATGGCATCTAATGAAATACAGTAAATATGCTTTGTGAGAGAAGATATTTTGCTAACTCCGCAAAGTATTTCTGTTTTGTGTCTCCATGATGAGAATGTTTCTTTTTCCTCTTTTCCCCTAACGGAACTGATTTTGACAAAGATTTTGCTGAAATGACACAAGGTGAGGGATAGAAACCAAAAGGATGTATGGCTTCTTTGAAGAATAACTTTAACTTTGAAGAATAACACAGATCCCTGCTGTGTCAGAATCTGAACTCAGAAGAACCGAAATTTCACTGTCCACTGCCTGAATAAGAGATTTACAATACATTCTCTGCTTCTGAGCTTTGTAGATGTTCTATTTTATAAGGAAGATAAAAAAGTCATTAGGCAGAGGCAAAAAAACCTTTACTTCATAAAACTGGTGGTCATGTGGGATTTGAACCTTGCCTTTCAGGCTCTGCATCTCAGGGAGCTCTTCAGTTTCTTACAGGCTCAGCTACTCTGTGTTGTGTTGTACAACTGCTGAATTCTCCAGATCTTTGTCAGGGTGAAATCATGAGTCATAGAGGCTCGGTATGAATGTACAAATTCACAAGAGCATCTTTGAATGACTAAAAGGATATAAATCAACCAAAACCCTCTACATAAAGTACTGTTAATTAATCAATAAGGCATTCCAAAATATGAGTGGGATGCATATATTGGAAAGAGAATAGAGCTATTATTTCTTTTTTTTTTTCTCTGCACATGTTTTATTAAGATTTCAGTGTGAATTTTGTTATTTGTGGGTAGAATAATCCAAACACCAGCCTGAAGCCTGAAGTGTTGCCTGGATTCTTTGCCCAATGCAATTCACTGTTGAAAAGAGACCACTGCATTTACAATCATATATTTTTTTATTTAGTAAAGTCAGTAAGTATTTGTATAAATCCATTCTGGTAAGCTGTAACTATTCTGCTGTCCATCCAGGTCTCAGTGCATAAACATCAAGATCAGAAGTTACCCTAATGGATACATTTGCTGTCACACTCTACAGACAGGTTAGGGGCTGAATAGCCATTCCTATTTCACAACCATAGCAGTAGCCTGTTCTTCAAGGTATTTTGACTGATCCACCTTTTTGCAGCAGTGAAAACTGAATGCAAATTTTTAGTGAAAACAAAAAGTAATGTTGACAAATCTGATTGAGGCAAGAAGTATGCTGTGGAGAAGCTAGTGGCTTTTAATGTCAGTGTTCTGCACTCAGATGATGTAAGACAGGAATGTGAAAAAAATATAGGTATTTAGAGAAATTGACCATCCACATTAGGAGTAAAAATGAGTAGGAACTTGTTTAGTATGTGGTATAATTTCTGTAAACAAACAAAAAGCTAGTCCTTGCAGCTGACAATTTATTACGATGTAAAACAACGGTTTTATACATAAAATGCAAATGAAGATTCAGAACAGATCTGGCACTTACCTTTCTACAGGGGGTAACATCAAAAATATCCTTTACAGTGGTCTGGCATCTCTAAATATCATTGCAGCATACCATTTTCTGTACAACATCTTCTGATCAATTGAAGTAAATGTGATCATGACTAGGTCATGTGATGACAGTCAGCTGGGGCAGCATACTAACAAAATTTAGGGGGGGAAGAAGGGATTAAATTAGGAAAAATTAATCTGAAATATTTATTGTGACCCAAAATAAGGATCCTTACTCTTTACATATGCAGCATCCTTCCCTCTTTTTATAGTATTAATTGGAAAATGGAATTTGAAACGTCAGACATACTGATTAAAATGCTTATCATGAAATATCATTTTATTTTTAAAAATACGTAAGAACAGATTTGGGTTAAAATTTGTTATTGAATTTAATTTAGATTAGACTTTTAGTACAGTCAGAGGTGGCACTGTGTGCACATTATTATCCCTGTCTCCAAGAACTTCAAAGCCAAAGGAAGGGCAGGCCCAGCACTGGAGTCTTGTGTTCTTTGTGCTGTGTTTCACCACTAGCTCTGTGGAGAATCCAATACCCTGGTGCATTTGGGCATTGAATAAAATTTCCAAAAGTGTTCCAGTGACTTGAAGCTTAATCTCTCAAAACTGAATGGGTTTTTGATTCCTAAATTACTTTGATTTAGAACAGTTAAGCTTCCGAACAGTTTTGTAGGATTTTTCTTTGGATATTTTCATATATTTTCTCCCCTTTTTATTTTCTTGTGCATCGCCCTCTTGGTCCACGTAGACAGAAACATCACAGACTGGCCATTAATAGCAACTTAATAACAATTGCAGTGAGGGTGGAGCCTTGCAGGAGCTCAAGGACTAGAACTACAGTTTTGCAAAGAACCATTTTCATTTTCTTCATCCCAATCAGCTGGAAGTACTGCTGCATTAGTTCTACAAGATTCTTGAAATACATCAAACTAAAATAATTACATGTACACAGCCTATAGATTGTTACAGAGCTCATTAAAAAAAAAAAAAAAGAAAAAAGAAAAGAAAAAGGAAAAAAAAAAGAAAACAAGCTTTCTCTTGGGAGCAATGGGTTTTATATTCCTTAGAGTAAAATAAAAATACACGGAATGAAAGGCAGTTCCTCCCATGAGGATGAGACCCTTTTTATTACTTCTGAATTTGGTTTGGGTTACAGTTGGATTCCATTTTGCCTTCCTCTCCTGGTGCAGATTTAGATCCCTAGACCCATCCTTCACTGCAGAAGAGGAGAGGTTTTTCCATAAACGCAAATTACTTGATAAGAGGTAATTTAATATAGTGGGGTTTTCTTCTGTTTTGAGGCATCTGAGCAGCAAAGTATCTTTGTGCTATACGGTATAAGGATTTGTGTTCCTTCTAGGTTTTTGAATGACCTTTTCACAAATAATTTCAAAAATCCAGTAATTTGTAGAGCGTCTCTCAGTTTCATAATGTAATAGGGATTTGTACTATACTATATGTTGTTTTATGGTACTTTACATGAAAGAAATGTTATAAAAGCAAATAATCTAGCTTCTTTTTTTTTTCTGATAGGTGCATCCTGGCTCAGAATAGTTAGCATAAGAATTCATACATTTTCAGGGTTGAAATCCATAGCATATATTTCACTGTGCTCCAGTGTGGCTGATGCAGTGGTCAAATGCAATGGATTGAGGCATTTTGAAAGCTTTAACCATTATTAGAAACAGAGAAAGATTTATGTGAATCCCTGTGACTCACAGAACCTGCTGTTTCTGTGCTGTTCAGCACAGAAAAGTCTGTGTTGTTTTTCATCTACGAAAAAAAGAAATACTTTATTTTTAACATCACTCTTTTAAAATCTCCAGGAAATCATCAGGCTTCATTTATCAATTTTCCTTTTTTTTTCCTTTTCATTATTCTCTTCATCAGAAAAGAACAGTTCTTGACTATATTTACATTTATAGCTTTTGAATGACTTTTTTTAGCTCCATCTTGTATCTTCTTCATGATCATGATCATTTAATTGCAAGGCAATGCAATATGGCAGAAGATAATAGAAAAATAAAGAGTTAAGGCAAGCATTGTGCTTGGTCTCTTGAATTTCATTTATGTCGGAAGGAAAATCTTCATAATAGAGGTGATGGTCTGAGACCAGCTGAGGATGCTTTTTCCCTACATGGTAGAGCTGGAAGGGGGGAAAGTGACTGGATCATGACCTCTCCTCCTCGGGGTGCTGACTGTGTGAAATTAGAAGTCTTCCCTTGTTGGTTAATCCTTGAAGTGACTGTCATTGCTCAGAACAAAGTGAAAGAGGTCAAAGCATTGGTGACATAGAGGGGTGAACTTTAACTGACTCCTGACTGACCTTTGGGCCTCACCACAGACCGAGGCTCAAGTCTGACCTACACTATTTCCATCTTCTGCTGTGTGCCTATAACATGAGTTTGCTTTGTAAAGGTAACATTTCCCTCAATGGACATACCAAAGGGACACATTTGCCAATACCAGGGGCAGTGAACTTATCTGCCTTTTTCTATTTTTTTACTAATCTGTATTTATGTAGTCAGGGCAGGCAAATCATGTGAGACTCACAGACTCATTTGCAGGATAACCATGTCAGCAGCAGCATTGCATCTCAAATCTGAAAATTTAGAAGAAGTGCAGACTGAGATGTGTTAAAAGAAAATACACAAAAAGCAGTTTTGCACTGTCTGAGAACTTGAAATAAAATAGGATTTCAACACAGAATGCTAGTTATTGCAGTTATTGTTATTTTTACAGTGCATGTGATATGCCAGACACCTTACCATCCTTACGATTATAATCCCTGGTCCTGTAAAACTGTGAAACAAATTTCAGCTATTACTTAGTGAACAGTTGAAAGGAATTAAGTAAAAATAGATAGGCAGAAGTGTGACAGCAAGGGATGTAAAGGAAACAAGGATGCATCAGTCTGTATTTTTTCCAAAGCCTTAACTTCATATTGGAAGACTTAAAAAGAGCAGGAAGTCCTAAAAAAAGCGTGACTTATTTAAAAATAGCTGCCTTAGTGACTCAATATTTGTATGCATAAGCTCACTCATAAAACTGAATATCTAAAAAGAGAGGTATCCCAGTTCTACACTTCTTATGTTGTAGGTGTGTGTAAATACGGTGCAGAGAGTTCCGTAATATATTACATTTTCCTTGCTGTTTGTCCTCAAGTGGGAGCATAACTGCTACCAGGGGAAGGCTTCATGAGCTGTTTCTTCTGGTTTGGTGTCACCTGAAGCTGTCTGGTACACTTATAACAAAAGGTTATTTAGCTTAGATGACAGCATTATGCTGTTCCCAGTTCCAGAGTTTATCTTCTAGCTGAGAGTCCCCGTGGTCAATGGCAAGTTGAATTTGAGTCAGCAGTGCCCTGGTAGCCAGGAGAACCTGAAAAATTCCTAATATATCTCCCTAGACTGATTTCACTAAAGCCATGAACCTTTGCATGTTATCCTGAACATGCTGTGAGTTTCAACATGTCACATCACCTTTCTCCTCTTCTGTTATTTCTTTTGCTGCCAAAACTTATTTAATTTTCAGCTGTGTATTAAGGCGACTTGTGTTTGATCTTAAACTGTACTAAAAGCGTGTGAAAAATTAGTCAAAATGGGAGGTAGGGTGGAGTTGAGCACGCCAATATTCTGATTTGTTTAAATCTACATGTGCCTGGAAAGAGCAAGAATTACCATTTTCAGTCAATAATGACCTCGTTTGAGTGACCTGTAAGGCGAACTGGTATGTTACTCAAAGCACCATTTCCATCTCTCTGCCTCTCTGCCTCTTCTTTTTTTTTTCTTTTCTTTTTGTCTATTTTTTCAATTGACATCTCGGAGCAAAAAGTGACTGAAGATTGCTCAGAAACGTCCCAGTGCAAGAGATCCATAAAATCTGGACAGCTGCAGGTGAGACCAAATCAGAGGCAACAGCTCGTGCAGCACTTGCCTGGTAACACCAGTGTTCCCTCAAGAGAACAAACACCAATATGTCCCCAAAACCCCAGAAAAGGTGCATGACATGTGAAATCAGGCACCACTGGCAAAATCACCTGCTGGTGCCCAGACTCAGGACTCTCACAGACGTTCCTCTTCCGTCTCCCACTGCACCAGCATCTCTGTGGGGGATGAGTGCTGGCTACCAGGAGCTGCCTCAGGCAGCCCAAACCCGCTCCCTACAGCCACGGCTGGACTACTGGGTGTCAAATTTTCCAAAGAAGCAGCTGTTTCCCTTACCATGCTTGAGCTTGGTCCAGCAGGTAGAGCTAAGCACCTCAATTTAAGTGTGTGGTGTTGCAGAATGTGCTTCTCTTATTGGGGGTCAGACCGTTCAGGTGATTTGCAGAGGTCTAGAAATGCCCTTTTTTCCTTGTAATTTTTTGGCAAGGTTATAAACTAAGGAAGTAGAGTAGTTGATTATGAAAAAATATTGTTTCAGTGAGACTGGCTGCACAAATAGACTCAAAGTAAGGGAGCCAGGATCTGGCCATCTGGTGTTATGGCTGGTGAAACGTGCTCCTGCTGTTGGAGGGGTGTAAGCAGCTTGTAGAAGTGTCATGTTTTGAAAGCAGCATTTCAAAAGGGTTGTAAAGTGGAGGGAAAAAAACTGGTTTTCATTTGACGTTAATATAGAGATAACAAAGATCTGGAAAACGAATAAGCTCCATACTCCAGGATTAAAGTTCTGACCTTTCACATCTGGAACGTCTTCCAAGGGGACACAGTCTGGTGTCACACGAAGTTAGGTAAGATAATTGGCAGAAATGCTTTGGAAGTTTTTCATCAAAATGCCTCATCCATACACAAGTAATATGCTGTGTTAGACAGTGTCACCTGACCTTGTTACATCTTATTCATTCCTAATTAGAAATGAGCCATCCAGATGTGAAAGGTCATTACACTAGTTTCTATGACACCTATCATGGCATATTTCTGTCACCTAGATTTTTATTAGAAATGCACTGAACAAGCCCAGCTCTCTCTGCCATATGTTTATTGCCATGTTCAAGGACCCGCAGGTAAAAAGAATATTTTGTCTACCCAGATGGTTATTGCCACATTTGGTTTTAAACTTCCACAGCATCTCAGAGTGCTAATTGGTTCACACTCTGATGCCAGTTTACAGAGATGTTATTTTTGGTAATAACACCACTGACAGCAATTCCTCTGCAAGAAACATCTCTTTGAAGAATAAAAGAAAAAAATTAAGGACTTTCCCAGCCAAAAGTAAAGTTCTTTTTTTTTCAAATGCTGATTCATATGAAGTATATTTTAAGTGTACCCTCATTTAAGAGTATAAATTGTAGGGTTTGGTTTTTCCTTTTCTTTTTTTCTTCTTGTAGCTTTTTGAAAAGTCATTTCATCCATGTTTATTGAAGTGCTCAAAATAAAAAGCAATAAAATTACTAAAAGGCTATTTTTAGAAAAGTGTGTTTTTCTTTACACAAGAGCATTTATGTTTTT
This sequence comes from Ifrita kowaldi, assembly GCA_013398055.1. Taxonomy (NCBI): domain Eukaryota; kingdom Metazoa; phylum Chordata; class Aves; order Passeriformes; family Cinclosomatidae; genus Ifrita; species Ifrita kowaldi. Next base: position 59,227 of record VZRS01009492.1, read on the forward strand.
TAAAAAGCCTTCATTTTGTATTTCAGCATATATGAAATGTCTAGTAGTCATCAATTTTTGTTTTGTTTTGTTTTGTTTTCAGTTATGGAAGGTGACTTCTGATATCCTCTTTAGTCTGAAGAGCTTCTTATTTGGCAACTAATACCATTAAAATCAATTGCACCACTTGCTAAAAAAGGCACCATTCCACCTGCATCCAGGGTAACAGAATCTGCCTCAGAACTGATACTGTCAAAATTGATTGATTTTGCTTTTGTCTCAAACCCACTTAAATACCAAAGAAAAAAGAATCAGAGGCTTTTCAAAGTTGAGCATCAATACACATCAGCAAGTCAGCAAATTACTTATCCCATGTTAATATAAGAGTGTTTTATTACCTACATACTGGAATTATGTTCTGCCTTTTCCTTAAAAACAAAGATAGTCTCTGATATCTGTAGGATTACCATATATCCATCTATTTTTTCCAAAGTAACAGAATGTCATTTGTGACTAAGTTTTCAGGTAATTTTCAAATGCATTTGCTGCATTTTCTTAAGGTTTCAGTATGCGATAAAATTACGGTGCATAACAATCCTTATTACAGTAGAGCAGAGAATTTTGGTTCAGACATCCAGGCTCTTGCTGTGATAAGGCTTATATGTTACATGAATCATATGTATATATGGCAACAGAAGTCTCAGTGGGACTGAAACACATTTCATTCAGACAGAATGTTCACAATGTCTACCCCAGCAGTTTACCAAGTCCACTGCTGAGTAGTACAAATGATAACATTGCTCTGTTTGCAGCTCAGTCAAATCTGAACGGATTTTTCCAAAGATAGCCACAGATACTTCTCTAATCTCTTCCAAATTTCAGATACTATACGCAAGCAGTAGAAGTATACAAAAGACTGCTTTGAGGATCTTTAAAAGCCAGAAATGTGTTTACAATGTCAAGGGTTGGGTAACCTCAATAGGGGGTCGTTTGACTGCCTGTTACAAATACCAGTCAGTAAAATCAATGCCATTTTCCTATCAAAACATATATGGTGGTCTGATTGTGGGGGTTTCTTCACTTAGTGGTTAAATCACTTGCTTTTCATATTAATTTATTATTAAGACTTCCGAGATGATCAACAAATGTAGGATAGACTACATATAGAAGGAAACAGGTTCAGGGACTATTCCCTACCCCACAGAGGCTGGTGCATGGTGTAGTGCATGCCATAAGGACTAAAGGTGCCTTTTGTGAATAGATACTGTCTGGTAAAGCTGCAGGCAATGCAAACCATAGTTATGTCTCAGCATTCAGCAACTGTGTTAATCATTGAGCATGCTGACACTTGTGCCAGCCCTCACCTTCTCCAGGCTGAGGTTGTGGCACAGGCTATGACACCCTGCTAGAGCCTTCCCTAGGATGGGCCAGGGTCATGTGCTCAGGACACCTCATCTCCCAGGTGTCCAGATCCCCTTCCTACCCCCATGCCTGAGTTTCTCTAGGAACAGAAAGTGCTTCTGGAATCAGTGATAGAGATGTCACCAACAGATATCTGTGATATTAACAGTCAAAGAATGCATCAAAGAAAAAGTTCTTCCAGATTTTTTTTTTCCAAACCAATGTACAGCTCAATAAGCTGAGAGCACTTTTATGGGTCTGTAACAAAACAAACCCATATACATGAAAACCAAGGGGAAAAGGTGATCTAAATCTTAAGGTTATAATTTAAAAATAAAACCAGATGTGATGATAAGGCAGAAACTCTCCAGCACTGGAAATGTCCCACAACCTTAGCTTGGTGATTGCTATATGAAAAATCAACCATTTCCTACCCATTTGAACTGAAATTTTACAATATAAAAACTTCAGCCATATATTTTATTGTTAGCTACAGGAATTGCTCAGTTGTAGGTGAGAGCTTGTGGTTTTTCATTATTTGCTGTCTCTAGGACCCCCTTTCAAGAAAAAACTGAACATTAAACTTAAATGTTATTTACCACAGATAAAGCTTGGTCTGAATGAGTGATTTAACTGAGGAGAAGTTATATTAGCTCTTCAAATAATGAAAATGTCCATGAACGTTATGCTATGTAGGTAGTCTGTGAGAAATCACATTTTACTACAAATGTGAAAGGTAGTTATTTCTCTGAGCACGCACTATTTGCATTAGTTTAATTTCCAAGTTTGGGGATTTTTCACATTTCTTGGTGTTTATTTTAAACTACTCATGAATTTTTAACAAAACCTGTTTAAGAAATCTTTCAGATGTCTGAAGAACTCCTGTACAAATTTTGTGTTATTGAGTACAGAAGCTTCAGGGTTTCTTCAAATTTATTTTCATCATCGGTAGGGTTTTCTAAGGACATCAACATGTTGATCATTCTGACTGAAGCTTTCTTTTGCATTTCATATTTCCCTGGGATTTGGGGAGAAAAAAAAATAAAAGGAAATGTGACTTGAATGTTTATATTACATAGTGGTGGTGTAACTATCACAATTTGTGGAGACTGACATAGTACTTATGAGTAGCTGATGGGTTATAATCACAGGTCAAATTTTTATGGGTAGGATGTGGGTCAGAAAGTTCTTATTTAAACTCAATATTAAAAATGGAAGCGGGGGAGGAATTACTGTCTCATTCATTGGCTTGGAAATTGTGAAACAAATTACAAAGAAAAAAAATACATTATTTTTTTTGCTGTCAGTAAGTGAATCATCTATATATTAGGTATTTCCTGTGGTGTGGATCAGTTTGGTCTAAGATCAGAAGCACAAGACAGAACAAAGTCAGTATTTTTCCAAGATAGATAGCAGCCTGGATTAACTTAAAAAGGAAAATTGTAGTTGTCGTTCTCTTCCACCTCCATTCATCTTCACTTAAAAGAATGTTGTGTTAGTATTGGAACTGGAACACAGTCAAAATACTGCATTCAGAAGCAAACAGAAGCTAAATCTCCATGCTGGCAAATATGTGACTCGAGCCAGAAGAAAATATTTCTTTTAAAACAAGTTTAGCAGCCTTTAAATTACCATGTTTTGTATAAAATGTCCATATGTACGCTTCCTCCCAGACTTGAAAACTGAGACCTAAACAATAACTTACTGGCTTTCCCGTCATCCACTTCATCAGTAGTGTTACATCAACAATCAGGGCAAGACTGGTTATGTCAAGTGGTTATGTCAAGATTCACCCTCAGCTAACTTTGCAAAGTTTGTTATGCTGTATATGGAGACCTTAACATTTCCAGAAATTGGCACTGTAAATTGTATTCCCTTTTTCAGGCTCCTTGCTATTAGAAAATAATTATTTTGCTTGGGTTTTCCATGAAGAGTGAGCAGTTCTCGTTGCCCTAGAAAAGTGGGAAGGTGTAGTGCAAGATTTTCTGCCTCTGTCTAGATGAATTAATCTTTTGTTTCCGTATATTCTGCTTAGAGATTCTTGAAGTAAATCTTGTAAAGCTCTGTCCAGAAATTGTACACAATGCTGTTTTTGTGATATTTTTCCAGAAGCAAGTTCTACAGTGATAGAAATGTTAAAACTGAAGATGATTAAAATCCTTCCAGTTTTCCATAGATGGGACTAGTACTACAAAATATTTGATAAGGGTGAAAAAGAAGGCATTTAATGTTAAGAGACATATCAGTGTCTCTGGGCTTTTTATTATTAATCATTATTTAATTGTGTTATAAATGGTCATATTTTAACTCCAACTCTAAAATGAGACAGCTTGACAGCTTTCACACCTTGATCCATAATTCCTAGTCAGCTAACCTAAAAGTGCTGGTTTAGTGTTTCTTAATCCTTTCCCATCAAATATCTACAAACCTGAAATAAAAGAATTGATTGAAATACATTATAGGAAACTTAGTATGTTCAACTGCTCTTCAGCTGCTCTCTTTGAAGACATCAGCATATGACGTAATGCACCTTCTTTCACTCAAGATTTAGCCGAGTTCCTGCTTATCTACATGAGGTGGCACGGATACCTGGCATAACTGCACGTGTAGGACATTAGAGTCTAGCAAACAGATGAGAAAATTGAATACAGAAATTGTTACAGGAGTGGAAGGAACATATGCTGTAAAATGCTGGCAAATATTTTCTCTCATTTTCTTTTCTGGTTGCAAGCTGTGCAGTAGTTACAGCAACCATAGCTTTTTCTCCAGGTTTAAATGCTGAAAGATGGGGTGGAAAGGAAGGAGAGGAAGGGTTTCTCTCCTATCATTGCACAAATGATATTTCATCTCTTTGTAAATAAAGTCATAGGGTATTTCTGATAATTTTAGTAGATCAATGGCACTCACTGGCATTTCTGTTTCATGAGATCTTGATTATCGTTAATGATTGGAAGTCAGGTGAAGAAATGGTATTTTGATGGCAGTCACTCACATTGGCTCATGTTTGATTAAAAGATGTGAGTTACATGAAATTTATCTACTGATTCACAAAAAATTTACCAGTCTATGTTCATTTTTCTCTATTCCCAAGTATAATCACTTTATTACCATGCTGGAAGTTGGAAATGCTTGAGGAAGCAAGTAACAGACCCATTTTTAACCGTGGACCAAAACTTCGTGTTGTCCATCTGCACAGAATAGAAACTCTGTGTCACTGTGGCCAAGAGTTAGAAGAGTGAAATATATACATAAAGAAATAGCATATAGTTAATGTTGAGCAGTTTCCCATGGTATATCCTTTTCCTTTTTACATTTGAAACTGTACATCAACATCCATTATTTAATGAAATTTTCTGCTGTCACCAGAATTTGAAATTTTGAGCTTTTGAGCTGATACACAGCAAACTGGAAGATTTACAGTATTTATCTAGCACGTCATAATTTCTTGGAGTTTCGCTTCAAATATTTGACAAGTACTTCTGTACAATGGTAGATGCTATGCAATTGGGGCCAAGACTTTAAGGAACAACAGTCTTTGACACGCTTTATGCGTTATATTTCGTAGTTACATTCTCATCCCATCAGTTTTGATTTAGGACTTCATTAAATATTAAACTGAATGAATTTGCTTTTAAGTTTATACCTAGTTTAAGTAACAAGTGGACCTCATTTTTCTTTCTGTGTTTAAATTAGCTGATATACATTTGTCTATGCAAATAAATGTCTTTGCAAGTGAATGTTTTCTGAAATCCTATGAGCAAGTATTAAAACCAGCATTAGGATCCCAAAGAGGCTGTGGCAATCTTAATTAGTTTTATGGACTGAATCCAATTATTCTTTACTGGAAACCATGCTGCGTAATTCCAGTGCATGCTCTTGGTAAAGAATTTACTTCAACTATTAAAAAAAAAAAAGTAAATACTTGTCAGAGGTTATTGAAATATTCTTTATACAAGTGGAGAACTGTTTGCATGAATGGGATGCCTTGTCATTTTGACAGAACGCCAGGGACCTCCAGGACTGAAAACCATAAACTGTCACAGTCTGAGAGGAAGAGCCAGGGTTGTAACACTGAGGACAGTCGTGCCTTGTATCTCATACAGACCAACCTGCCGCGGCAGCCCGCAATCTGCAGAGGGTCACCTTTTTGGCTACTAAGGCAGTGCTTTCTCAGCATTTAGGACCTACTGCTCACATAACACCAGGCGGATTCCCAGTCAAGAGACTGCCTGATGGCCAGCACCAGGGGCTGATGTTGGGGTCACTGGGCCAGCTGGCGAGCCAGGGAGCTCTAAAGGGGCCGAGGCTGGCTGGTGGAAAAACTCAGGCATTCGAAAACACCTTCTTACCTCTGTAAAAGGAAAAGCCTCTCTCACAACTCCTTGCAGATGAAATGTAACCTTAACCCCCCAGGCTCTGTTGAAGGGAAACGCCCTCTCCCAGCAGCCTGTGTGGCTGCTTCCTTCACCTGGTCCCTACTCCGCCCCTTCCCTGCCCATTGGCTCCCTTCCCTGGGCCCGCCCTGTACCGCCCCTGTGCCCTCAGGGTGCTGGCCATGGAACACTGTGTAAAGGGAGCCCGGAGCGCATTGTGGCCTCTTCGCCTGGTCACCTCTGCGGAGGATTAAACCTTGTCTGTGGAACACTGGCAGCGGAGTGCCCTCCTTGGCTCCTTGTCTCTGGTAATACTGAGCTATCCAGCTTGGGTGTAGGGGTGCGTTCCACCAGCGCCAACAGCAGCGCAGGGCAGGAGGAGTAGATGCTCGCAGCCTGACTGCACCTGAACTGTCCCTCTCAAGAGACAATTTGGGGTACACAGCAGATGCTTCCAACTGCCCTTTAACCCCCACAACCCTTACATTTTATAGGCTGAGGCACAAATATCCAAAGTTAGTAGCACAGGTCACTCACTGCTTTTGGGTGTAAACCATGCTGAGGCTAGGAAGGGGTGAGAGTTAGTATGAACTGCTGCCATCTGTTGAATAGCATCAACTCCTGTAACCAGTTGCATAGCAAATACAGTGGTTTGTATTGACGTTTTCAATTCTAATGAAGAAGGTATGATTTCATGCAATTTAACAGAGACCTGATTGGCTTTGTTGTCCCTGAGTAGTGAGAATTCAATCTTCTGCTATTCAAATACTAATTTAAAAAAGTTTTCCACTGATTCTAGTGATAATAAATTCACTATATATCTTTTCTTTACAGGGCTGAATGTCTTAACATTTAATTACTGTTAACAAGACCTTTATGGGAAGAATAGAAAATTTCATGTGCTGTAATAGCATTAGCATATTAAATGTAACCATCAGGTGGCCCTCTTAGGATTACTGCTTCTGATTGAAGCCTATTCAGCTTTTTCTTCATTGTCATTTAAACTTCATTAAGTATAGAAATTCATTTTTTTTACTCCTTTCCATGGCACCCTTGCAGTCAAAGTTGTGTAAGCTGACAATTCATTTGGTTTGATCAATAGAAATTTGATCTGATTGCATTCTGATTTGGAACAGTCTGAAGGGTGAGTTAGATTTTTCAAAGACAAAATAAGCATAGAAATGGTTGTTCTATGTAGAAGTAAATAAACTAAAGACAATTAGATTGCTTTTCTTTCAAGGTGTTTGTAGAATTTGTTTATAGATTTTTGCCCTTAAGTGTACTGAGTTTAATATTGCTTACTATTTCTTATAATCTGATTCTGTTTTGGAAGGGCAGCTCTGATTAGGAAAAGGAATCAAATTTTTAAAAAGTCATTCTTAAGGTCATAAAGCAAAGTTGAGGTCCTACATAATCAAAGTTTCTGTTACTAAGTAAACATATTTCAACCTTCCAGAAACAGTGTAGTAGTGAATTTCACTGCTTCTCTGTTTAAAATAGAAAAAAATAGGATGAGAAATTGTTTCCTTAAAAATAGCATGTGGTATTCCCCATGCTGCACTACTGTCAAGAAGCTTCTGACCCTTGGAAGAAGAGAAGAAAACATCGATAACACCGACCTTTATAACAAGAGGTTACTTTTCAGTTCTGCTGCCACTAATTAGTATTAACATCTAAACATTACTTTGCATTGTTTTAATTGGCAGTTCTACTGCGATTAGCAAAAAAAGCAGGTGATATTGTCATGCATAGCTGCTTTGCTATTATTTCTGCCAATCTTGTTTGCTTTGTCAAGCAACATGCAGGTTTCCTTCTCCTGTGATACAAGCCCAGCAACTCACATTTCAGGTGGCAGAACCCATGCCAGTTTAGAGCAATGAAAAATGTACACTTTCTTTATGTCTGATTTGATAATCACAACTCATGATGTTCCTTAAGGAAGCAGTGAAAGCTTTGCTTTCAGGAGATGGCAGCTTTGGAGCTGTCGTGTTTGTATCGGGGAAGCATTCATATGGGGCAGTGATGATGTGCCAGCCTGCACAAGCGTTGTGTGCACAGGCAAAAGGTCTTGGTTTCGGTGTCACAAAAAGAAAGCCCAAGCTAGTATAACAAATCATAATATGTGATAAAAATAAAGCTTCCTTTTTTTCCCTTTGGTTTTAAGCATTTGTTATTTAACTTGATTCAGTTAGGGTTTGGTTTGGAGGTTTTTTTGCAAAGAAGCCTGTTATTTCTGCAGTTCAATCTGACTTTGCCAGTTGTAGCTTTGCGCTGTAGGGAAGAAACATTTTTTAATCCAAATGTATATATTTTATTTTGAAGAGAGAAACAGCTGATTATTTTTTCCTGTGTTCCTTATTTAAACTTTTTCAGATGTGTCGGTTTGAGTGAAAAGGACAACGACTGTGATGGATAAAACAAGTCATCTTAATTATATGGCTAATGTTCTAGTCCAATAAAATATAGTTAAATAAGAAGGAAACAAAGATTGCTTTGAAAACACTGATTTTCATGTGGAAAAGGCGGTGGTTGTTATTATCTAGTTATTTTATATGACATGCCATCACGACATCTCAGAGATATTTCCCCCTGTACATGCTGGTGCCTGTGGCTTAGCTGGGCATTCATGAGCACCAGACAGACATTTTCCAATAATCCAGAGTTGTCACCACAGCCTTGGCATGGACACCGTGGTGGATGTGGCATTTCACATTTTCATCATTGTCATTAAACTTGGTGAAAGTGAACAAAGGAGTTATTTACCTGAAACTAGCAATTTGGATTCTTTTTACCTAAGCTAAGGGCATTAATCATAACAGCTATATGATCCACTGGCCCATAGTCCAACAGCCTGTGTCTTGGAAATACCCAAAGTCTTTGGGGATTTACTTTTGCTCTTTTTTCTTCATAGTTAGTGAGTAAAACTCAGTGAGGTGCTTTTATCTGCAAACAAAATGCACACAAATACCCCTACAATGACAGCAAAGAAAAAATGTCCCAAAATGTTGAACTCCACTTGAAAAAACAGTGAAATTTGCTTCCCCTCTTTTACTGTAGAAGGAAAGGAGGAGTTTGCCTATAGGGATCATTCTGGAAACTTCCTCATCTCTGAGATCCTAAAACAAAGCGTCCAATAAATTTTTTAGTAGGAACTATATATAATTGGTAGTTAAAAGTTCAAGGGACCTGAAAACCACCAACATAATGTTGTGTTCTCCTGAATGAGGACAGGAAAAAGGAGGAGCAAATTCAGGTAAAATATTCATGCTTCAGATCAGTATCTTAAGTTGTAAATAAGCAGAGAGAAGCACAGAGGACTGACTGTTGAATGGGGACTGTGGTCACTGAATGATGCTGAAAACATACAAGACCAATAGATTCTTGAAGATGGAAAGCTCAGTTTATAGTTTGGAGGGGAAGAAAGAATGGAACACAAGACAGTGTTATGATAACCAAGTCAGTTCTATTACAGAAGTATCTCAGAGACAGAGTTAACATTTAGTGAAATGTGTAGGAGTCTTAGCCTGGGAGAAAGGCTGAGAAATAATTAGAGCAAAGAGAAGGAGATTGAAAACAGTCAAAAAGTCCATTTCTAAGGGTTCATAAGGAAAATGATCAGTCACATCACTCAAACAAATAAATTCCCAGGAAAAAAATGTTGAAATTAAAGTTATTTCATGAACAATAAAATTATATAAATTAATATTTATTAAAGAAAAAAGAATGAGCTAAATGACCATGAGTTTACTGGCTATGTTAGACAGAAATGTGTAATGTGAAGAGCTAAATTTCAAGCAGAAAGACGAGTTATTTAGTAATTGTCAAAAAGGCATAAAAACTAGGTAGAAAAACGTAAGTCAGAAAAGGAAACTTTGCTTCACACCTTAACTAAAACTTCCTATCTAGCTTTGTACTAACCTTCCAAACATGAATTAACTTCTTCCTGCAGGAGAGTCATGAAGTGGGTTAGGACTGAGAAGAAAAATATAGATTCTCAAGAACATGGGCTAGATGGCCAGAGGTTTTTGGTCTTTAGCTTTAGTAGTTTTCTTGAAAAAATATATTTTCAATAAAATGTCCTAAATCTATATTGAGTAATTTATAATTTGGAAATAGTAGAAAGCAACCATCTATCTGTAAATCTCTACTTTACAGAGAAGGTTGATCTGTAGTTTCTTTTATTCTATTTTATGGTTATTGTAAAAAATCTATCCAGAAACTTCAAAGCAGGAAAGATTCATTTCACCATCCCAGAATTCTTTGCTATTTTATCCAAACAAATTGAGTTGTAAGTCATTTTCAGGTGGTTTCTCCGATAAGCTTAGGCAAGTGTAATTTCATGCAGTGCAGTTCAGGCTTACATTCCTACTGTGGCAGAGAGCTCATCGGTCTCTCTTCTGGACAGAAAGGCAAAACCCTTCAGAATTACTTAGTGTCAATTATATTTTCTTCGCAGTGCAACATAACTCTTCCCTGGGAATGGAATATACCTGGTGTTTGTTTCCCTTTTTGACCAATGCAATTTTAACAAAGCTTTTATAAGCATTTAGAGAACTACATAGTTACAAATAGTGCCATATTAATATCACAGTGAAGTAAATGCTTTGTTTAGCCAAAGAATGAAGGCAGCAGTGGAAGTTTTTGTTGGTTTGGGTTTTTTTTCTGGAGATTGACATGGGTAACAGACAGGTTCAGCATCCGCAAAAGGACTTTTCAGGTTAGTTTGCCAGCCAGAACACCACTTAATGCAAAATACGGTGGTGGTGTGATGAACAGAGCTCACTAACTTGTTTGCTTCTCACACTGGCCACCACGCAGCCATCAGATGGTGTGAGCGCAAGCCAGGATCCTGCAGTGATGTCTGTGTGGAGAAATTGCTTTGCAGGACCAGGGCCATAATATGGCCATTATTAGTCTGCCTTCCCACTGGAGACTGAAAATGAGATAATATTAATTTTCTTACCCAAGCCCAAGATGTCAGGGCTGCTTGTAGGAAGATTTTGTTTGCTTCTTGTAAATCAAACAAGAATGACAAAAAAAGAAGTTGATCACTGGATTAGTCTTTAAAATAGTCAGTGTTTGGAGAATTTCGTCAAGCTCTTTTGTTAAAGAGGAGTATTGACTAAGACATACCAGTCTTTTGTAACTCGTAAAAAAGGGAAAGAGAGAGTTCATTCCATATTATTTTCACATTGTTACCTTATTTTTAATTATTACAATAATCCCAATTTCATTTAATTACTTAATCTTTTATTCTAAAATCTTCACTTTTAGAGGAAGTATAATAAAATCATGGAATCTTCAGACAAGAATAATAAATGGTGGCAGAGGATTTTCATTTTATGTTTCAGTATTATTTTGATTATCGTGTGACATGTATGAAGTTACATGCATGGATTTGAAGATGAATTGCTTTTCAGCCAATAGCCTTGTAAAGACATGGGAAAAAAATGATGTTATGGATCAACCATTCTGCTTTTGTCCTCAAACTATTAATAACATCAGAGTGTATGTTGAGTGAGTTATCACAGATACTCCCACTATTGAATTACAAAATTAAATTGCAGTTTATGAAAACTGCACTAATAAAAGAAAAATCCATGTTAAAAAATTAAAGTCTTTGAAGTTAAGAAAGTTGATTAAGTGGCTTATTTGCATGAGGTATTGGCAGGAATGAGGAAATTCTAAAAAGGGAAGGAAAAATCATGTAACAAAAGTGGAGATACAAGGTAAACAGATAAGAGAAGCTTAGCAGGAGATATTGTGGCATCAGAGGATGGATTCAAAATATGAAGAATGCTATTTGCAATAATTTTGTCATTTGGGTTTAATTTCTTTGTACTCAGGAAAACGTTTTTTATACATTTGTTTTAGCTGTTGGAAAATAGTTCTAAAAATGTAGATTACGGCCTGGGGCCTAAGGGACCCATTGCCACCGTAAAACACAATGACCACTGACTTCCCTATGCCTCATCCCAAAAGCTTCTTATTTGTGTACCAGATGTGCGAAAACAGCAAGGAAAGAGTAGTCAAAAAGATCATTCAGAAGTTTTGGTTCCGCTGGAGAACCGGAGGAGAGCTTTTCACTCTCTCGGTTTCAGGGACTTGGGTGGGAGAGAGGGGTGGGGTTCTCTTAATTTGAACAAAAAGAGATGACAGAGGTTCTAGACAAAAACAGCCAACTCCATAAGCCTGCACACACTGCAGCCATTCTACTCACCCCTGCAACTCTGAAACAGTTTCACTTCTCTGAAAACTATTCTTTTCCTTCTTGAGGCATTACCATACTACTGTCATTGATCACTTACCCCTTACATATGCAATCACTTCTTCTACTGCTCTTTTTCTCTCATTTCTCAGGGATTTCTTATGAAATTTGTGGCATCATAAATGGTTGTATCAGTCTCAAAAACGTTTTACCTCTGTGCATTATAGTAGCCTGTTTTATATTACAGCTCATTGCACTCTAAAAGCATAAAAGCTTTCAAGGCTGTTGATTCCGTTAAGGTTGCATTTGCCTATTGCGTTGGACACTGTACACTTACAGGATAAAACAGCAGAGAATCACTTAGACTGAAGCAGGCTTTCTCTAACTTTATGTGATACTTCTATTGAGTATTTTCTCAGTTGTCTAGGGGACTTCCTATGTGTCATTCTTTGTTTTGATTTCCTCGCAGCTTTAAATGATAGTCCTATTTTGAATTCTAGAAACCAGTTCAATTTCTTTTCCAATGGATAAAAATTGCTTACTGGAAAATGTTGGAGTTGTTTGGGGGTTTTTTGTTTTATTATAGGAGACCAATGGTCTTAACCACTTATTTGGCTTCCTAAGTTTAACTACCTAGATTTCAGAAAGAGTAAGCGGTCTGTTCCATGCTACTTCCTAGGATTTGTTAGATGCCTGGTCAGTTTGAAATTAGTAAAAGACTTAACTTTGTTACAATTTCTTAGTTATTTTGTTGGGGTTTTTTTAAACCTTGGTCCACATACCTACCTCAATTTTTCACATAGATTAGGAGTTGCAATATTATGGATAGCTTGTAATTTATCATCCGTTCCTCTTAACGCCCACTTTGTGCTCATCATTTACAGATGATAATCATAAAAGCACAAAACTTGGCATCGAGTGTAAAGAAAATCAAATTTAAATTAAATAACACTAGAGGGGAACTGTTACCATGCCAGAAAACTAAAAAAAAATTGGACCTGTTAAATGAGATGAACTAAATATATACAGTAGCACCCTCCAGACAAAGTGCAAAATTTGCAACTCCTTTTTCTTTTCTTTGAAATGTAAGTGTATTTCACTTCAACAAAGAGATGTGCCTTTTTATCTTCTTTATGAGGTGTCATATGCATTGTCTAATGGAAATGAAAAATTGTACCATGTGGGTTCAAAATTCCTTTTCCTTTCATGCACATGACATCTTCGCTTCTGAAATCTAATGCAAATAAATCATTACGTCAATGAAAACCAGTAATCTGCACCAAAAAAAAAAAAAAGAATGTAAAAAAAAAAATAAATATTCACAAAAAAAAAAAAAAAAAAAAAAAAAAAAAAAAAAGAGTGGTGGGGGTGATGTAGGTGGTTAGAATGTGCATCTTCATGAGTTTAAGAAATAACAGTACTTCTTTGTTCAGTACTCAGGAAGTATTCCCATTTGACTCAGGAGGGACTTCTGCTTTAATTATTTAACTTCAGCGCTCTTTTTTAACAGCTTAGGTGAATTTCCAAATGGACCTGGCAGTCTGGCCCTTGAGGCCAGATGATGTCTTTGTCTCAAATTCACATAGGTCAGGAGTTCATTCTTAGAAACTGTTTGTTGCTTCTTGTGGTTTACATTTTCTGTAAGAGGACTTCCTGTTACACCATGCAAATGCAAATGTTACAGCATGCAAATGTTACCAGCAGGGTTGCAGTTCTCTTTCAAAATCGGTGTCCCCTTTTATTACAGCTGTTTCCGTTCTGCATGGGATGCTCATGAGATGTAATTGCTGGTGTGTGTATAGTATACCTGTTATGTTTAATGGCTTGCAAGGTGTTGTCACTTGGGAGTCTAATACTTCTAATCCTCAGAAGTTCTGGGTGGATCAACTGTTAGGTGTTTTTCTAATTCTTCTCTTACTTACTGGATGTTGAAGGTGTGATTTCAATCACACCCGTTTTTTTCCAGATCCAATGAAGACTGTTGCATCACCACTCTTGCCATTAACTTCTATGTATGTTCAACCTCAAGCCTTCAGCAATAGGTTATGCCAATCCTAGGGAAAAGGCTCCCTCAAAACAGTACTCCATTGACACCAGGGCAAACTGCTGGCAATTTCACAGTGAGACCTCCAACAGGGCAGATTGCTCTGAGCACTGAGACTGGTTCACTGTCTGGAATCTCCCTAACCACAAATAAAATATGGACTTGTACTAAAAACTAGCCTTATTTTTTTGCTTCAGCTGTGAAAAGTCCAGGCTTATTGCTAATCTTGTTTGAGCATGGCCATCAAATTCATGCCATGTACCAGACCTGGCTGCTGCACACAAAGTGAGCTGTACGTTTGGGGCATTTCAGTGTCTAGCAGGGTTTGCCTTAGGTTTTCTGTCATGAGCTTGCAGCTTTTTTAAATCTGCTGTTGTGATGGGTTAGCCTGTTTGTTCAGCTACTGTATTTGCTTCAGAGGGAAGCCTCTCCTTAAATAGCTTCAAGGCATTGGAAACTGCACGTTAGCTTGCAGGAAGGCTCTAGCTCTCATATGGGACCCCAGAAGTACATAAGACCTGTGAAGAGGCTTGCACAACTATTTCAGAACCTGATCTTCAGGCCACAAGCAAAAAGGCATTGCAGGAAGGAGAGCTTATGAGACGCTGGAAATTAAGCCCTTCCTTAAAGTTTCCTGAAAAAGGGCAGATTTACACTATATTGTCTCCAGTGAGTAGTTCAGTTTTGCATCCGCAGAATAAGGATGATGGAGATAAGAATGTAAATTTTAAAATAGAGGTTATGAAGCATAATTTATTGTGCTCAATTTCACATAAATGCTTAGATGAAAAATAAAAGCATGTTGCAAAAACTTTAAACTTCCACATATGACAGTCAGAAGGTTCTTGTAGTCAGGTTTCTGTTGTTCATCTTTTTAAAAATATTTTGTTAACTGAAAGTTTATAGCAGAAGAATTATTATATATTTAGAAAAGCTTGTTTGGCATGAGTTCTTTTTTGTAAGCATAAATCTTCTCTATAAAACAAAAGCCAAACATCATGTCAGTTTCACAGATTTTCTTATTATAATTATCTTCTTTAGCTTTTCATGGAGTTAATGTATTCATAACAATGGAGAAACAGACTCTGGCACCTATCAGTGGTAGAAGAAATGCACTTAAAGGGCACAATAATGAGGATTCATAAGGAACTGAAGTAAAACATTTGGTACAAGTGGCCTTTCCTCAAATTTGTTGCTTCTTGCTGAATAGCAGCCATTGGCTGCCACACATGGCTGACTTCATGAAGAGTTCTAGGAGGACTTGATTGATTGTTGTGACTTTATTAATACAAAATCATGAACCTGAATTAACCAACCAATTTAGATAAGACCATCTGTTGTCTAATAAGATGTGACTGTAATTTGAATAGTGGTTTTATAATAAGTGTATTATGGGATGAAGGACAAGCAGATATTAGCTTTGTCTCATTAGTTTACAGAACAAAAAGGTAGTTTGCCAGTACAGAATGTGGAATGGTTTTTTCTTTAAGTCTTAGTGCAGTTCTGTGTGCAAGTAGACCCCCCCTTTCTGTATCTTCACTACCATTCAATAATGCCAAAACTAAAAAGAAAATGGGATTCGGTGCACCTTTTGGAATACTCTCGTGGTCCCTCTTTATTGGCAATAAATCCATTTTGTTCTTGCTTGATTCTTCTTAGTGCTACTGGATACCGTGACTGCCCTGAAGATGAAAATGCAAGCAATCTAGTTTATCAACATTATGTCAGTGTCATCTGGTTCTGCTTTATTTAGTTGCCCTGTCTGGTCTGTTACAAGAAGAAAACATCAGCTAAGTACTGAGAAAACCTGTCCTTTTTTGTTTGGATGTCTGGCAATGAGAAAATGAACAAAGCACATGTAAAGCTGTCTTGTCAACTCTCCCTAAAGCTTTCTTATGTTTTTATATGGATGTTAGATAATACTGGAGAGTAGATTAAGCTTTACTACTCACTATCATGCTTTTATTGAAACTCTAAAGCTGAATTTTATAGAACCATTGTCCAGTTAAGTAACAAGGATAAACCTTTTCTTTGGTCATAAAAACCCAGGCATTAATCCATATGAATGAAGATTAAGACAGAAATAAGTGCAGATTTGTATGGCAGTGGTGTTCTAAAAAAGGAACAAAGGTGTGTATTTTGTATCAGTTTCTGGTTGAGCTGTTGCTTCCCCTTGTATCTGAATGATCTTCAATTCAGGAAAGCAAAACATAATTAACAAGGAATATGGTACTACTAATTAGAAGGTTGTATTGAAACACCAGACTGAGTGGTGCAGTTAGCATGCTGGAGGGAAGGGATGCCATTCAGACAGACCTTGACAGGCTTGAGAAGTGAGCCTGTGTGAACTTCATGAAGTTCAATACAGCCAATTTAAAGGTCCTGCACCTGGGCTGGGGCCATCCCAAGCACAAATACACGCTGGGAGAATGGATCAAGTACAGCCCTGCTGAGAACTTGGAGTGTTTGTGGATAAGAAGATTGACATGAGCTAGTGATGTGTGTTCACAGCCCAGAAAGCCAAACACATTCTGGACTGCATCAAAAGAATCGAGTTAAAAACCTTTTCCTAATATCCAACTTAAACCTCCCCTAGCAGAGTTAAATGCCATTTCCTCAGGTCCTGTCACTTCTCACAACAGACAAGAGATCAGCACATCAAGGGAGGTAATCTTCCCCCTCTACTCTGCTCTGGTGAGACCCCACCTGGAGTTCTGTGTCCAGCTTTGGGGGTCCTAGCGCAGGAAGGATGTGGACCTGCTCAAGCAAGTCCAGACGAGGGCCATGAAGATGATCAGAGAGCTGGAGCACCTCCCATATGAGAATAGGCTGAGTGAGTTGAGGTTGCTCACTCTAGAGAAGTGAAGGCTCCAGGAGAATTTAGGGCAGCTTTCCAGAACCGAAAAGGGACCTACAGAAAAGCTGGAAAGGAGCTTTTTTCCAAGGGCCTGTGACAGCACCAGGGAATTGGCTGTAAACTGAAAGAGGGTAGGTTTAGGTTACACCTAACAAAGCACTGTGAGGGTGGTGAGTCACTGGAACAGAGAAGAACTTGCCAGAGAAGTTATGGGTGCCCCATCACTGAAAGTGTTCAAGGCAGGGTTGGATGGGGCTTTAAACACTTTGGTGTAGTGGAAGGTGTCCTGCCCATGATAGGGAGTTCGGAAATAGATGGTCCCATCCAAACCAAGCCATTGAAAAAAACTCATGAAGGCTAAACATGGAAGATGCTAAACTTCCTTTCACTCCTCATAATTGAGTTCCTTGATATAGATATTATGATGTGAAAACAGATTTTGCACTTCAATGTTTCACAGCGTGTAGATACGGAAACATCAGAGCAAACAAATATAAAGGTCTTCAATTTTCCTTTCTCTCTGCTCTGTTGCTATCACCTTCACAGTCTAAATGCTGAGCTTCCTGGAAACTCAGGCACTTTTTCAGTAGTCAGCCGGCGGTGCCGTTGCTTAGTCAAAGGCAGAAAATAATTCAGTATCTTACTGAGAACAGTCTGGCCAGTTCTGGCACCAGGCTAAAGGTGAGCTGTAATATGCAGGATAAGGCCCTCCATGGATATCGGACCAAGCAGGCAGCCTGGGCACACTGAGCTTCAAAAGCCACAGTGCTTTTAATCCTCCAGGAAAGCAAAGAATCTGAAACGGATTCTTTTTATGAAAAGATACAGTTATTGTATTGACTTTTTCAGAGAGGGAGGACAATGAGTTTTCTGTACAACTTAATGAAGTATCACCAGAGAAGAAATTACATAATATGAAATCTTTGGACAAGATTGAAAGAGCACATTTTGTATTTCCAGAATGGTAAGGATTCATTGCAGCTTCACATTTCCTAACAAACCCTGAAGTGAAAACAATGTCTCTCCATAAATCCTACTGTATCCCCTGGACAGGGAGCTGTTTTATGTTCACATTCATATGGTTTTAAAGCTGTAAAATAGTATCCACAAAATTTTCTGAAGCATTTCATTTTTTAGTAAATCTGTAAAGAGTTGTAAGGAGTGGGAAGCCTTTTGTATTTGCAGGAGCAGAAAGTCTAAGGCAGCAAATACAATCTAAGGAAAAGGAAAATGTATTGCAGGTGCTGATCACTGACTTGGAGAAGATCAGAAGGTTCTTTGCACATGAAAAAAAATAAGCATCACCAGCAGGGCCACAAGTTTGAAAAGAATATTGCAGCATGTTAGTCATGTTCAGTTTATTTTCTCTGTGTCTCTGTATGTTGTTTTTGTAATAACACTTTTTTGAATTTATGACTGAAATCAAAATGCAGTATTTAATTCCAAGGAGTATGCAAGGCTTAAAGTAAAAGGAAATTGTTTTTCAGCAAAGGCTCAGGTAAGTTAAACATGTAAGAGTTTAATTTAATGGTTCTATGTGGAAGGTATTTTTGTGCAAGTATTGTTAAACCTGTTAACACCTTTTAAAAGGGAAGATCATGTCATGTACATGTGAATTCTGCTGAATACCATTAATCCCAAACAGCAGTCATTGAAGCCTTTGGAGAGGGGAAGGTAAAAAAGCTTCTGTTTTAAAGGGAAGGTTATAGTTGAGGTTAATTCAGGGTGTCATGAAAGTGTGGCTGTGACAAGATTTAGTGACAATATAAGGCCAAATTAATGCAAGATCAGTGGCCTGACTATTGATTCTTATCATGGGATCCTGCTGAAATGAAGTCATTATTTAATTACACTTTCACTTACACTATAAATGGTTCCCAGAATAGACTGCACTTGGTTTTGATGTTTGCAGCTCCATCTTCACTTTTCTTTTGTGCCCCTAAATAAGTAGGGAATGAGTATAAGCACTCCACAAAATTTTTCGTTTATTGTGTTTCATGTGCTCTCATTTTCCCGAGGTTTTAATTCTTCCTTTCAGAATAGTCAGTGATATCAAATAATCCTGGGTACAGAAGCCTCTGAAGATTGTGAAACCAAAGTTTCTCTAGATTTGATTTTAAAAATCAGTGTTTGAATGGTTTTTTTTTTCTTCTTGAGTGGTTTAAAATACTTTCTTTTACTATCTCTAGAAGTAGACCAAACTGACCATACTAAAACAAGTAACTTAACTGGGACCTAGAAGCAGCTAATAAGTACTTTATTGGGACTTAAGACACAACAGCAAGGGCTTTGCTGTAGAAATCTAAATGAGAAAGCTCAAGCACCTATAAAACAACAGCAACATTCACTGAACAGTCAAAATTGCGTTGTTTCCCTATTTTATATTATCAATTACCAATATCGAATATTTATATTTGATTCTCTTGATTCTGCATCAGTTCTGTTTCGCAAATTTGTGACTAATAAAAACTTGTCATCAATTCAGGTTTAATTTTAATTGTGGGCCAAGCCCCACATTTTCATCAAATTACACAGATTTGGAGACCCAACAACTGAGAAAAATAATTGCAGTGGTTCTACGTTAATGGTTGGACTCAATGATCTTAGACATTTTTTCCAACCTTATGATGCCATGAAAATGTGAGTGGTTGTCATTGTAATGCTACTGTTTGAAAAGCAGCATGTAAAAATGGGCAGAATTCACATTTTAAATGCAGGCTTATATTTGTCATTTTTAGAACATGGAAGTATCTACTTCTGTGCTTGTATGATACAGTGAAAACATAGTCTTGCTCAGAACAAGAATCTTAAATAAATAGTAATTTTCTTGAGAAAAAAAATCCCAGCTCAATGGAATAAAGTTTCATAAAAAGTTGGTGAGGGATTTAGAATCATAGAATATTGTGTTGAAAGTGACCCACAAGGACCATCAAGTCCAACTCCTGGTCTCACGTAGGGACACTCCATGAGTCATACCATGTGCCTTGAATGTCAACCAAATGCTTCTTGAGCTCTGTCAGGCTGGTGCTGTGACCACTTCTCTGGGGAGCCTGTTCCAGTGCCCAATCACCCTCTGGGTGAAAAACCTTTTCCAAATATCCAACCTAAACCTCCCCTAGGAGAATTTAATGCCATGCTCTCAGGTCATGTCACTGGTCATCAGAGAGAAGAGATCAGTGTCTGCCCCTCCTCGTCCCCTCATAAGGAAGCTGCAGACTGCAGTGAGGTCTCCCCCCAGTCTCCTCCAGGCTGAACAAATCAAGTGACCTCAGCCACTCCTCATGTGGCTTCCTCTCTAGACTCTTCAGCATCTTTGTAGCCCTCTTTCGGACATTCTCTTATAGCTTTATGTCTTTCTTATATTGTGGTGCCCAAAACTGCACATAGGATTTGAGGAGAGGCTGCACTAACTCAGAGTACAGCTGAACAATCCCCTCCCTTGACCAGCTGGTGATTCCAATTAATGAGATAAAGGAGGAAAAATTAAGTTTTTGGTTTTGATCAAAGCAGTGAGTAAAATCAATCTGCAGAGTTTAATCTGATCTTCATTGTATCCCACCATATTTATAAAAGCTTCATCTCCACGGCCCCTTTTTTGTTTCGTACACTGTGTTTTTATTTTCTTTTTAAATAAAAGAAAATGAAACCATATCATTCACAGAGCATAAAAGATAAACATGTAATGAAACAAACTCAGACTCCGAAAGACTGTACTGTATTCTTAGTAAGATTTCCAACTCTTACTTAGCTTACAATATGAACTTTCCTTCTTGCAACATTATTCTCACTTTAAAACTTCTCCTACAAGAGAGAGAAAGAGAAAAATCAACTTATTAGATGAGTAAGTAATGTAATAGCTTCCTTTAATAACCATCTAGCTGTTGCTTAGTATTTAGGCATTAAAAAAATAAACAAATAAAATGCAGTGCATAAGGGGTTTGTTTGCTCATTCAGTAGCATGTAATTAACCATTAAATGACAATATAGCAAGATCATTATGTTAAAACCCAAAATACTGAAGAAATTTCTTTTCTCTCTTGTGCACCTACGTCCATAAGTAATAGTGCTAAAATTTTCACATTTTCAACTACTACAGAGGGAATATATATATTTAAATTGGAGTGATAATATATAAAGCATTTTGTTGATGCTTTTCCTCTGAATGAAGAAATCCAGCTATAGTGAAATTCTTTCTGGTTCAGCTTGCGTTTTAGTGCCCTTGACAGCTGTAGGGTGAGAGGGAGGGGTGGGAGGAGAGGCCGATTTCTGTGCTTCAGGATTTCAGTCTTTGCTAAGTGTGTTTTCCTTTGTCTTTTTTTTTTTTTCATTTCTTTAACTTTTTCTCATCATAATAGGTGCCCAGCAGTTATTTTTGTTCCATCTCTAGCAGCAGCAATGTCACTGATCTTGCCATTTTTTAAGTGCATCCACACAGCCAGTCAGGAGTCTTGTAGGTAGAATGAGATTCAGGAATGGGAACAAGATATATGGGCTATAAAGGGCTGATCATAGTAAGAACCCACTTCCTGGAGTCACCTTGTACAAGGGACTATCTCTGCAACATTATTTTGTAAATTTTTGTTACAGTGTTATCTGCCAAAGCTTTTCACAGTAGAGCTGATTTCACAGTGGTATTCCAGTTGTCTTCTTCACTCAAGGTGAATAATACTGCTGCACTGAGGGCATCTCTCCCTTTCCCTCTATTGTGAAATACCTTTGTGTTTTGGACACGGCAGACTTTCCTTACTTTTAAAAGGTTTGGAAAGAGGTTGTGGTAGAGTAGCTGACAGTTCATCCATACCGGAGATGGTAATGAGGAGACATCATTCTGCAGGCATTATAAATGGATATCTGGCACCAAGAGTGCCTTTATGGTTTGAGAGTGTTTATCCTTGTGGTTCTGGAAACCAGACCACTAGGTGGATTATATTGCTGTACATAAATTGTATTCCAGCATGTTTTACAAATCAGGTGGCTTAATCAAATAGAGACAAATGGCAACGGAATAGCTTAAATACAAATTTACTGCCAGGTAGC
The DNA here is from genome assembly GCA_013398055.1 of Ifrita kowaldi. NCBI lineage: Eukaryota > Metazoa > Chordata > Aves > Passeriformes > Cinclosomatidae > Ifrita > Ifrita kowaldi. The sequence goes on from VZRS01009492.1 coordinate 81,126, forward strand.
CATTATATAGCATTATATATATTTTCCTTTTACTGGATTTTCTGACTTAGCCAGCAGTAAATTCAGTCATTTTTCACTTAGAGACATGGGTCAAATTGTCATTCAGTCCAGTCTGTGTGGTCTTTTGAGATTCAACATGAATGGGGTTTTTTTCATCCAGCGAGGACTGACATCTTATTTTACAAGCTGTAGAACTTCTTTTGCTTTCTTAAAGGAGAACTCAGCATGCTGAGGGAGAAATACAAAAATCCTTTCCTTGGTCTGGCTGCAGGTGTGTTCAGGAACAGTTTAGTCAACAGCATAATCAAGACTGTTCTATTTTTTTTTTTTTTTAGAAAGACTGTGACAGTCTATTGGGAAGAATGACATGAGCAGGGACAAGGGCAGCCCCAGTTCCAAGCCTTCCCCTATATGTACTGTGTCTCAGACTGAGATTTCAGGAGTTCTCCAGGCAGAGCATAGCTGCAGAGGCTGCAGCAGGCCCTCAGTTGAGTGGTGGTATTGTGGTCATTGACTGCATCACCAGAAGATCTGTGGAAACATGAGAGATCCAGAGTCCACCTAAAAAAAGATCAAACCACACAGGGTGGTTTTATGTGCAGGTATCACGTCCTGACACACAGTCACAATGTGACCACAATAGGTGGAAGCGCTGCACTTTTGGGTTGATGCATGGAGTGGATGGAGGAAATGATTACTCCTTCCCATGCCTTCCAAATCCATTTAATATAAAATCTTTAAGCTGAGGATGTATCAGATAACAAAGTGATAAGAAAAGATGATGCGCTTGATCTTAGCCAGCAACTGGGAAGTGTGCATCTGGGACAGGGGCTTCAGTGCATGCTGCAGAGCACTTCTGCCCACTGAGGATGATATAGGATCAGCACTTTCAAGGGCTGTTGACAGATCTAAAAGATGACACATAAAGGAATGATTTCTTCACTTGAGAAAGTAAGAGCTGTAAATCAATACAGTTACAGTAGTTCGTAGAGATAGCTGGAATTGCTGGGTTTTAAATTACTCTGGCAAATTTTCTGAGCAGAAGAAAATAATCTTGGGCAATATTGTTTACCTCCTTAATATCTTCTTTTAATTTTCACATTTATAGATCTGTCACCTCCTACATACTAGTCAGCCCTCCACAAAATGCATTTTCCTGCTCAGTTTTGGGTAAAGAAAAAATAATCTGAATAACATCTTACCTGCTGAGAATTTATGAGGAACCAGATATTAAAAATATTTTCATATGGTTGTAGACACTATTTCTGGTTTGTACATCAACCTCAAATTCATGGTAGATTAAATCAAGATTTAATAGCAAATTTCACATATAGTCTATCTCTAATAATAAAAAAAAGTAAATCTGATTGTCAGATATATTTTAATAGAGTGTGTTTGATCTGCTTCCTGCAGGCGTGAACAAATAACCAGCTTAAACTTGATAAATTGTCTTTTATTTGGTACTTGCTTCTTTCAAACCAATGCTACAATGTCCGTACTTTCCATTGGAATTACTTCACAAAAATTACAGTACCTAAAGTATAATTTCATAATACTAGGTGTCATAAAGGCTATTTGCTGCTGCAGGTCCTCCTTCTGCTATAGGGGAACAAGACAACATGTCTAATTTTAGTTTATCCATACACCATTTCAGGTTTTCTTATGTTTATATGGATCTGAATGTGAAGAAGGAAGAAAGTTGGATCTTTTACACAGGACTAGTTTGTTTTAATATGTAAAACATTCTCTGGGAAATTATATACTTGACTTCATATCATGTAGTCATCCAGAGCTAGTACTTTGGACCATGTTTTTCTTTAGTGTGCAACTCAAAACACAAAATGCTAAGAAGAATCCTTGTTCTTATGTAGAAACATTATTTCCCCTAACTATTCTTGTTTCAGTCACCTTCCTATGTTTGTCCTGTAGTGTCTTGGAAGAAGGACACACAGACACAAGTGAGGTTCCCTCTGTTTTTACGTTTTGTGTCTATAGGTGAGGAGTTATGAGGAAGGGATTAAAAGGGAAATAAAAGAAAATAAAATGACGACATGAAGATTTACTCTCAGCTATGCAGTTCTAAAAACTGCAAGTGCAATACTCAGCAGAAACGTAGGCACACATCCCATAAACAGGTCATTCCAGACCATAGTCATCATCCCAAGGTGCACCTGAGCATCTGTTAAATATTTTATATATGGTACTTATATTTACAAGTAGCTCTCTGAAAACCTAGCAAGAGTATTTGAAAGACCATAAAGGAGGAAATGTTAACATGGAGCTATAGGGTGATCTCACATGACTTGGGCCCACATAATGCGGTGGGCATTTATGGATCCTATAAATAGATGGTGAACTATTTTTAAAGTATCGCTCTGCTTCTGTGCTACACTGAATATATTACCAAGACATTGTTGTTGATTACTGGAACCCAGCAATGTATCTGACTAGATCCTTGCTGGGATACCTGAAGATCTGACATTCTTCTTCCCTTTAGAACTCAAGGAAATAGTTAAATATATTCCCTTTCAGTCTCTGTACTTGCATATGATTCACAAAAAAGAATTCGTTTTACTGTCCTGTCTGTTGTGGTCCATCCTGTGCTTAATTCACATCATGAAATTAAAAAGGAGAATAAGCAAAATATTATATTCTATTGTGTCCCAGAAAACTAACATCTTGCTTTGTAGTGGGCTGCAGGATATTCAGAAAACAGTCACTCTTTAAAGCAGGCTTTACATTCCTTACCACGTTGATGACTGTATTTTGTGCCTATCCTGTCTCTGACACGGTGTGACCAACTTATTGCTAATAATCAGAGTGAATATTTTGTTTCAAAACTCAGCACTCTTTATTTGGCCTTTTGATTTTCATGAAGAAGGACCAAGAACATGAGCAACTTGAAAAGTCTTGTTTGATTTCTATGGATCTACCTTAGCCTTTTTTCCCAATAGCCCGGGGCTAGTAATGAAATTTTACCATTTGAATTTACCTGAAAAATGTTCAATATACGAATATGATGGGGCTTAACAAGTAGGCATCAAACTTGGACTTACCTGCCTCATTTATCCCACAATTTTATTTCTTTCTCTAGTAAGAACTCCCTCTTTTTAGTACTAATCTACCCAGTTCCTACCCTTTTGTCACTGCAAATATGCAGCCCAGACAATTAATCAGTTACACGGGAAAACAACTGCAAGGAATCTACATATCCTTACTTGCTGTATCGAGGAGATTGCCATTGTCAGCTAATTCAGCTAGTGATCACATTACTATTTAGTGACCACCTTACTATAAAGTGTCTTTTGCATCATGACTTCAGGTTTCTTAGAGCAGGAAGGAGCAGGAACAAGGTGGGTCAATCTGTTGTCACTTGTCACCTCGAATTATTGCATAACTTATCATCAACCAAGACTGCCAATATTATGTATGCATTTATTCTTTCTCATGAGTGTGTTGTTGCTGACACTGCACGAATAAGACATCCCACAGCCCTTTCCACCACTCTGATTCATGCCCTTTTTAAGTCAGTGAAACAATTCACACATCAGTAGACAGTGAAGGAGAGGTACTTATGAGTACTTGTGAATGATCAGAGCAGTTTTTCCAAGCTCTCTCTCTCTCTGAGAGAACTGCTTTTCTTCTCAGGTGCTTTTCTGCTTGGCACGGTGAATCATAGGCAATCAGCAAGAATGCCCTTAGGTATATAGTCTGCATTTCAAACTTCGTGGGTGTTGCAAGTAGGACTGACTTTGACCATTCTTCACATCACTTTCTTATCCAGATACTGCTGCACAAAACGTCTAAGTGCTCGATTTGATCATTATCTCCTGCTGTGACAGTTCTCTTTCTCTCAGAGTTTTTCCTTCTACTTATCTGCGGGTTTGATTTCCAGATTATCAAGGACCTCCCTTTCTATTTATGATATGTACCTGGGCAATACTTAACCTACTTCTCTACAGCATTTTTTTTTTCCTTCTCAGGGAGCACGAGGCTGGAAGAAATGAGCACACTTCCTTTAAGTGAGAGGCAGTTTTGGTTTTTTTCTCTGGGAAGAAAGCAGAGCAGCTGCTTTTTATTAAGAGAGTGCCTTAAAGTTTATGTTCCAGAAGAGATGGTGGGGTTTGAAAGCCTAACAGCTGTGAGATTCCTTCCTTGTGTCTGTGTAATAGAAAACTTTTCATCTTCTGTGAGTGCATAGAAGAAATTATTTCAGAGATTTTTCACCTTAGTGTTGTCCTTGAAATGCTAGGAAAGTAACAGATGGAATCTGTACCTCAAATTCTGTTTAATGTGGGATTACTCTAAAAACAGATGAGAAAGATAAATATTCTTCCACAAAATTTGCAGGGCAGATTTTTCAGCTCAATAATATCTCATGGGATGTAAATCCTTGTATCCTGGAGTATTTTCTCAGCTTGCAGGATTTTAAGTCAAATAAATTTCCATTTCCACCCAATTTGCTTGAATTTAATTATGTTTCTGACAGGTAAAATGGGATTTAAGAACATTTTAATATTTATATCTGCGTGCTCAAACATTTTATTTTGTGAAAAAAAAATTCTTTAAAGCATCATTCAGAAGTGAATCAAGAGATTAAAAAATAAGCTTTACACAAAATATCTTGTGACTGCCGCTTTTCAAGTGGGTTTTCTAAATTTAGATTTTCTGTATTCAGATCATCTGATAAGTAATTTTCCTAGTTTCCTAAAAATAAGAGAAGCTATTCTTTTCCTCTGTAAATAGAGCTTCAGTCTCACCCAAGTAAACATCTGAACATTTTGTCCTTGTCTTTTTTTGCTCTTGACTTCTGTAGGGAAATTGTGAAATTCCGCAACTCACCTCTCCAACAGTTATTTATTATTTTATGTGCAACCTTCTGCTGTAATCTCTTAGAGACTTCCAGTCCTTATTTTCCTATGGCCACTTTCACAATTACATGTCATGATAACTTAGGCAAATTATAGATAAGAGCAATGACCATAGGCACTGTTCAAAAATTCTGATGCTTAACTTTCAGGGGTTTCTATACTTAAATTCATTTATAAATGGCTTGTAATATTTTGTGATTTTTCATCTGCTAAATAGAGGGGCAATGTTAGTACATTTTCCAGAGCTGTGCACATACTGGGACATAACTGAGATGACGAAATAAGTAAGAAAAATGCCTCAAAATTTAATAGGCGTTAGAAAGAAAAGTACTTGCCATGTTTCTCATGATTTCAAAGTCATGAAAATACTGGAAAAGAACATCTCAGTTGGACAAGAACAATGGCTAAAATTTCCTCTTTTTTCTTAGTGCTGCACACTTTGTATCAGATAATAAATGTGTAATTTCTTTTGTTACATTATAAAAGTTCTCTAGGGTTCAACTATATTGCCCTAAGTTTTTTCTAACAATTTAATGAACATATTGAACTATACATTATACATTTGGTAGAAAAATATTTTCTGGGATATGAATATATTAAAATTAAAATGGCCATGTTTTGTCTCATCATATTCATGAGCTATACTGTCCCAGGATGGTGGGAATCTTGCAGCTCCTTAACCAGCTGTAGTTTTTTATTTTTAGTTTTATATAATTCAAGCACAAAGTCAAAGGCGCTAGTACAAAGCTGTAGTACTTAGACCGGGTCTTCTAGCTTTCAGTCATCTAGGGTGACTGAAAATGCTAAAAAGATAGCTATTTTTGTCTTTAGGAGATTAGTATTAGACTAGACTTTTGGTTGATATAAGCAAATATTCTCAAATTGACCTTCTACAACATAAATTCCCAATTGAGTATGGCTGATGCAGTACTTCCATTTTTATATCAGATTGTGCTATAAAAGCAGTGAACTGAGGTCTTAGCTTCTATGAGCCAGTGTGAAGCAATGAGAAGTACTTCAATAGAGCATTCAAAATCTTATGAATATTTCTATGTAGTTCTAATTGGATACATACAGACATAATTTCAGCTGAAATCTGCTGAAAAGGAGTTTCTTGATACCTTGACTATTAAATTAAATCAGCAATAACACAGTGTTCATGAAAACAGCCAAAAAATGGACAAAAAGAAAATTTAATTACTTGGATCCAACAGTGAGCAGATCTTCTTTGAAGCAAAGAAAGAGCAAAGGAAGAAATTACCAGCTAAGCTTTACCTGCTTTTCCCAGTAATAAAAACAAACAACAAAAAAAAATCAATAGGGAGTAATTGTAACATGTGGAGAAGATAATGTCAAAGCTCTATGGCAAAAAATAGTCACTGATTGGGCTGAAGTTTAGTCATTGTCCTGAAGTTAATTAAAGATGAAAGAAAAAGCTCTTAGGATGTGTGATCCAAAGGTTTCTAATAATCTTGTGTGCCCTATAAAGTGTCCTTCATGATACATCTCAGTCTGATCCTGGTTACATCACTGTTATGATGGGTGGTCAGAATTATGGGTTTTGTACTTTGGAGAAATTTCCTCAGTTCTAGTACATTGAATGCAATTCTTAATTAAAGGTTTTTATTCTTCCTTCTCTTCTGAAATCACAAGCATGAACCACTAATCCTTATGTCCCCTTTGATTTTAAATAGACTATTTGATAGAAATGCTAGAATTAAACTGTGGAGGATTTTAGGACAGGAATCCCTAGAATTGTACCGTGAAGTTCTCCACGGGTTAGCTTTCTGGTAAAAGCATGTAGGGAGACTTCTTGAAGTTAGTCAAGACATTCTAATGTATGCAAGTTAAATCTCTGACCTGGCCACATGCATAAGCATTTAATTACACAAGGATTGTGAAGGGCCTTGAGGGGAAGCCGTATGAGGAGCAGCTGAGGTTGCTTGGTCTGCTCAGCCTGGAGAAGAGGAGACTGAGGGGAGACCTCACTGCAGTCTCCAACCTCCTCATGAGGGGAAGGGAAGGGGCAGGCACCAAGGGAATGGCCTGAAGTTGTGTCAGAGCAGGTTTAGGTTGGGTATTAGAAAAAGGTTTTTCACCCAGAGGGTGATTGGGCACTGGAACAGGCTCCCCAGGGAAGTGGTCACAGCACCAGCCTGACAGAGCTCAAGAAGCATTTGGACAGCGCTCTCAGGCACATGGCAGGACTCTTGGGGATGCCCTGTGCAGGGCCAGGAGTTGGACTCAGTGATCCTGATGGGTCCTTTCCTGCTCAACATATTCTATGACTCTAGTCCTGTATAAACTCTTGAGATAATTAGGCTATGAATAAAATTATACTTGGGAAACTTGTTCATTTTTCTATCATTAAGTAGATGGACTGCACAGAGATCAAAAAAATAATTTGAGGATGCCAGTACCTCAGTTTCTCAGACAGTGCACCATGCCTTTGCTGGACACACATCAGCTTGCAGAATGGAAAGCTGGATGATTTAGCCAATACTCAAATGTTAAAGACAGGGATTCCTTTCAAAATTCTGTCTGCTTATGGACCATTTGCATGGGTTTGCAGGAATATACCTCACCCTCATCTTGAACACCAAATTGGAAGGAAGTAGAAATTTCCAGTTTTAATCCAGCAGCCTGATTTTTAATGCATTTGTAAAGCTTGTGAAAAATAAAATACAATCCTCTTCTCCTTCAAACTATGGGTTGTTCTAGTGTAAAGGCATTTTTAAAGTGTCTACTTCCTCGCCCAATTGGCTAGGAATTTATTGGCTCCTCCCAGCAGTTTCTCCCACAAGGTCTGCATGCTAAGGAGTGACTCCATGGTTTCAAATAGGAGGAGTTCCTTTGGGTGCACAAGAAATGTAGGAAGTATGTGAGTTCCCTAATTTGGTCTCAGTAGTGATTAATTTTGCTCATATTTATTTTATGCCAAGAAATGACAGGATCTGGACCTAAGTATGGTGTCTGGATTTATTCTGTGAGTTTAGGTACATTCAATATAACTTTGGAAGAACACCCCTACTTTATTACCAGACAATGTATGCCAGTTACTTAGGTAAGAAATCTCCTATAAATAAAAGTAGAGAAACCATATCTGAAAATGTTTGATCCTTCTAAAGGTGACCAGTTGTTTAACCAGTTTCTCTGATTTTTTGGATCAGAAAAATAAGATTTATGTTTGTATACTTGACAAAGCCAAGTATTTTGATTGTAAAACCAGGTCAAATACATAACAAAGCAGTCTGTAAATGCAGTGTTTCCTGGCTTTTACCCAAAGAAGTTCTCTCCTCAATTATTTATATTTGCAAGTTCACCATTGCAAAATCTGTCTTCTAGATGAAATAATATTCCTCCTAGACTTTCTGTAGGGGGAAAACAAGTGTTCACTAATGAAGCCCTTAAGAATATTGCTTTTGGGGGGTTTTGCATGTATGCAAAAACATGCATTTAGATAAAGCTGAAGCTGTCAGAAAACACTACAAAATGCAGTAATGTAACATGTCCTGGAGCTAGTATGCTCAGTCAAAGCTCAGAAAGGCATTTTTCTGATGTGTTGTATTCCACGTATGCTTACGCTAAAGTGAAGCTGTCCTTGTCAGTCAGGGAGAGAGCATGCTATAATTAATGACTGCTCTGTAGCAGTTTCCCCAGCTATGTCATTCAGTGTGAGCTGACTGATTTATATGATTTACGTGTGAACCAGTTATTTCTAAACTTTGAAGTCTATGCAAATTTCTCTGCTGCGATTGCCGTAGAGCCAATTGCAATGTGTTTTAAAAGACAAAAACAAAAAAAAAATCAAGCTGTACCTATCCACAAATGTTACTTACAGAAAAAACATTGAAACTCCTGAGCTGAGGAACAGGTCTCCTCAGGAAATGCAGGTTTTGAGATTTTGAATACCTCTGAATGAAATTAATGCTTTTTGGCTGGTCTGCAGAAAAGTACTTAGGTGTGAGAGACTCTGAATTTTATTTTTTTAAGATGGAAATGAGAAATGGGCTTTGAAAATGCATTTCATAGCATTTTGCAGCAGCAAGAAGGTGGTTGAAAATCAACTTTCTGTGATAATCTCCAGATTTCTTGAGTTCATAGCTTTCTGAAATACAGTCTAAGCTGGTTTTTTTTTATATTTGCATTCTTACCAAGATTTCAGCATCTTAGAGCAAAATTTGATTATTTTTTGCATGAACAATAATTCAGCTGTTGTTGAGGGAAGAAAAAGACCTAACTGTATTCTTCGAAAATAAAGGTACAGAAAAAACGACTGAAGCTGAAAGCTGAAACCTGGCTGCTCACCGAAGACTGGGTTCAGAAAGGCACTTAACTGCTGTAATACAGCATTTAACTTTTAGCCTTCAGACTTCTAAATAGCTGGGCTACTGGTAATATTTCCCTGAGCTGCAGTTTGGATACCTAAAGGTACATCAGTACTGCTAAGTGACAGGTGAATATGGAGCAGGATTGAGAACAGGACTCATCCCTTGCGTGGGTCACAGCTTAATTGTTAGCCCTCTTCACAGAAGTGTTTTGGACCTCTCCACCTGTCTCTCTGTTCAATACACTTTTGGCAGGATAGACACTGCCTCCAGAGACCTGCATGAAGATACCTGTGTTGTTGTGGTCCCCTCCCTTCTTTCAATGCTAAGCAGATTATATTCTAAGCACTATGAAACCTCCGGTCTCACTTCAAAACACACAACATTATATTTAGCTTCCTTTTACTCCCATTGCCTGCGCAACTGACTCCTATTATTCCGAACCCTTTGAGCTGAAAAAAAACCACACAAAATAATAATTGTGTGTTTTAGTCACTCAGGCACTAAGCGGATCCCAGAGGAGTTGTAGTGCCAACACAGTGAGGTAGTATGGGATGTGGCCAGCTTGGAGCAGAAGGTGCAAGCAGTAAGCAAAGTCAGCATAAGCCAGCAGGCACAGCAATTCATCTGTGCTTCTATTTTATGTCACCAGTGTAGCATATTCTGAAACCAAGTTCTGCAACATCCAGCTTGATCAGCAAGGATCTGCTTGTGTTAGTCTTTGTCAGAAGATGACGTAGGTATGTCAGATGCTGATATAAACAGTATGACAGAGACTTCTGTAGAAACCTTGTCCATCTGCTTTTTGCTTGGACTCACCTCTTGGCTTCTTTTCTTAAAAAAGCGTATTACTTCACCCCTAACATAAGCAGAGCACCTTTCTTTCTTGTAAAATGCTGTTAATGATGCCACTATTTTGTACGGGAAATATTAAGACATTCAGACAAGATATGAGACACCTGGGTCCTGCTCATTCTTTTTGAGTGGTTGGAAGTTATCCTGACTACTTCACAGTGGACTGTGATGGGAAGTACTCTGTTAAAGCAGTTCTGTAATATGACAAGAATTCAAGATTCATAGTGCCTTTGTAAATAGATACTCTAACTGGCCTTTAGGGTTCTGTCCTAGCAGATCTGAGATATGATCTGGATCTCTGGCAGAGTAAGGCATGATAGCTAGTTTCCTCCCAGACAGCACTTGTTATAAAATAAGGCTCACATAAATATTGATGATTTTTTTTTTTAGTATAAAGACAATATAAGAAAGGTAATATATCATATAAAGACAGGAACTGTCTTCCGTTTTTTAGATATGCTTTTCAAGAATTAGGTTGACAGGAAGTTTCTGTGTAAGATCAAGATCTTACAGGTATATGTCAGCACAAGTACCAAAGTGGATTTGGGAAGGTGTGGATGGGAGAACATGTGGATTCCAACTGAATTTAGAGGCCAACTGGGTGCTGATGACTTGGCGTTGATGATGTTACTGGAACTGGGAAGAAGCATAACTTTAAGCATGAAAGGAACCTAGCTGATAAGCTCTCAGTACTCACAGACAGAATTAATCTATGGCTTTAAGCAGCAATTTCAATGTAAATTTGAAGATCTTGTTGTTGACTCTAAATATACGTATTCTGCTTACTTCTTTCCTTGGTGTTAGTCTTTTGGTAAAAATTGACCTGTTCTAGGTTTGGAGGTATACAGCAGCTGGATAAGTGACTCTAAAAAGTGGTTCTGAGCAGTGAAAATACTGAAATACACCTTCTTTTGAATCTGGATTTTCTGCTGTTCAATAAGGTGAAAGTTTCCCCTTGTGCTTTTTCTAACCAGTGGGTCATTCATAGCATCATTTTCAACATGGATTCTTTGATATCTGTGAGGAACTGACCTCTTGTTTCGCCCTTTTCCTCAATAAAAGCAATAATAGAGCCTCTCTCCTTTCCCTCAGCTGTCTATTTAAAAAGAAAAAACGTAAGATCTTAATGTACTGAGAACCGAAGTGCTCAGTCAAATTTGACTGAAAGTGGCTGATGGTTCAAAAGCTATTGGAAAAGAATGGATACATATACCTTCACACATACCATCAGTGTTGTGCTAGTAAAATGCATTTCCCTAGGAAACGAAGGCAAAAATCCCTTCTGAGCGTATTCAGAAGCATGTGCTATATCTTGTAACAGAACTATTTTCATGTAAAAATGTCCTGTGTGAAGAGTATGTTCTCTAAAAATCAATGATTTAACGTCAAAAAGGGAGAAACAAATTCCAGAGAAAAAGAAAAGAAACAGAATTTTAGTACAACCCTGATAATACAAATGACATCAATCAGTTCAGCCTGTACCACTATGGTGCAGTTAGATCCATGCTTTCAGCACAAGTTACCATGATTATGGAAAAACAGTTTAATCCCTTCAAATTCATATTAGTAGTGTTGCATTTATTCATAAACCAACAGGTTGAGTGAAAGGAGTGCCATTGCTTTGCAATCTCCTGTCCAGGAATTTTGAAATCACTGAGGAACCTGCAGCCCTTTGTCATTGCTCTAGATTGTCATTCCAGCATGAGAAACTTGTGCTCCACTGCACCGTGACAAGATGCTAATGTGAGTAGTACCTAGTGCGTACTTTTAGTCCAGGTTAGAAACTTTGGCGTGAAAATGTATATTTTACTAGTACATATGACTTTTAAAGTCTGAGATTAGACAATTAAACACAGAAGAGAAGTTCACCATGTGCAGGCATGTGCCATACTGATATGTAAATCGAAATGCATTAGACTGTTGTCTATAATGATTTTTGTCACTTGAGATGTTGAAAGCATACAAAAAAAATTAAAAACCCCAAACAAACCCTGTCTGATCTCTTTATGAATTTATCTGAGAAGACGGAAGGGTATTTTTGTCTGAAAACAGAATGATTTCCCTTTGTCATGGTGCAGTTCTGAGTAAATTTGTAGAAACCGTCAAGATTATCCTGGACTTACTGTGCTTTGATAAAGAGGAGATTTTAATCCAGTGCTGGTGTGACTGACAGTTGATCTTACATAGGAAGAGTGAGGAGTCTCCACAGGATCCTCCATGTTAGGATCAGTCAGTGACTGCCCAGCTGATTCCCTGAATGTTTTTCCTTCGCTTTCCAACAGATTTTGTGTGGGAGGGCTGGGAAGGCAAGCGCTGCGATCAGTAAGGGAGTGTTGATTTTTGCATTCCTGAAAGTCACTGCTGTGCTAAATGAAGGTAATTGGCAGGAATCGATTAGTCTTATAGGAGGGTGTTATTAAGGGTTGAGCTCTTTTCACAAATTGCCCCTTCTGCACTTACTGCTTGAGAGGCATAATATCAGCCATCCTGAAATTCACAGAACAGGAGATTGATTTCCTCCTTTTTCTTTTTCTTTCCCTGCCTTAAACTCTGCAGGTCAGTCCCACCCCAGGGTGCATCCGGGCGTTAATGAAGATGTTGTACTGCCCTTACTGCAGAGGACTTCCCACTGTGAAACCTTGCAACAACTATTGCCTCAATGTAATGAAGGGCTGCCTAGCAAATCAGGCTGATTTGGATACTGAGTGGAATCTGTTCATAGGTAAGAAGAGTTTAAATATTAGTGAAAGAAAACTCTGGTAATAGCAAATCTCTGCAGAGTTCTGTGAGGTTAGAAGACGCTGTTGGTCAATATTCAGAATGAAGCAACTGCAGATGCAGCTTGCTTTCTAATAGAGCTTAATGGCTTGCAGTAAGAAATGACTGCTCTCCCTGCCCTAAGCCAGTGACATTTCGCATTCCGTATTTCCAAAGGAGTGGTGTGGTGTTACAGCTCCTGAGCTGAATTATTACATGCTATGTGAAATGTTGAGAAAGATTTGGTTGAGGATTTGATAACAAGCTTAACATGGCAGAAATAGTATGTATTACAAGTGAAAACTAGGCTCTTGCAAGCTGAGAAGATAATAACATTGTATAACATCCAGTCAACATAAATCGTAGCAGCTGCTGTTCTTAATTCTGATAACATATAGGCAAAAACCTTCAAGAGTTACATACATGAGAAATTATTCATTCCTCATTCTTGCTTAAAATATGCTAATTTCTCCCTTCCAGTGTACTGAATAGAAAGTACCAAACATGCAACCCAATGTTAGAATGGAGCATAGAATATGTATTTTAGAAAAACTGCTCCTATGGTTTCATTCACATAATTCTTCACTCAAATAAACTAAGAATAAAACAAAAAAGAAATCTCCCTTAAAGAGTCATTCAACTATCCTGTAGCAAAACAAAAAATCAGCCAACAAAAAAAAAAAAGCCCAAAACCCACAACCAAAAAAACCCAAAACCGCTCAGAAGAGTAACATATAACAAGAAATATCAGTTTTGGGTTGCTTTTGGTGATAGGATAGGATGACAATTAGACAAGGCTGATGACAATATGGAAGGAATGAAAACAGCTAGTTCCCCTAGATACTAATGAGCATCATAGTCTAGACTGGATTTCAGAAAAATAAATGCAGCTGGGACAAATGGGATAAAACTTTCTTTATTGCAGCCAAAGAAAGGAAATTTGCTTTCTATTTTTGGAAAGATAAAACATAAGCAATCTCATTCTGTTTAATTTCAAACCCCACTGACCAATGTGACTTTGAAAATTTGACTCTGACTCATTCATGGATTTTTGCTTTACTCAGCAGTGCAAGATGGATAGGGAGAAGAAAACAGGATGAAAAATGAATCAGAGTATGAAAAGTGAAAATGAGCATTGAGCGTGCTATAAAAATAGCATGCAAACAACAATATTAAACAAATGATGCAGATACACTTGCCTTCCTTGTACTGGTTAAAGGAGTTGACATCAAAAACAGTGCTGTATGGAGGGATACCTGTGGGATTACTGGAGTGAAAAGGAGAATCTGGTCATCATCAGAAAGTTAAGTAGGAGCTGATGGGAAAACAATGCTAACCTGTAAAGACATTGCATAGGCTACTTTCTCTGTCACTGAAGAATAAACAAGTGCTGAAATGTCACTAATTCTGATTTTAAAAAAAGTAGGCTTTTAGGAAAAAAAACCTCGAACATTTGAACTAAAATAAACAACAGAGTTTTTATTAAGGCAAGCACCTGTTTAAATCAAAAGCTGTAAGTTAAGGTTTGAGGTGTTAAGAGAAGATTTCCTTTTCTGTCGCTTTAAATTCAGTGAGAGTGCCGGGCATGGTGAGATGTGTTGGAAAGTGTGGAAATGCTTACAGATTCAGACTTCCAGAGTCTTTGCTGCAAAGCCCTTGTCTTCGTCAATGTCTCTCTGGTTTTGATTGTTCTTGCTCTCAGAAAATAAAAACTGCGTGAAAGCTTGTACGTTATGTTAAAACATAGTGCTAATTTATTAAATACCATGTCAGGCAGGCTACGATGCAATTATCCCTACAGGTCAGTGATGACAAGGCAGTATACAGTACAAATGCATCAAATCATATTTCCTTTTTCTTCTAGCTGTACAGCTTCCCCTCTGTAACTTTATGGGGAAAAAAATAGGGGAGATACAGAAATTTTCATGTGTTTGGAAAAGGTATTCTGTTTTATCCCATTTTTCAGGCCTCTGACAGCTTTGCTGAAGATGAGGGTCCTTCCTTTATGAAAGATTGAAATGAGGCAAGTTGTCTCTGTCTCTGACAGCTGTCAGAGTCTTTCTAATAACACATGCAATTCCCTTAGTGGTAAACACAACAAAACTTCTATGCACTGAATTAAAACAAACAGCAGCATTTTACAGCACCGCTGAGCTATGAAAGATTGGAAATTATGCATGAGCAGTTTTATCCCTGTTCCAATACTAGGAACCATGCACTAGCAANCCTAGGCAGGAATCCCAAATGTTAGTGCATATTCATACATAAGATAGTTTTGCTTTGTTCATAATCTGTGCATTGCAAGGTTGTTTTGACAGAAGTTGGTACTAGGAGAAAACTCTCAGATATGTTTGTCAGTAACTGAGCAAATCCTGTAGTTTTGACTGCATGTCCTGATACTGTTCTGTAGTTACGGCAGTGGCCCAGCAACAGCCAAGATCTGCACATGAGGAGGAGCAGAAGAAAGTAAATGGGCTGTTCGACAACAGGATGTGTTGCATGTTTCACCTAGTTTATAAATATAGAAGTCAGGACTGAAATCACATCTATATAGCACTAATAAATCTTGCCTCTACTTTCAAAGCTAGGGAGACTGGGACAACTTCCCCTAAACATCTGGTGCTTTCCAAGATTTTATAGACTGTGACAATTGGAAGAGGTGAAACAGCTGCAGCAGCATGACACATGGCTTATTACATATTTCCTGCTTTTTTCACCTTAAGGTCTGTGTCTTTTTTGTGTAACGTTCCATTATAGGCTTTTTGTATTTTGTTGCCTGTGTTATTGCACGATAAAAGCCAAATGTAGCACATCTCATTCTAGCAGATCATCTGCAACTCAGAATTTTGCCTGAGAAAGGAAGACAGTCTTTAATATCATACTATAATTATAAAACTGTAATGAAAAAATGCTCCTTCCAGGTATCTATATAAAATATTTAAGAGGTATTTGAGAGTAAACCCACCACACTGACTTTGAAAATGTGTATTTTGCAAAGCTAGCTTCTGATGTTTTGCCTGTTAGTTACCCATCATAATCTCCTTTGCACCCATCTCAAGCAAAGTTAGCAAATGCAAGATAAAAAGCATGAGCAGAGGAGCTGTACTGCTGAGGAAGGAGATTGCCTCAGGGAGGAGCTGACTGATTCTGTGGAGTGGGGAAAAGGGGATTTTCTCTGTCTCATGGCCCAACAGATATAGTCAAAATTATGCTTCTCTCCATGGAGTTATACCAATTAACAGCAATAAGAATCAGGGATCCCACTGTTCATTCTGTCACAGAAACACAGAAGAGATGGATAAAATTATTCCCACTTACAAAAATTTAAAGCCGCTATATCTTAGGGAATGACATTCAATTTTAGCAATACTTTTACTCCTCTTTCTCTTACTAACCTGTATTTAAGTCCCTGTTCCTATCTTGAGATTCTTTGACTTTCCCTAACCTTAGCTTTCCCTGTAATTGGTCATTTATTTCCCTTCAACTGCGCTTTTTCTCAAGCAAGAATGTCAGTCGAAAAATGAGCCCACCTCAGTGGACACCGTGCTTTCTCTTGGTGTCCTCATTCAGCTTCAGAATCAACAGCCGTAAAAAGATTCTTTCCATGGAAGCAAGTGCGTCTCGTTCTGACAGCTGCCTTAATCACAGGTTCAGGATGGCAAAGTGGCCATAAGCCATTTGTTTTTTGGAGGATTTCTTTCACAATTAGCATTAGAGTTAAGTTTCTTCTGTCTTGAGACAGAAACGTAGATTATACTAAACCTGAAAGTCTAGCAAGATTGTGAGCCAAATGTGACAATCCTTACATAAGTAATTCAGCACAACAGAAGAGTAAAAATCCAGGTAGATGTTTTAATCATAGCAATTACTGTATCTGAGCTGGGTTTTTTGTGGAAATTTAAAGTAATTGATAAATTTTTTATTGCTGTAGTTAGTGACAAAGTGCCTGTGTAGTAGTGTATCAAATGCAGTCTGTGGAGGTTTGAAACTGCATGGCTATTCATAGTAGCAGAAATTACAAGTGTTTGTTTTTTTTTTTTCCTACAAATTATTCGATGATAAACCAGACTCACCTGACCTTACTCCATGTTTTAGTAGGGAGGAGATTGTGGAAAACACTTCAGGAGTTGTGCAGTAACAGAGATTGCATCCCTGTCTGTGAAAAGGAGCCAAGAGTTCACGTCCACAACCATCCTTCTGCTTAGAGTGGAGAGCAAGTGGCTTTGCTATGAGTGGATTCGATGTTTGACAAGCTCTGTAGTGTAGTAAGGCAGATCAGCAGGCAATGTGTTCATACTGCAGGATTCAGGCCTGCAAAGCTGAGAGCCAGACACCTCTTACTGCCACCATCCTGCCAGGCTTCACCAGAGGAGAAAATCATACCTGCAAGGCTTCAGCGAAAGCTTCTCCTTCCAGTGTTAGAATTATTTCACTTATTGTCATACAATGCCTCTGCATTACTAATTAACTTTCTTCTTGTTGTGCTTTAAGAATCCCTTTTTTCTTCCCATCAGTATGACTCAGACACCTTAGGAGTTCTTCTGAGGCAGAGTATACCATGCAGTCTCACTTAGAGCAACTAGATCATTTTCAGAAAAACTACCCAACAAAACCTTAATTACTTACTCCTAGTGAAAGTTTTAGTGATGAAAATATGCAATCAGTTTTTATTTACTGCTTACGAAAGTCCTCAGGTCTCTGTGCTTTCTCTGTTCCATGTGCAAGCACAAGGATAAACATTTCCCTTTTAATGCTGCAAGAGACCACCCTAATGTGACTTTTTAATGGCTTATTGCAAGAATAACTGTGTCTTCAAGATTCACTTTGGATCATAGAAAAATCAGTCTATAATTGTAATATTTTCTATTTTCTTTCCTATTTTCTTTACTATTTTCTTGTGATTTTTAGGATGTCTCAGAGCAACCTTCTCTTCTCCAGGCTTTTGTGCATTAACAGCCTCTGCCTAGGCAGGAATCCCAAATGTTAGTGCATATTCATACATAAGATAGTTTTGCTTTGTTCATAATCTGTGCATTGCAAGGTTGTTTTGACAGAAGTTGGTACTAGGAGAAAACTCTCAGATATGTTTGTCAGTAACTGAGCAAATCCTGTAGTTTTGACTGCATGTCCTGATACTGTTCTGTAGTTACGGCAGTGGCCCAGCAACAGCCAAGATCTGCACATGAGGAGGAGCAGAAGAAAGTAAATGGGCTGTTCGACAACAGGATGTGTTGCATGTTTCACCTAGTTTATAAATATAGAAGTCAGGACTGAAATCACATCTATATAGCACTAATAAATCTTGCCTCTACTTTCAAAGCTAGGGAGACTGGGACAACTTCCCCTAAACATCTGGTGCTTTCCAAGATTTTATAGACTGTGACAATTGGAAGAGGTGAAACAGCTGCAGCAGCATGACACATGGCTTATTACATATTTCCTGCTTTTTTCACCTTAAGGTCTGTGTCTTTTTTGTGTAACGTTCCATTATAGGCTTTTTGTATTTTGTTGCCTGTGTTATTGCACGATAAAAGCCAAATGTAGCACATCTCATTCTAGCAGATCATCTGCAACTCAGAATTTTGCCTGAGAAAGGAAGACAGTCTTTAATATCATACTATAATTATAAAACTGTAATGAAAAAATGCTCCTTCCAGGTATCTATATAAAATATTTAAGAGGTATTTGAGAGTAAACCCACCACACTGACTTTGAAAATGTGTATTTTGCAAAGCTAGCTTCTGATGTTTTGCCTGTTAGTTACCCATCGTAATCTCCTTTGCACCCATCTCAAGCAAAGTTAGCAAATGCAAGATAAAAAGCATGAGCAGAGGAGCTGTACTGCTGAGGAAGGAGATTGCCTCAGGGAGGAGCTGACTGATTCTGTGGAGTGGGGAAAAGGGGATTTTCTCTGTCTCATGGCCCAACAGATATAGTCAAAATTATGCTTCTCTCCATGGAGTTATACCAATTAACAGCAATAAGAATCAGGGATCCCACTGTTCATTCTGTCACAGAAACACAGAAGAGATGGATAAAATTATTCCCACTTACAAAAATTTAAAGCCGCTATATCTTAGGGAATGACATTCAATTTTAGCAATACTTTTACTCCTCTTTCTCTTACTAACCTGTATTTAAGTCCCTGTTCCTATCTTGAGATTCTTTGACTTTCCCTAACCTTAGCTTTCCCTGTAATTGGTCATTTATTTCCCTTCAACTGCGCTTTTTCTCAAGCAAGAATGTCAGTCGAAAAATGAGCCCACCTCAGTGGACACCATGCTTTCTCTTGGTGTCCTCATTCAGCTTCAGAATCAACAGCCGTAAAAAGATTCTTTCCATGGAAGCAAGTGCGTCTCGTTCTGACAGCTGCCTTAATCACAGGTTCAGGATGGCAAAGTGGCCATAAGCCATTTGTTTTTTGGAGGATTTCTTTCACAATTAGCATTAGAGTTAAGTTTCTTCTGTCTTGAGACAGAAACGTAGATTATACTAAACCTGAAAGTCTAGCAAGATTGTGAGCCAAATGTGACAATCCTTACATAAGTAATTCAGCACAACAGAAGAGTAAAAATCCAGGTAGATGTTTTAATCATAGCAATTACTGTATCTGAGCTGGGTTTTTTGTGGAAATTTAAAGTAATTGATAAATTTTTTATTGCTGTAGTTAGTGACAAAGTGCCTGTGTAGTAGTGTATCAAATGCAGTCTGTGGAGGTTTGAAACTGCATGGCTATTCATAGTAGCAGAAATTACAAGTGTTTGTTTTTTTTTTTTCCTACAAATTATTCGATGATAAACCAGACTCACCTGACCTTACCCCATGTTTTAGTAGGGAGGAGATTGTGGAAAACACTTCAGGAGTTGTGCAGTAACAGAGATTGCATCCCTGTCTGTGAAAAGGAGCCAAGAGTTCACGTCCACAACCATCCTTCTGCTTAGAGTGGAGAGCAAGTGGCTTTGCTGTGAGGGTATTCGATGTTTGACAAGCTCTGTAGTGTAGTAAGGCAGATCAGCAGGCAATGTGTTCATACTGCAGGATTCAGGCCTGCAAAGCTGAGAGCCAGACACCTCTTACTGCCACCATCCTGCCAGGCTTCACCAGAGGAGAAAATCATACCTGCAAGGCTTCAGCGAAAGCTTCTCCTTCCAGTGTTAAAATTATTTCACTTATTGTCATACAGTGGCTCTGCATTACTAATTAACTTTCTTCTTGTTGTGCTTTAAGAATCCCTATTTTCTTCCCATCAGTATGACTCAGACACTTACCTTAGGAGTTCTCCTGAGGCAGAGTATACCGTGCAGTCTCACTTAGAGCAACTAGATCATTTTCAGAAAAACTACCCAACAAAACCTTAATTACTTACTCCTAGTGAAAGTTTTAGTGATGAAAATATGCAATCAGTTTTTATTTACTGCTTACGAAAGTCCTCAGGTCTCTGTGCTTTCTCTGTTCCATGTGCAAGCACAAGGATAAACATTTCCCTTTTAATGCTTCAAGAGACCACCCTAATGTGACTTTTTAATGGCTTATTACAAGAATAACTGTGTCTTCAAGATTCACTTTGGTTCATAGAAAAATCAGTCTATAATTGTAATATTTTCTATTTTCTTTACTATTTTCTTTACTATTTTCTTGTGATTTTTAGGATGTCTCAGAGCAACCTTCTCTTCTCCAGGCTGAACAGCTCCAACTTACTCAGCCTGTCCTTGTAGGAAAGGTGCTCTAGTCTTCTTATGACCTTTGTGGCCCTCTGGATTTGCTCCAACCATTCCATGTCCTTATGCTGGGGACACCAGAGCTGGATGTAGCACTCCAGGTGGGATCTCAGAAGAGCAGAGTGAAGGGGCTGAATCACCTCTCTCAGTCTGCTGGCCATGCTGCTTTTAGGGCAGCCCAGGTCTGCCTTTCCTGACTGTGAGCACACACTGCTGGCTCATGCTGAGTTTTTCATCAGCCAACACACCCAAGGCCCTCTCTGCAGGGCTGCTCTCAATCACCTTTCCACTCAGCCTGTAGGTGTGTCTGGGACTGCCACAGTCCAGGTGCAGAACTTGGCGCTTGGCCTCGCTGAATTTCATGAAGTTCACACAGATCCACCTCTGAA
>VZRS01009492.1:104380-138062 GCA_013398055.1 Ifrita kowaldi
CTGAGGCAGAGTATACCATGCAGTCTCACTTAGAGCAACTAGATCATTTTCAGAAAAACTACCCAACAAAACCTTAATTACTTACTCCTAGTGAAAGTTTTAGTGATGAAAATATGCAATCAGTTTTTATTTACTGCTTACGAAAGTCCTCAGGTCTCTGTGCTTTCTCTGTTCCATGTGCAAGCACAAGGATAAACATTTCCCTTTTAATGCTGCAAGAGACCACCCTAATGTGACTTTTTAATGGCTTATTGCAAGAATAACTGTGTCTTCAAGATTCACTTTGGATCATAGAAAAATCAGTCTATAATTGTAATATTTTCTATTTTCTTTCCTATTTTCTTTACTATTTTCTTGTGATTTTTAGGATGTCTCAGAGCAACCTTCTCTTCTCCAGGCTGAACAGCTCCAACTTACTCAGCCTGTCCTTGTAGGGAAGGTGCTCTAGTCTTCTTATGACCTTTGTGGCCCTCTGGATTTGCTCCAACCATTCCATGTCCTTATGCTGGGGACACCAGAGCTGGATGTAGCACTCCAGGTGGGATCTCAGAAGAGCAGAGTGAAGGGGCTGAATCACCTCTCTCAGTCTGCTGGCCATGCTGCTTTTAGGGCAGCCCAGGTCTGCCTTTCCTGACTGTGAGCACACACTGCTGGCTCATGCTGAGTTTTTCATCAGCCAACACACCCAAGGCCCTCTCTGCAGGGCTGCTCTCAATCACCTTTCCACTCAGCCTGTAGGTGTGTCTGGGACTGCCACAGTCCAGGTGCAGAACTTGGCGCTTGGCCTCGCTGAATTTCATGAAGTTCACACAGATCCACCTCTGAAACTTGTCAAGGCCCCTCTGAACCCCTGGATGGCACACCCCTTCCCTCCAGCATGCTGACCACACCACACTGGTGAGAGCTTGGCATTGTCACACACACAAGCTTGGTGTCATCAGCAAACTTGCTGGGNCCTGAAAGTCTAGCAAGATTGTGAGCCAAATGTGACAATCCTTACATAAGTAATTCAGCACAACAGAAGAGTAAAAATCCAGGTAGATGTTTTAATCATAGCAATTACTGTATCTGAGCTGGGTTTTTTGTGGAAATTTAAAGTAATTGATAAATTTTTTATTGCTGTAGTTAGTGACAAAGTGCCTGTGTAGTAGTGTATCAAATGCAGTCTGTGGAGGTTTGAAACTGCATGGCTATTCATAGTAGCAGAAATTACAAGTGTTTGTTTTTTTTTTTTCCTACAAATTATTCGATGATAAACCAGACTCACCTGACCTTACCCCATGTTTTAGTAGGGAGGAGATTGTGGAAAACACTTCAGGAGTTGTGCAGTAACAGAGATTGCATCCCTGTCTGTGAAAAGGAGCCAAGAGTTCACGTCCACAACCATCCTTCTGCTTAGAGTGGAGAGCAAGTGGCTTTGCTGTGAGGGTATTCGATGTTTGACAAGCTCTGTAGTGTAGTAAGGCAGATCAGCAGGCAATGTGTTCATACTGCAGGATTCAGGCCTGCAAAGCTGAGAGCCAGACACCTCTTACTGCCACCATCCTGCCAGGCTTCACCAGAGGAGAAAATCATACCTGCAAGGCTTCAGCGAAAGCTTCTCCTTCCAGTGTTAAAATTATTTCACTTATTGTCATACAGTGGCTCTGCATTACTAATTAACTTTCTTCTTGTTGTGCTTTAAGAATCCCTATTTTCTTCCCATCAGTATGACTCAGACACTTACCTTAGGAGTTCTCCTGAGGCAGAGTATACCGTGCAGTCTCACTTAGAGCAACTAGATCATTTTCAGAAAAACTACCCAACAAAACCTTAATTACTTACTCCTAGTGAAAGTTTTAGTGATGAAAATATGCAATCAGTTTTTATTTACTGCTTACGAAAGTTCTCAGGTCTCTGTGCTTTCTCTGTTCCATGTGCAAGCACAAGGATAAACATTTCCCTTTTAATGCTTCAAGAGACCACCCTAATGTGACTTTTTAATGGCTTATTACAAGAATAACTGTGTCTTCAAGATTCACTTTGGTTCATAGAAAAATCAGTCTATAATTGTAATATTTTCTATTTTCTTTACTATTTTCTTTACTATTTTCTTGTGATTTTTAGGATGTCTCAGAGCAACCTTCTCTTCTCCAGGCTGAACAGCTCCAACTTACTCAGCCTGTCCTTGTAGGAAAGGTGCTCTAGTCTTCTTATGACCTTTGTGGCCCTCTGGATTTGCTCCAACCATTCCATGTCCTTATGCTGGGGACACCAGAGCTGGATGTAGCACTCCAGGTGGGATCTCAGAAGAGCAGAGTGAAGGGGCTGAATCACCTCTCTCAGTCTGCTGGCCATGCTGCTTTTAGGGCAGCCCAGGGCTGCCTTTCCTGGCTGTGAGCACACACTGCTGGCTCATGCTGAGTTTTTCATCAGCCAACACACCCAAGGCCCTCTCTGCAGGGCTGCTCTCAATCACCTTTCCACTCAGCCTGCAGGTGTGTCTGGGACTGCCACAGTCCAGGTGCAGAACTTGGCGCTTGGCCTCGCTGAATTTCATGAAGTTCACACAGATCCACCTCTGAAACTTGTCAAGGCCCCTCTGAACCCCTGGATGGCACACCCCTTCCCTCCAGCATGCTGACCACACCACACTGGTGAGAGCTTGGCATTGTCACACACACAAGCTTGGTGTCATCAGCAAACTTGCTGGGCGTGCACTTGATCCCACTGTCCCTGTCACCAACAAAGAAATCAAACAGTATCGGCCCCAGCAGTGACCCCTGAGGGACACCAATCATCACTGGGCTCCACGTGGACAATGAGGTATTGACCTCTGAGTGCGGCAATCCAGCCAGTTCTTTTTCCACCGAGTGGTCCATCCATCAGATCCATGTCTCTCCAGTTTGGAGGCAAGGATGTCATGCAGGACAGTGTCAAACCCTTTGCATGGGTCCAGGTAGACGATGTCAGTTGCTCTGCTATATCCACCAATGCTGTAGCCTCATCATAGAAGGTTGCCAATTCAGGCATGATTTCCCCTTCATAAAGCAATACTGGATGTCACCAGTTACCTCTTTGTTTTCCATGTGTTTTAGCGTAGTTTCCTGGAGAATCTGCTCCATCTTTCCTTTTATTTATGTTTGCCTAATACAGAGCAAAGGCTGGCAGTCTGTCATAACACTCAGTAGGCAAAAGCCTTGCTCTGGTTTAATCATGGTAAATAAGAGCTAAATCAGGGGTTTTAGCAACCTTAGTTACCTGAAACTTGAATATCTTCTCCCTACCATCCTCCTCCTTAATCATTATATGAAAGTATCCTGTGCTATTTTTTATATATTAGCCTTTCACAAAGACTCTATGAGAAAAAGTAAGTTCTATTATTTCCTCCATGGAGAAGCACTCCAAAATATTCCTGCAGCCCTGGGATGCCATTACTCCAAATTCGGAGTTTCTGGTAGAAATGAATCAATTTTAGTTTGATGAGCGTTGAATGGACATTGTATGCAAATACTAAAATTCTGTAATTTGCATCTTGTGCTGATATGAAAACTGATAGCATTCATAGTCAAGGCAGCCTAAAACTCAAACCCTGAATAGGAAGCCTTATTTTCAGTAATTGTATGCTTAGAAAGGATTTAAAATGTTAAGCTGAAATCATCTGTTCTTGTTTTCTTCCTGAGCCAAAGTTATCATGACACCTCAAGTGAATCCGTCTTTGCCAACCGTCAGAATGAAAATAGGGAGAATTTTCTTAACCTAATGCTTTTCATCTCTTCTACTTATTTCATAAAACAACTTTAGTGCCTCCAGAGTTTGAAGAAGTAACAGTTTCTTTTAAGTCTCTTGTCTGTGGACTATAGTAGCTATTATTATACACCAATATCTATTCCCTTCGTTGAAGTGTCAGTTTGGTGGATGGCTCTAAGGATGTGGAGCCACATTGTGATTATGTAAGAAAAAATGGAATCCCTAGTTCAGAATTGTTTCTCCCTACTTTAGCTTATTGTTACAAAAGGGAAGGAAAATTAGTAGAGTACTCTGATGTGTAAGACAACTGCAGATCTGGTTGCTCAGAGATTGAGAACAAGATTTGCAGATGTAAATCTAATGTTGTTTATGAAAAAACCTTTAGTGTGCCTCAGGCCCATTCGTCTCCATAATGCATAGGTAGCAACGTGAAGGAATTTGCAGTGCTGGTAAAAACACAGGCTTAACATCTGTTAACAATTATGTCAGTTCAGGTTAAAGATATGTAATTGTACAAATAAAAAGTGAGCTCAACTTGACAATGTCTAATTAAAAGATTACAGCATTATAACTTTTTAATTCTCTGATAAGGAGTAACCTCCATGATCCTGTATTTTCCTCTTGTTTTCCAGAAATAGTAGACTCACTGCCTACAATTAAAATACAATACCAAGACCCAATGTCTTAGAGTATATAGGAGCACCCCCTGAAATAAAGGGGCCATCACCATTCAGTAAGGTAATGTGTAGAAGAGGGGAACTGTATTTGTTATTTCCCACTGCTTTTCTTACCTCAGAAGTATAAAGGATATAATTCCTAGGCATGTAATTCCTCAGATGGAAATGAATTCAGCCTGAGAGAAGCTCTCTGAAGTTGTGGGACTGCCAGCAGAATGCAGATAGCACCAGCACTTGCCTGCTCTCCCTGGGGCCATATAGATTCTTACCAGCAACTCACAGCATCCATTGCCCTGTATATTTGCTTTAGGATGTGTCACTGAAGAAGGAGATTCCCTCCTGTAGGGCTATGGGGATTGTGCTCCTGTTATAGGATCGAAAGAGCTGGGATTCATCTGGCCTGATCTTGCCAGTGACACCACTTACAACTTGTTACTTGGGGGTGCATCCTGGAAGGGTGCTAATGGCTTCACTCAGAGTGACTCTTGAAGACTGCAGCTCCTAAAGAGGGACTGTGGATTTCAGAAAATGTGAATGTTTAGTTGAATGATAGCAGGGGACCGTGAGCTTTGATGTGTCTTGTGGAAATCACATATGGTGATCGAGTATGCCATTCTCTTTAAGGCTTCAAAGATATTAGTGCATGTGGAACACATCACCCATCATCATGTCATATGGCGGCTACAAATACAGGATTAAATGCAGCCATCCTAGAATTCTGCCTTTGGCATGCGAGCACAGTTCTCTTGAACTGTATTATTTCTCCATTTGCAGGAAAAAGCTTCTCAAAACTTGAAGTGATATGGGAGTTCCATACTCAGCATTTTCAGCAGGCCCTATGTTGACTGCAGCGCTTAGATGCTACAGCTTCTTTTGAAAATAGCATGACTGATCAGCATTGTCAAAAAGTTTAAAAGATTTTATAATGAAACCATTGGACCCAAATGATGACTTTTTAGTTCCATTTTTGTTCCTCCTCTCCAACTCCTTCATATTATTTCACATCAAAGGGAAATGTCTGTCTAGTACACATGAACACAGTTTGGAAGTTGCAGAGAATAGCGAATTTCTCTCTGTTTATATTCAGGGGAAGTGCTGGGGAAGCTGTTTTGCCACTGCCCTTAAAATGTTATGAATTAACCCAGGGATGTTACATAAGATATCTCTAGAAACAGGAAATATGTTCATTATTTATTGCTCAAATACTGTGGGGTTCTGGGACCATTATTTTGTACTTTTCGAAGTCCATAGCTATACCTTCTCAAAGGACTTCTTGCTTCCAGGAGAGCAATAAACAGTGCTGCTATTTCTGTCCTAGGCTACCATGTGTATTAGCACCTCAAAAGAGTTTTCTCTTCAGTGGAGGATTTGATGTCTCAATTAATTGCGTTTATGGAGGGCTGAGTCCCTGTTTACCTGTCGGGATATCCCTCAGGCACTTCACTGTGCTGATCTCCCTGTTTCACGGGCAAGGGATGAGCTGGAAAATATTGTGCCTCTTACCTGATCTGGTTTCCCTTCTGGTTTGGGGGATTTGGGGCAGGAGGTCTCCCTGGCATATGACTGTGAATGAAGCACACACCCAGACTAGGGAACTTGGCCGTGCTTCTATAGTTCAGTTACCTGAAAGAGCTACTTCCATGCAGTTGTGCTTTTTTTTATTTTAAGGATTACAAATCTAAATGAAGAACATGTGAGTTTCATTTTACAATCCCAAGTAGGTGGGATTAAATATCATTTTAATTGGTTTGTACTTACTACTTTGGCTGTGCTTAATTGAAGCAATGCTGTATTACACTAGGAAGGGTGAAAATGATATTATTTCTAAAAACATATCTTCAGTTAAATCATCATTTGACTTGTTCAGTATTGATAAACTTGAGATAATCTGAATTCTAAGTTTGACAACAGCCCTATTTTTAAGGGAAAAAAAAATTGTGCAATAATTAGAATGTTGCCCAGAGGAGTACTGACAGTTTTATCCCAGCTTTAGTTAAAATAAAATTTGTGTCTCTGTCCATTTTTCTGCATTTTGTTTCTGCGTGTATTCCACTGCATTTAAAACTGTATATCTGAGGAAAGTATTTTTTGCACCATAACACCTTTTTATACATTTAAAATATTTTGTCTTGGAATCTGCATCCATTTTAAAAGACTGCATAAATAAGAAACAGTTTTCATAGGCTGAAAACAAACTTGAAACTGTGTAATATCTTGAATGATGTGTTTTGTCTGCTAAATTGATTTACTATTTCAGATTCTCTAAACTTCATGTTAGAAACAAATGTCAAATTATGTTCTCCATTATTCAGGCAAATGTAGTGGAGAGATACATGTAACTCAGAGCAAAGTTGTTCTACAAGTAACCATCAAAACATTTGGTTACATCTGAAAATACTTTGCTGAGTTTATTATACAGTATCAATAAAAGGTGATCCCTTACCACAGTGATGTCAAAGCAAAACTGACGTTGATTTGCTTTGTATTATAATTTTGAGCCATTGCTTGATGAGGGCTAATCTGTTTATGATAATGTCTTAGGTAGCATATTATCTATTTAGAATCACAGATTTCTTTTGGAAATACAGAAACAAAGTAGTGTTGGCAACCAGCCTTAATTTCTCCTTACAAATAAACCCTAATGCTGCAAATGAGCAACACGCACATGCACACAAGAAGTGATTTTTGATTGTAACTAATCTGCCAGATTCCGTTAATGAGAAATTTGGGGTTTTTTTAGTATCGGTTCCTTATGCTTTTTTAGTTCTTGAATTTCCGAGGAAGTTTCAATTTTACATTTCTTGAAGATTAAAAATCAACCCAAAACCCAGTAAAATAATTCAAATACGTAGACACACTCAGTCTAAATCATTGAACTTTCTTTACTTTTTGACTGCTTATTCAGGTCCTTTTTGAGCTACACCAATACTGTCCTATGCTGCCAAAAGCTCCAAACATTATTAGCAATATGACAAAACCCTCTCAAACGTATAATCTTGTATGTATATTACGTATTATATATATGCATCGTATATATGTATTATGTTTCTTTGTTAATGTAAACAAAATGTTCTTTTTCTTCTAACAAAGCCACACAGATATACAAGGGCATTCATTACACTTAGTCAATTTACTTGTTTTGGAAGGACTTTTTGAAGATAAGCTAATAGAAGAAGGTGAAGAATGTTTGGCTGAGCTATAAATTTCTCATAACTTGGCAAAGAGACTGTGACAAAAATCTCTAGCCAGTCGCCCATATCATTGCCAGATTCAGTGGAGCAAAAATTTAAAACCCTTAGAAAGATTAGAATTTCAGTAAAACAAAAGATTCAGGAAGTAATTATTTCTTTCTGATAAGGGTCCTATGGATTCCTTTCTTGTAATATGTCTTCTTGTAAAGAAAGCTTTTTCAGAAGCAGGAAATACTAGGAAAAACATAGATTTTTTTTCCCCTTCCATTCTTTCTGCCTTATCAACAGAAGATCTTACCATTTCTGTAGTCAAGAGAACTAGTTTGATGCAGAGTGCTATGACAGAGCTGGTATGGCCAAAATTCATTGAGCATTTTTGCAAGAGTGGAATCTAGAAGTGTTCTGATGCATTTGGGAAATTGTGATGTGTTTAGAAGGTAATATGAAAAACTCTGCTCTTATATTTCTTATTTCTCTGTGTTAGTGTCACATGCTCTGTAATATAACATTCAACATCCCTTAATGTCATTTATATTGCAAGTTAACCTATGGGAGTTCAAACTCCCATAACATGTATTTTTCATTTAGACACCAGAACTTTCCATGTCAGTAGGAACTCACTTTCATAATATCAGATTTCAGTTTGCAGCAGCAAAGAGCCTTTTCATCTGTCTTGTCTTGTTATCTCGTAAAATACATGTAACTATGAAGGAGAAAATAGCAGCTCGGAAAATAAAGAACGCGTTTTTGGTTCTGCTGGATATTTGTTGCTGACCTCAGAAGAGAGTCCAATTTTTCAAGTAAGCAATGCATCTCACTGTAATGTTATAAAATGCGATGAAGGTCAGTCTTCGCTCTCAGTGCACAGGTTAGAACAGAATCTTGCACTTAATTCAACTGTAGAATAAGATGAAAACCATCACTAAAACAAATGGTGGACCATGGAGAATGGACAGTGCCAAAAAGACAAGAAGTTATCCTGAGCATGAGACAATAAGACATAGAGCACTCACAAGTTTCTAACTTGGATTTCATAGATGAAATGATACAAAAGGTCTTTCAGTAGATTTAGCTCTTTTAATAAAACTTGTAGGATCAGACCCACTGGCCTTTAGTTACACTTCAGCTTCCTCATTTTTATATATTGGTGAAGAGAAGCAAATAAACAGGATATAGGCTGTCTCTACTGTAGAAACAGGAGTGACAGTTCTGGCCACACATAGCTGTAGTTTGTGATTTGTGTTTCGTTTGTACACTCAAAAGAAGGAGTTTGTGTATTTCTTATGCCAAACTAAAAATTAATCCATGAATATTTTTGCAGTTGAAATTTTGCCGGTATCTGCAGTGCTGACAACATACAACATACTTTAAATCTAGTTCTCCTCTTTGTACTGCATTTAGTATTTGGTTAGCTTTTCATAACAATTGGAAAATGAAATATTTGTGTTTCCTTTCTGTATTTTCCTGAGAGATTTTCTGTCAGGAAAATACTTCCATGGGAGTAATGAGAGATGGCTGCTCCAAGTTACACTGATGGCTAAAACCACATTTCAGCAATACAGAAATCTTGTATTCCAGATATTAATGGCTGATATTCGCATTTTAGCATGTTGACTGCACCCAGATAAATCACTTCTAAAGTATTAAGCAGTTTTGAGGCATCTCATAATATTTAGTTTGATTGTCTTCTCCATATACGATTAATATAGTCTTCCAGTATCCTTCAATCTTTCATTGATGTAAGTGCACATTTGGTGGTTTGGTTTTTTCAAATGTAGCTACTAGAAATATACATATAGAGCCTAGTTGTCTGACTGATGTGTGTTTTGAAGAGTGTAAATATAAATTAATATTTTAAAAATTAAAAAAGAAGCAAAATTATGGTAATATGCAAATCATTTTAAGAAGCCTATGAAATTTCCATTGTGATCAAACTTTTCTATAAAAGCACAAGTATATAAAAGTATTACAAATTACTCAGGTTGAAATCAGGAAGGACAGCATGGCAGAAATTCAACTGATACAAATGATTTGCTAATGGAAATATGTCAGTGAAAAATATATGAAGACTTAATTCCACTTATATTGAATGTATCTCTAAAGAAATAATTCTGAAATTACTTCATTTTGTCAAGCTACTTGTTACTGAGAGATGAGGAAAGCAAGTACTTACTTTTCTTTGTGTAAAAGCACCTCCAAGCTCCTCATCAAGTCTGTCAGTTCCAAGATGTGGAAGATTTCTCTCCCCTTACAAAAAGAATTTGATAGTTAGAATACCTAGTTATATAGGCTGCAAAGTCTAAAGCAGAATTACTGAATAAAGTCCAAAGCATAGGGTGAGGGCGATGCCTGAGACGGCCACCTAAAACAGAGACTAGACAAGAATAAGGGAATAAAGGTAGGTATTTATTTGAGGGGCCTTCAAAAGGGCAGTCAAAAGGCTATACCCAAGGTGGACCCCAGGTCACGAGTTCTTCACGCTTTTATAAATTTGGTCTATTTGCATATCAGGATCAATTCTCCATTTATAACCCCAGTTAATGATGTAACTACCCCAAGTTTCAGAGGCCTTAGTTTACACACTTTGGGGCCTGGTGTCCTTGAAGAGCGAACCTAGAGAAGGTTTGTTATGTCTAACCAGCATGAAAGAACAGCAGCTAACAGGCCTCAAGAAGCTTCAGAGTTACACACTAGGCAGTACAGGATTTGAAAAATATACAAGTTAAAACCTAAGGCATCAGGGTAGTCTTGTATAATGTTTCTAGTTAGATTCACATTTGTTTGGCAATATTGAACCCAAGCATAAGTCCAGACAGAGTTGACGTGGTGATACTTCTCTTCCAGTCTGCCTTGTTGCTTGTCCAAGCAGAACAGGCTGCAGGGCCCAGCCAATAGACAGCGACTCTTAACAGGGACAGAAACCATCGAATCAATGTAACTTGCACCCTTGGGAGAATAAACATCTCAGAGGGAAACAACAGGTTACAAATAGCTTTTCCCAAGGCATTTGACAATAAATTGTAGTTTTCTTTTATCTTCGTTTTCTTGGTTTTTTTGGTCCAAATGGTGATGTAATCCAGATTGTGTAGTCTTGTGACTTTATAGGGGTCTGTAAGTGACAAGAATGCAGTCCTTTCCAGCTGATGCCAGTACAAGCAGTTTCAGTGGTGTTTGTGGGGTTTTTTTCCAGTTTTGTTTACCTCTTAGTTTTTTAGTGATCTAAATAAATATGCAAAGCATGTTGTACACTGGATTCTTGTAGTATAACTTAATCAGCATTGTAGGAAATGTGTTTCTACTTGCCACAATTCATTGCTTATTTTTCTAAAAGCATTCTATTTCATTGTCACTTTCACCTCTGTGGGCTTCTGAAACAAATTTTTAAACTGAAAAACATTGCATTTGTTATGCATGAAAATAATAAGCATTTATGAGGAAGGGTAATACATCTTTCAGCTTTTAAGCTGGTCACAAAACTTATGTGTTATCAGAAGTCTTTTTTTGTTCAAATTTTTGAATGCTTCTCCATGAATCTACACCCAACTTTGAGAGATCTGGGAATACCATACAAAATAAATAGTTCCATCTAAAATGAGTCTTCATTTATCTCGTGTGTTATTTTGGTATTCCAGCTCAGTTTATTTTTCTTGGAAACTGACTCTCAATATATCCTACGCATATGTGCTGAACTGTTATAAAAGAGACGAAAGACACTCAGGTCTCTGACTTGCTGTGTTTCAGGAGAGGATTTTTTGAGTGGAAGAGGGTAGATTTTCTGAAAATTTTCCCTCCAGTTCAGAGTGTTTCTCAGGATAGACTGAAAGACCTTCAGGCATAAAAGTATTATTCCAAGCATTGAAGATCCCTAATACGAATATGAAAAAACTAATTAGCTTTTTCTGTAAACCAAATTGCTTTTCAATCCTTGTAAAAATATAAAGTATAAAATAAAAAGTAAAAATGGTATTGAATTAGTAGTTACTGGATGTGCAGTCTCTGCTTTTCATTACTTTACACTGAAATTCTATTGAAATTAATAGAATAAATAACTATTATATTGCCATAGAACACCTTGCAGAACGGTTAGGATTCAAGGCAAATAGGTTAGTTATGAAATATCGATATTTTCAATGGAAAGTGGGTAGCTATTGAAATTCCTTCATTTGAGTCTGAATTCCATAGCTATTCAAAGCTTTGGTTATCTATCAGATTCCTCTAATTTAAACAGATACAGATAAGATAGGAAAAGTCTTTTGTTTGATTTCTATTGGATGACTGAATATTTCTCTGAAGCATTTAAACAAGCTCACCAAATTCAAAATAGGTGACCTCATTCGAAAAAAAAAAGGAGAATTTAGATAATGTGTATGAAAAGTAAGAGAAAAGGTGCAGAGTTGTACTACTCCAGCTTACATACATGGATGTATTTAATTTATACTTCTTATTTAGTGAATGAAAGGATATGAGAGCTGAGTGAGCTCCCAGAATGTTACAAAGCATTTTAGTTAACAAAATGTGAAAATGTTTCAATGTTCATGTGTTAAAAAGCTGTATTTAAGCAGAGACAGCAAGCTGATGCTTGAAGAATAGCAGCTGTAGTTTCCTTATTTGGGGGAAATGGAGCAAATGCCTTCACAGGTTTTAGAGAAGTTCCAAGAATATGAATGGGCACCATCTCAGCCAAAACATCTTTCTACAAAACTATTGTCTGAAAGAAAGAATGAATCAACACTATAAGTGCTATGTGTCACCTTTTAGTGAGTGAAAGAATTGCAGATGGATTTAAAAAAAAAAGCCTTTAGGAATCACAGTTTTTTCTTTAATTGACCATAGGCCAGTAGAACAATAGGTTTTATCCTGTTTTTCTAATGTGTAAACTAGAACATTTTCACAGCATTCATGGAGTCATCTGGATGGTCAGACAGAGAGCTTGGATTAACACCAAATATTTTCTAACTATTGCAGCAAATTGTGGGGTGAATTGCTGTCATTTGGGAGTGTCATGATGACGCACACATCCCTACCCACTATTTGAACATAAAATGGAAGACTGCCTAGTGAGAATGGCACCTTGTTTTATCAACCCATGTCAGTTCCCAGAACAGCTTGCTGGAATAGAGGAGTTTGCATGGGTTGAAAATTCAGGCCACATCAAAAAAAAAAGCTTTATTGCTAAAAGAACAGTGATCACAGATATCAATAGGATGCTTTGCCACGTTTTTACTGCAATTAAGGTGCAACTTGAGTTTTATTTAGTTTAGGTACTGAAATCTGGTTTACATACTAATTACAGTATAAAATGGTAGCACAGATTTGAGCCTAAGCTTGCTATCTGTATTTCCCTGAGCTCCCAAGTGGGTCCTGTAACCTTAGTTCACTGATGGCCAAGCCAACAACATCTGAAACATTTCAGACATCCTTTGTCTGAAAAGCTGGAGTAGATACTTCCAAGCAGAATACCATCTTCACTCTTGCTACAGAGACTGACTTTTTTAAGGAAAGAAACACACAGCAAGAAGAGATGTTGAATAACAATCTTAATCCATTTGATTTCCAATATGTACAATTCCTGCAGGTATAAACCTAAAAAGAGATTAATTATCACAGTTTAGGGCTTATGTTCTGATAAACTGCTACTAAGGGATCTCAGAATTCCCCGAATGATTCAGACTCCGTCTCTACATCACTGGCTTTCAATCTGAAAAGGCTTATTCAATTCCCATTTTTTAAGGCCATAATTTTTAGATTTCAATGTGCACTCAGAGAAGCTCATGACTATCTGAACTTCCTACTCACTGTGGATAATTTTGTCTTTAGGAAGCTCTCACCTGAGACAACTGAATTACTTTTTATCTCTGCAGAAACTCACTGTATACATGATATCTGTAGCAGTGATCCAAAAAAGCACAAGAATCAAACAATACAGATCTCATGGGCTCTGAGCAGCTGCTGACCAATGAAGATTACACCCAAGCACTGGAGTAGGTGTGCATTTTCACATGATTTTTATGCAAAATTCTGAATGTTGCCTGAGTGTGGCTTCATAATTAGCTGACGTAATGATGCTGCTTCAGAAAACAGTGATGACTGACAGTCTTCCCTGCACTTTCCTGTGTTCCAGTCCCAGCACTGGGGGCCACACAGCTGATCTCTATGAAAACGATTTTTACTTTCTTTTTTACTTTTTCAATGAGTGTGCTTAGCTGAGTTTGTTCTCTGGTTTGTCTCACTCTGTGACCTTGTAGATTCTGGCACCATGGCAAGAGAGGGGATGTGTGGTGAGCTAGGAGACATCAAAAAATAATAAAACACCCTAAGATGCTCTGTGTTCTCAATTCTTTGCATTAATTATCCTCATTTATAACCAAAACTCCTCTAGATTTTTACTTTGAAACTTTTAATCCTTTTTCGTCACAGTAGCCAGACCCTCCTCAGGGATTTGCTAGGATGAGGTGTAGTCATAGCCCAGTCACCTTTTGATACTCAGGAATCAACACAACACCTGACAACTGACAACTGAGCTGCCTCAGAGGAGACAAGAATTGCCTGCAAGCCTCCACCTGTGGGTCCTGCTGGGTAAAGGAACAAGGATCTGCCACTGCTGTTACTACTGTCTCATATGGGAGGGGTGATTGGGGCTGATGCCATGTTTTCTCCGAAACATATGGTCTGGCACGGAGTGGGAAGGTGTGACAGAAAACACTTCTAGTCCTGTGAAGGCAATGTGTGAGCAACCTACATTTGGGAATCACTGTCTGTTCATGCTTTCAGTCATCCTGCTTAAGCCAGCTGAGGCAGTCCCCACACGGCAGCCAGCGGTGTGTTTGTATCACTGTGCCATCACTGGTGCCCTGACCTTGAGATCCTCCACACACACAAACAGCACTGCCAACACAGAGCAGGGACAGGCAGCATGGTGGGAATGAGCTCGTGGGAGGAGAGTGTCAGGGAGAGAAAAAGAACTCCCCAGGCCACTGATGTCAATTGAAATATCAGCCAGGCTGTGATTTAAGAGATTTGTTTGTTTTAATTTTTTTTTAATACAAGAGAGTGGTGCTGTGAACAGGTCAGTCACATTTCTGTCCTCGCCATGGGCTTCTGCCACTGCCTTTTCCAGCAGCAGTGAGGCAGCCAGCCTGGGGAGAGCTGACTGGGACCAGGACCTACAGGAAGCTAACCCAGCCAGAAAACTAGGATAAGCTTTCAACTGGGATAGGCCTCAGCTACCTGTTGTAACTCATATGTCACTATACCAACTTATGGCAGAAAGAAATAATTCAGGACAAGAAGTGGAATGCTAATTTCATCTTCATCAGGTGCATTTTGAAGTAGCATTCCTATGGTGAAGGGTCCTGAGAAGGCTGAGCCAGTCTAAGAGCTGGCAGCTGCTGAAATCAGAGAACGTGTTCCTTCTGCTTCCATTCTGCTGACCTGCTTCCCAAGCTTTCCTCAGCCTACTAACCTGGTAGAAAATGAACCATGAGGGGAAATGTTGTTTGATATTCTCAGCCAGATTAGTGAGCAGCCTCCACTCAAGGAGTGAACAACTCAAATATTACATGAGATTTCTGAGGTCACAGTTTCTGAAAACGTGACTTGTCATTTATTTCTTCTCCATCCCTTTGACCCCATATGACTACCTGTTTGCACTGACTCATTTGCACTCACTTGGATGCTTATAGGATGTTTTTCTGAAAAGGACCATTGCCCAAGCATAAAATAATCATGCCACCCTCTTTTTCTTTTTTTCCTATTTCTTCTTCTTTTTTTTTTTTTTAATTTTTTTTTAATACTTTTGTTTTCACTGTGCTCATTTGAATTGTCTTGGCTTATTGCCACCTTGGATCACCATCCAGTGCATGGTGGAGCCAAAGTAAAAGCTGTGGGTGCTCACATCAGGGAACGCAGATGAGGTGTGAGGGAAGAGAGTAGGATGTCCTTCTATCCTTTTAAAACTACCAGGTAGTAAAAGCTCTTACCTGTTGCTCCATTTCAAGGGTTTGCTTTTAGTCCTTCATTAGATTATATGCAGCACAATGGTGAAAAAACATGCTTCCCCCTAAAGAAAATAAACTGCCAAATACTTTAAATGTTTGCTATATATACCACTTCATTATTCTAGTTTTGATTATTGTTAGATAACTAGTTCAAAAGTTCTGTGTTAAAAAAGGAGAAAAACAGTTATGTATAAATTTCTGCCTTTGCATTTCTGCCATTTGTATTGTTTCATGCTCTCGTATGAAGAAATTGTGATTTTGTTTTATTTTAATTTTCAAGTGATCTCATAAAAGACTTCTCACTCTACAGAAAGATACAAATATGATGTATACTACCTCCTCCTACATGTTATGGTTAAAAATATTTTAGAGACTTTAATCAAAATGTCTTAAAGGCCTAACTATGCTTATGAACTGGAAATAATTAAGAAATAGGTAAGAAAAAGAGCAATTCAAATAATGGAAAAGGATACAAAATGAAGTTTCTCTTATGGGATTTAGAACAATGGGCTGCTAAGAAGGGATATGTAGGAAAGCTGACAGAGATGGCAAAATCTCTCTTTAGGAAGGCTTCTGCATGAATAACAGTAACAAAATGAAAAGAAAAAAATAGCAGAGAATTGGAAAGTGTTATACAGAAGATGGTGAAATATGATGCACAATCAAAGTCTGTGTGGTTCCTTGCAGTAAATGTGTCAGTTTATTACACAAGGTCAGCTTTAATCTGGATACTGAAATTAATGCCATTTTTAATATATTTCCATGTCATTGTATCCATAAAAAATAGCAAAGTAGTTGTGAATACAGGTCAACAGTGCAGAAAACTCTGAAAAATGCAGCTTCAGCCCATCTCAGAACTGCACTGACAATCTTTTTTCTTTGTGTTTTTGAGGTGTTTTAGTAAGGAATACAGAACCCTAATAGCAGGTTTGGATAATCGGCGCTGACAACAAAACTGAGTGAAAGAATTGCTAAAGGAGCTGAAAAGGAAAACTGTAATTAAATGCACAAGAATAAAAGGTTATAACTTAGAAAGAAGTCCTCTCCATCTTCCATATTTTTACTGTTTTGGGTAATGAAATGTTATTTCCTCATAGCTATGCTTTAAACAACTGGGTTGCTCTTTGTATGGGTATTAGGGAGAACTAGAACACAATGACAAGAGTCTGTGCACATGAGGAAATACCATTTTTGATGAAATTTACCCAAGAAGGATAAAGCACAATTTCTTGTCAAAGTAGACAATGTGCACTCCTGAGCAGTTGCATTAACAGTCTCTTCAGAGATGCCTAAGCAGGAAATGGGGATTTCCCATGTTCTGTAGGAATGACCTAGACTATATTGATATCTTTTATTTTGCCCTACTATTAGCATGTTTTCTCTTTACGTTTTAAAGCCACAATTTCAGCCTGATTTTTAATAGGAAAAATTTTAACATTTCAAGGTTTCATTAAGCTATATGCTGTCTTTAAAAGCTTTTTGTGTAACTGATACGTTGCTACAGCCTTTTAAATTGCAATAATATCACATTACATTAACTACAGAGAGCTTCCCAAATAGATATTTTAGTTTACAGAGTGTTCCATGTTACCTCCTAAATAAACATGAGGTTTTCTCTTACCAGAATGTTCAACTGTAGCACAGTTCTGAGATAAGAGTGAGCACAAGGAGGACTGTAATTACAGCAATTACGGAAAAGTAATTTACTAGTTGTGTAAACTGAACAGCTTTGAAAGAGAGTGGATCAACCATAAAAAAAAGTTCAATACTGAAAATAAATATTTTGGGATCTCTGAAATGGTTGTAATGTGGATAAGCAAACTGTAAACATTTTGCCTAAAGTGATATATTTTCATTTTAAAGGCCCTTATAAATATAACTTTGTGTTTTTATAAAAAGACTTAAAGATGTCAGAATTATGCATAGATATGCAGATCTGTCATTTCCCATCTGGTATATACTCAGAGGTTACTAAAGAAACAAATAAATACAGCTGAATTGACATGTCTTTGGGGAAAAAGAACAAAACCCAAACTTTTACATTTTGAAACAGGTAAAACGATGATTAATTTAAAAGGAAATTGATAGGTTCATGCCAAAGGATGCAATAATGAATAGAGTTATCTAGAGAGAAATTTGATCAAAAAATGTCTCCCAAAATGTAGATGCAGTCTTAAACTACATGTAGATGGATCAGAAGCCAAACTGACATGTAAACAGTTATGTTCTAGCCCAAGAATATTCAAACTTAGTTTTTCAATGCTTGGTCAAGAGGACAACAGGGCTTTGTCGGCTGTTCTGAAGACTCCACAAAATGGGGTTAAGGAAAGCAAGACCATGTATCCCATATGAAATTTCTAAACAGTTTTGCCCCTTCACCAAATGTCTTACACAAATTTTAAAGAGTATATTAATAGAAGGATGAAAACAATCTGCTACCTGAAGTTTTTATCAGATCAGGCCCATTTTTGCAGTGGCAAAAGCTAGGGCCTTGCTGTGGGTAGCTGCGCTCTGCAGCACACCTCTGTACTCTGCCTCCTGCCAAGGTGCCTTTGTGCCTTCATCCTTCCTATGAAAGTCAGAGGTTAGGGAGGAGACCTTTACGTCTTTGGTCCATCCCAGATGGAGATGTTGCATAGACTGGATGCATTCCCAGGGCCTGAGGACTCTCCAGTATCTCATGTTTAAGCAATATACTTGCAGTGGAAATGGTAGCATTTAGATCTCGCTTGCCTGTCGAGCCAGAGCAGCTCAAAACCTAATGTAATTGATTGGATAACAATAGTAATATTTCTTTGATCTGATTCCTGAGAGTGGATGTTCTGACTATCAGTTATTACCTGCACTTTGCGATTTTACATTCACATTTGTCTCTGAATAATAGCATCCATTACAAGCACTGGCCATATTCTGCAGTCAAATTAAACCACATCGCAATTGTGTGTTCCATTACTTTGAACTAAGTCACAGCATTTAATTGCATTATCACAATACTAAGTCATTACAACCAAGTCAGAAGCAAATAACAAGGCCTGAATAAGTATTTGTAGTCATTCAAGCTTTGAGGACTGTTACATAAGAAACTGTCACTTACGCTTTGCAGGGAGAAATTTAAGGCTTCTGTCTATGAGTTAAATGCTTGAAAACTAAAGGGCTGGGCCAAAACCATTATAGAAAATAAACTGCTTCTGTAACAACCCTGCTGCTGTAAATGCTTCTTTTTATATGACGCATTTGACTTAAATGGATTGCACTTACTCTTGACAGTATGAAAGAAGGTACCCTAAAACATTTTAAAAAGCTCTTGTTTTCCACCTTTAAAGCTTTGGTGTATTAACTTGGCGGAAAATGGCTTATAAGAAAACCTTACTTATATGAATGACAAAGCTGA
Organism: Ifrita kowaldi; assembly: GCA_013398055.1. Lineage (NCBI taxonomy): Eukaryota > Metazoa > Chordata > Aves > Passeriformes > Cinclosomatidae > Ifrita > Ifrita kowaldi. The sequence goes on from VZRS01009492.1 coordinate 123,366, forward strand.
AGAGGTCTGTACACTAGGGAAAGAATACATCACTTTGTCAGTGGGAAAGAACACAGGTACCAGCGGGGGCTCATAAAATGAAGAAAGAGGATGCAAAGGGATAAAATACCATAACCCTAGGTCTTTTATTTTGTAACATGTCCAGAATTTTTCACTCCTGTTTATAACACATGCTTTTTAATATAGCGAAGCTGTGAAAAAAGGAAAAGAAGTAAAAAGGTTACCTATTTGTACCTTGCCAATAATTCTTATTCAATACATCTAATTTCTTAATTGCTTCTTTCTGTAGCAATAGGTGTGGAAGTACTAAGCAGGGCTCTGCAGAAATCTCGCAGAATTTGTATGCAGTACTGAGAGATCCTACTTAACAAGATCTGCAATATAATGTTGCTGAATTTAAGTATTTGGCTTTACCTGGAATTAAATTCTATACAATAGAAGGTAAAAATGAGGTTATAATATGTATAGGATGACTCAAAGCATGGAAATTCTTGTATTGTCTTTAAGGTATATGTGTCCTATTTAGATTATTTGCTTTGAACTAACTTCATTCAAATAAAAAACTACTCTACTACAATAATAGTTTTCTAATTAAACGTAAATAAAAATGTACACCAGGAAGATAAGCCCAGCTCTATAGTAGAAATAATCTTATGCTTTTATAAAAACATATAAACAAATCTCCCTTCGTATCCCAAAATTTTATTATTATGTTCAGAATACCCTCCCTAAGTACTATTTACTTTGGGAGTAAGTAAATATTTGAATTTTTTCCCAGGTGTCTGGGGCTCAACAGGCCAAAGGTATCCATAATAAAATAGAACTTTAATGTCTCTTGCAGAACCTGAAAAACAATCCCATTATTGGCAGCCTCTTCTAACGTTTAACGAGTTTTTTATTAATAGGTTTGTGGGATGGAAGCAAGTGAAAAGGATTGCTATGTGTTGCTTTTGTAGACAATATTTTTACATAAAATTCTGATGTATTTTAAGTCAACTGAAAAATAAGACACAAGTTCTTGCAGTGGAGAATTAGAAAATATTTTAATTTTCTGTTCCTTCTTTAAGCAGGAGACTTATTCTGTAAAATCTTATTAAAACAATCACTAAAATAAAGATAATTTTCATGTTTAATTTGTTGTAGAAAGCACAAAGAGTAATATGCCTTTGTATCATTTTACATTCAACTTTTTCCAAAACATTTATTTTCTTAACAATGCTGAAGTGTATGTACCAAAAATTGCAGGAAGCTGTTGCAAGGTTAGTTTGAGGGTGACTAAACAAACATTCATTTGTAGGATAAATTGTAAGAAATAAATTGAGTCAGGTTATTAGGAGGCATATAAGAAGGTGAAAAAATTCTGATGAGGTTTAGAAAGGTATAAAGTTGATGAGATGGAAAAATGCAGAATGCTCTGGTAAATGCCAGCAGGCAGGGATGAGGACAGACTGTGAATGTTGGTGTAAAGTGAAAGAAATGAAGTCTCATTTGGATAACACGAGAAAAACAGAAATCAAAGGCAAGCATTTCAGCCTAGTGTTGAATAACTTGTCACCACGATGAACAAATCTTTAAAAGAGTAGCTGTGATTCCGAAGACCACAGTTCATCTGGGATAAAGGAACTCCCTGCTTTGTTTGGAATTAACTCTGATTATTCCCGTCTTTTGTAGGCTGGACAGGTTATTTGTGTCTTCTTCTCCCAGACAGATATTTTTAAGAGACAAAAGTCTGCTACTTTATTTTCGCATAGGAAAGACTACCAAATGACGGCCTCCCAGCAGCCTGGGAGGCAGGTCAGAGCTCTGCTTGGCTCTGGGGGTGAGGAGAGGACGGTGTTGCAAGCCCAGGTTGCCTTCCATCCCAGTGTTAGCAAGTAGGTCACACACCTGCAGATGGAAAGGGTTTCAAGTCCAGCAATGTAGACCATACAGGGTAGGACACATGAAAAACTCAAAATGTGAATGAGATTAAGGCTTTTACAGAATTTGTGGATGACCTAAGTAAAAAAGTCCATCTGTATACTGAGAACATGAGCAGGTTAAATAATGTGAGGGGGATGATACCCAGGTGATGCAGTAAAGAGGCAAATTAGAGTCAGAATGGTATTTCTAAACTATTTATACAGTAAAAGCATTGGGGGCAAGATTGTGCTTTCTAATGCATTTATGAATTATCTTCCCTGTCATCAGATTATCTGCTTGTGGAATAAAATTTTTACAAAAAAATGAATAATAAGAACATCAGCATTTACAAGATGATTAAAGCACTCCAGAGGCATATAAACAATCAGCCAAAAGCCTTTCTTTCTACAGAGTCAAAGTAGAAAATTTGAATATAGGAAACTTACGGTGGTTGAAAAGACATTTCTTATATATTTCAGACTTGGTCAAGTTCATAAGAGTCACAAGCAGTTTCCTCAAGGGCTTATTCTCTCTAATGGAATTTTACTGAAGATTGATTACACTACCTTAATAATTAGAAGGTCTTAATAAGCGGTTTACCTTTGATAAATAGAATTGTTAGAAACTACCGTACTCTTGTAGGAAGCTAATAAGGTTGAAGTGTCAAGTTTTAGAATGCATTTTAATCTTAGTGTTACATGGTAATTAAAGGTAATTAATAATCCAGAAATAATCACCAGTGAAAACTCCAATCCCTTTTCCTTGTTGAAGAAATTCTTTGCAGAGGGTAGATGAGGAAAAGACAGTTTCCCTCATTTTTAATCAGCCTGTGGGGGGGAAAAAATGAGCAATAAGACCATGATCAAGGTCTCAACACAGAAAGCTCTCTGCAGGAGCAGGATGTGCAGGGAGACCCAGAGGCAGTAGGGCCATGGGTTGAATCCACACACTCCCACATTCCAGAGCTGTGGTGCCACGAACCACCTCCACTTCTACGATTTGGCTGAAATGCTGCCTTCTGGGCTGGATGAAACACCATACCTGTTGTGCAGACTGTGCCACAGACTCTCAGCTTCTTCCTAAGGTGATATATCTGCCTTTCTAGGAAGGACTCTGGGCCACCTTTTTTTTGCCCAGGATTGGTCATGTAAGATCACTGCAAAAGAGAACAGAGAAATGCTGCTCAGTGCTCCAGGATAACCCACATATCTACAGAGTTTGGGTTTTAGGGAGTATGTGAACTCTTTAGCAAGAACTATTGCAGTTATTGCACAGGCAGCCGTCAAGACACTCCCACAGAACATGACATGGAAAGGAGATGAATTTGGCCTTGGTCCTGGTCTTGGTTTTGCTTCTGTACACCTCCATAGGTGCACACAGGGAGGCATTACTGCAACAGTTCCAGCTTTATCAAAAGTATAAATGGAGGCTGGATTTGGGGAAGGGGGATAAAACTGGGAGTCCGGAACTTGATTCTTCAGAGGGTGCCCACTCCTTAATCAACCCTATACCTCTTTGACTACTAGTAACAATGTATTTCCAGGCACACTCCCACTCAAAGATCATAACCTAGGTATCGAATAATTTTGAATAGGTAGAAGAAAAATATTAATCCTCCTGTAGCAGTGTGAAATAACAGTAGTCCCCTTCCTCACAGACAGGTCTCTTGGGCAGTTCAGAAAGCAGGTAGTCACCTTTTGCAGTAATACGATATGTCTTAAATATTGAGTGAAAAAAAGAATCCATTGCAGGGTAATTAAATATGCTAATTCCCCTCGGTGTCCCAAAGGGATTGATTATGACTCTTAAGTGGGCAAATTTCATTTGCTTTATTTAAAAGCAGATGCAGTATAATCAATGCTAAATTTCCTGATTAACCATAAAAGCCCTGTTTGAATAAGTGATCCCTGGCATTTTAATAGGTTTAGAAATAACTACAGTGTGTAAGCAAGGTTTATTAATACCATAGTACTGGAAGCATAGTGTGATATGGGTAGAAATGGTTCCTGTTTTGTAAAAATGTTAATATCCTGTGTAGATGACCTTGCACCTCCTTTCACATACATTTTAGCTCAAGGCAGCAAGGGAAATTTAAAGCCTAACTGCAAATAACAGTGTGGCAGAATAAGTAATTTTGACTTGCAAAGAATCAAAGTAGGATTTTATGTCATTATGAACATGGATATATAATTACACGTCTTAAAAGCTAAACTGTGCAACAAAGATAAGGTAGTGAACATAAAAAGAAGTAGACAGCATTATAGTTTTACTGAATATGTGCTCTAAATATGTGCATAGTGTAACCCAGGCAAAGAGTTCCCTAAATCTTTGGGATTTGTGGGCAAGCAAGGCAACTCACTTTGCAGGTGGAGGGTCACATAAAAGCAGTTTCAATAACAACATTTTATTTTAAAAGCTTGCTAAATTTTTTTCTTGAATGTTGCTGTGATATACTCTGGGTGGCATGACTGAAATATAACAGCGCATGTTGCTGTAAAAGTTGTTTTGCCACTTGTTTGGGATGACCTACATAACTCACGAGTGACGTAGTGGCAATAAAGCCTTTATGGCTCTCTGCACGATTACTGATCACAGCCGTATGTTGATACTTGCACTTGTGTGCACTGCGAAGCACAGGCCTTGCATAACCTTAGTAAGACAAACGTCCATGGAACTTAACAATGGCGGCAAACTTCACCAACATAAAATCTGCAAACTTTAGTTTCACAGTGTAAAGTCAGCTGGAAGAATAGCTGAGTGCAAATAGCTAAGATCAGTCTGGCCCTCGCATGGAGTCAAATGTTTAGGTAGACTGTCTTAAGAAGCATTTTATCTGCTCTTGCTTCTCCTACAAACCTTTATGCCATAGCAGATAGATTACATATTTTAAAATAAAATATTTCAAATGTTAGCAGTCCTGTTTCCATTCTCACGGCAAAACTGATCCCAGGAAGATGAGGCATTGGAAGTGCTGACCTAAAGCTTGGCTTAGGGAAATACTGAGGAGCAAGGAGCTCTGATTCTCCATCCTCGCCACAGAAGTGACTGCAGGAAGAAAATTTGCCTTCCCTAGAAAGTGAATCTGTGGTGGGGCAGAACACATGCAGCCCCTTCTTGTCCATCGTAGCACTCCACAGCGTCATTTACCACTAGATGCATTTGAGAATTGGATGGAATTTTTTAATTTTTTTTTTATAATCAAGGTAGGTTAGTTCATTACAACTGAAATGTTTTCTGGGAAGATGCAATTTTGCTTTAAACTGTACCAGTTCAAGAACCATGTGTTCTTTTAGGAGCACTTACATCAGATATGAGGGACTGAACTGAAATCCGTCATTTGTAGAGGCACTTAATACCATGGCGGTTTTGTTCTTTTTCTTTATTGGTGAATAGTGACGTGAAGTTTCAGTACAAACCCAGTATGGAGTGATGAAATTTTTGAAATCATTAAATTTTTCACATGATGAGGAATTGATTTTCTATTTTTTTCTAGTTATCTCTCCTAAATTGTCCCAGGAGGAACTGATTAGTAAGGGCAGAGTTTTCACAGTGAGGGATTTCCTTACTAGTAGCATGATGATCGTGATGGTGAATGTCCTTATAAGTGGATGCATCTTTAATTAAAAGTAAATACGTGATGAAAATAGCCATTTTTGGAGCACTTAAAATGGCTTGTTTCAATATTTGTGTGTTTATGCCACAAAGCATCTTGGCTAGTGCTGTCACTTGTTACTCAGTACATACTTAATGAGACAGGCAATCAGAGGAATGTAGCAGCAGCAATATGCTTCATCAAGGTTATCAAGAAAAGTTAAGGAAAAGAAACCTGACTAGATCAATTGTGCATCTGTTAACACGCTGCAGTTCCAAAGATTCTATGCCTTTTATCCTGTACAAATATTGGTAGGAGAGCATGTATCATTACTAAAGGGAAAACAGACACAGCTGATTTGGAGACCTGGAGAGCAGCAGTGACCTAGACTACAGCTAGGGTCTTGTTTCGGCCTTTCAGCATTTTTGATTTAAGCATGTGGTTACACTAGGGATCTTTGCTGTCCTACTGGCTCAGTCTTAGTTATTTAGACCATAAGATTTCAAGGCCAGCATGTAATCTAAGTAGAATGTGCCCAACCATGCCACGAACTCATTTATTTCTTCTTCTGCTGACAGGCTTATGTATTACTAGTCAAAATCGTGTTTTTCAAGAAAATTAAAACAGTAAGGAACTGATAAAATCGGTCTTCTAGCTGTATGATTTTGTGCACACCGGTATTGCATCTTTGGTCTGTGGCATATCTCATGTTCAGTGGGATGTCACGCAAATAGCTTTAATGGAAAATAATGCCTTATCAGAAACAAAGAATTGCTGTGTTTCCTAATTGTAGTTGAATTAGAAATAATAGTAAAATGATTTAGTGCATGCCTTAATCTTGGGCACAGAGTTTTTCTTTTCAGAAAAGTTATGCAAACACTTTTCATAAAATGGATGCTGTCATGCCTCCTCTTTCCCATTTACTACTTAATATCATTCCTTTTAAGCTTAGGTGCTGTGGTGGGTTAACCTCTACCAGCAGCCAGACCCCTACTTAGACTCTTTCTCACTTCCCCTCCTTGTCAGGGCTGAAAAGATGTGATGCAAAAGTTCATGGGTCAAGATGAAGATGGGCAATTGCTTACCAATTACCATTATGGGGAAAACTTGAATGTGAAAAATTAATTTAATTTACTGACAATTAAAATATATTTGAATAGAAAGAATCAAAGAGAAACATTAACACGTTTCTTTCCCCCTTTCTCACATTCAGCTTCACTCCAGACTCCAAACTCCTCTATTCCCCCCCACCCCAAGCAGCAGAGGAGGAGTGGGGAGGGGCTCTGGTCTATGTAAAAATTTTAATCTCTGCCTGTACCTCCCTCTCATGTGTTTTACCTGCTCCAGTGTGGGATCTTCATGAGCTGCAGTCCTTCAAGAAAGAGCCTTCTCCAGTGTGGGTTCCCCACAGGCTGCAGGGGACTTTGCTCCAATGCCTGGAGCACATTCTTCCCATTCTCCTTCTCTGGCCTTGGCCTCTGCAGAGCTGTTTCTCCCTCTGTTTTTCCCTTTACCTGTCTGACATTTTTAGCCTTCCTTAAATCTGCTTTGCCCGAAGTTCGGCCATCATAGCTGAGGGGTTCAGCTGTGCCCTGCAGTGGGCTGATTGAAGACAGCTGTGTCTGGCATGGGGCAGTCCCTGGACACTTCCCGTAGAAGTCACCCTTGTCACCACCACCAGTAGAACCTGAACACCTACAACCAATGTAGGTATAAAGCTGACGAGTCTATTTTAGCATGTAGTTTTCCTGAATGTTCTGTATAATCAATGGAGACAGATGGGCATCTCTGAGGGTTAATTCAAGTCTTGGGGAATCACTCACCAGAGGTGTGCACGTCTCTCCTCTTTTTCTGTAATACTGCAATCATTTCTTTTAAATTGAACAAAGTGGATCTCCAGAGCAGAGCACACAGCACCTTCTGAGATCTGTTTTTCCCTTGTACATATTCAATGAAACCAAAAAACAAAGAATTATAGGCACTGAACTAGTTGACACAAATATACCACCAAGCTACCTTAATCAAACATAATTATATCTTCTTATTTGCTTTAAATTTGCCTAAAGGTGCAATAAAATAAAAGCATGTGTGCAATGGAGGGCATTTGTAATGCTAGCAGGGATGGCAAGTGGGCTGTAAAAAAAGCATATAATAGTTTTCAAAGCACTGAACCAGGTTAGCATGGATTAACACATTTGTTTGAAAACCCATGTCAGGAACCATTATAAGTGATTGGTACATCACCCCTTTTTACATTGCTTATTTTTTCAGCTGTACAAAATAAGCATTACACAAAAATAAAAACACTTTGTTGCATATTTCAGTTTCCCACAAAAGGAAACTGTTAAACAGGATGAGGAGGTCTTTCAGTCTGCAATACTGAAAATATAATGGTGGCATGTCCCTAGTGTACAGTCCAGGTGCTTCTTAATGAGCACAATATGGAACGCTTTTGTGGTTGAACAGAAGAGAGTTTGCATTCACCTTTTTTCTTCTTATTTGAAAAGGAAGCAACTAAATATGAAAAACATAAAGGATATTGAGAAAGTTGCAAAATTTAAAGTATCGAGCTACTTGTCATTCAGAATGTAAGTTATTCATACCATCTGAATTTTCCCACCATTTTTAATCACAAACTTTTTTCCAGAGGAGAGTCTCATGCTGTTCAGAGTGTGGGAGCCAGTATGACCAGTGACAGCCTGTGGCAGCCCTGCTTCCTTTGCTTTAGCAGTTGGAAAAGGTTCAATATAAAACTTAGTAAGTAATTTAAAGGAAAGAAACTCTTTGAGTAGGTGTGCTAAGTATGTTAATGTTGCAATAATTGCACTAATTCACAGATTTTGGTGCATCGGAGCTGTTCTGATAGGATTTAACCAGCCAAGGTCAAATGCAGTAACTTTGTGTTCATGTAACAGCAGTAATTTGCATTCAGTAAAGTTGTGTCCAGGCTAATAATCCCAACAAAAAGCATGGTCTGATGCTGAATGAATATTAATATCTAGCATCCAGACTCAAACTGACCTCAGGGTCCCAGATAAAGAGGCACCAAATGGCAGAAAGCCGTAACAGCAAATAAAAAATTAAGGGTATGTTCTAGGTTGGTCCCCTTTTAGGTGTTTCTTTCTATCCCGGTAGCTTTATCTGTCTTTTCGCTGTGCAAGGTGCCAGAACAGTGAATCAAGTTTCTAATTTAAAAAAGATTCAGCACCTATGGTTTTGTGGTGAATACAGATTTTGATCTCAGTTTCACCAAGGTCTTTTTTCCCATTCAGCTCTGTAAACTCACTGAAATTTTTCATTTATCTGCAGGTGACAATTTCCCCATCATCCTGTCCAGAAATTATGTAAACCAGCATTTTTTACAGGTTTCCACATTGCGTCCTCAGATCCCAGATACTTATTTTGATACCTCCACAGTTTCACAGCAGAAATAAAAAGCATACACAAATTCAGCTCACTTTACGAGGACTTAAGATATTTTATGTTATCAAAAGGCACCAGGATCAATTCACAGAAGAAAACTGATGGCCATTGAGTAAAAAAAACCCATCACTTCTGTATCAGCAAGTCTCAGAGTCAGACGTCACTCAAGACTGAAACATTCCCCAGAAAATATTACAATATTTACAAAGACAATGTATTTGTATCACTACAGGCTTCTCCTGTCCACACAGACTGTCCTGTTGGCTCCCCAAGGTCAGAGACAGCATGCAAGGTTACAGTCTGATCTGGTTTGAATATCCTCCTGTTCATCACATTTGAAAGAAATGTATCATGTCAGAACACATGCCTGGCAGTCAGGTGGTCCTAAATTATAACCTTTCATTTACTGCTGAGCCCATATGTTGCCCACAAAAGACTTTGTCTCTGTTCCTCCAGCTGTGAAATACATAATGTCATATAGGAGATGAAATGATTGGTCACAGACTTCCAGGTTCTTGAGTGATGGGCTGAAAAGCTTGTAAAGGCTGACTTATAATTTCACAAAAATATTAAACCACTTCCTGAGGGAGTATCTTGAGCAATATCCATTGTGCAGGCCTACTTTGGGAAAAATAATGTGTGGGTATGACATTAAAAGTGGTCATACCACATGTGCACAGAGGGCAGCAGTAGATTTAAAGTTTTATGTGTGGCTTTAACTATAAAATTTCCTGCTTTTCAAGATTTTTGCCTTTGCAGATTTCATACTTTATAATATATTCCTACAAGAGCAGAAAATTAACACAGAACCATGCCTTTAGAGAGTTGCATAGAGACTTTAGAACCAACACATGTAAAAGCAGGGAGAGCAACCATTTTTTTTTCAAGTGTGGTAGCGTAGGTCAGTACATCACACTTAGGCCAATGGTGTACTTTCTTTTATCCTTTTCAGCCTTTTGTGTGACAGCTACAGATATATCTTATATCCTGCAGATGTTTCATACTACCTCCTGAATAAGGAAGGAAATGTAAAATTAAATGATGGTATAAGCAAAACTTACACCAGGCTGTCTTCTCTGATGGTATAGACCTAAGCAGAAAACAAATATCTTTCTAGCAAGATCACAAAGCTGGCTTTTATGTTTAAAACAAAGCAAATGTTTTGTTACATCAGTCTGGACTTTTCTTTAAAGAGAGCCTCTCCAACTCACTTTTCTTCACTCCTTTGTAAAGTCATAAACACTGCTTTCCAGTGCTGCCCATGTTGCATACCTCCTTTGTATCACTGCTAGTGCTCCATTTGCTATCCTATCCAGAATGGTTCCTTTCTCTCTCTGGTTTTTTTTTCCCCTCTCTTCACTTTGCCTACAGATGTTCTACAACAGTTTTCACTTGCACCTTTCATATCTGTAAAATGTGTAAAATTAATTTCAAATACAATTCTGGAAAGGACCATTGGGTTTTGGAACCACTCTCCTACAATCTCTGGCAAACGTTTCCCGTCATAGTCACAGAAATTAAGAGCATTGTCCAAGCTAAATTCTTGGATTATCTCGGTATGGAAAAACTGCAGAAAGGCTTTTTGGTGGAAAATTCCTCCTATCCTTTCTCTGTCTGTAAAACACTGGTGGGCTTCCAAGTGACGCACTTGGAGTAGGTTTCTAATATTTAGCTGCTTAAATGCAAACATTTTGATAGACCTGTACCTTAGTCAAGGTGGGTCCAAAGAATATTCTCTTCAGTTGAAAACATCTGTATAATGTTACATCACAGATTTAAATGGGTGTTTGTTAACACGCATTAATCCACTTCCAACTGGAAACAAAGTTTTACTGCTGGGGGAGGGAGCCCTGACGCTTCTTGGTTTTCTGAAAGCAAACCATGTTTCTTAACTTAGAAACGGGGCTAGTATGCCAAGCACTGTTTTCCTCAAAGCAACTTGTATCTGTGACCATGCACATTATTTTGAAGTGCCGTAAGTAATAAATGTTTTTGTATTGCTGGGAAAAGCAGGAGTACTGGCAACAACAAAAGTGTATTTTGACAAACTGTTGAAATCAAAATCAAATCTCTGGTAACATCTGGTGCTTCACGACTGCCAACTAGTACTTGCTCAGGACCTCCTAGCAACATGGAGAACCTTGTTTAAAAGTACAGGCCAAAATTTAAAAAGTGCTGCAAGGTTTATAGAGTTCCTAGTAACATGAGACCACCTCAGAACACTAGAAACTGTAATACTTATTTTTCCAGTAGGAACAAACTAACTCTAGCACAAAGAATTGGACTAATGGGAACAGAGCTCTTAGGTTACTATAATTGCAACACAGTGTAGCTTTGGCAACACTTCTCTTACCATCCCTGATCCCCTTTCTTTAGTTCTAATACATGTTGTTCCTTTCACCTGTAAATTAATCCTTTTCAAAGGCATACTGTTAGCACTTCATGAATTCTTCCCAGTAGGGCTTTTATTTAATGTAGAAATGCCCATTTTAATTTTTAAAAAGTAGTCCAGTATTGCAAGTTGTAAATGGTTTGTCAAACTGAACCTGAACTTATAATTTCCTTTACTGTTCTCAAGATGAAGGAGTTTTAACTGTATTTATTTTACTGTTAGAGTCCTAAAATTTACAGATCAAATGCATTTGAAAAAAAAGAGATATGCCTTAAGAGATTTTGTGGTTCCATTTAGAATGGTGATTTTCATTTATTGGATCCCTAGTTTAATATTAATTTATGTTGTGATTTGATCCCAGCCAGCAGCTAAGCATCCACATAGCAGCTCATTCCCGTTCCCATAGCGAGACAGGAGGGAGAATCAGAAGAACAAAAGGGAGAAAATTCTGGGGTCGAGGTAAAGACGGTGAAGGAAAGAGGAAAAAAATCCACCCCAACTGTTGTAATGACAATCAGTCACCACTCCCACAGGCAGCCTGCTGCCAGCCTGTCTCCAAGCAGTGGCCACCTCGGCAGAAAAACATACCCAGCTTTATTGCCAAGCACAATGTTATATGGAATGGGATATCCTGCTGGCCAGTTCAGATCAGCTTTCCTGGCTGTGTTGCCTCCTGACCTCCTGCCCACCCCCAGCCTCCTCACTGAGGGGCAGACTGAGCAATGGAGAAAGCCTCACACTGTGCAGGCACTGTTCAGCGATAGCCAAAACTGTGGTTTGTGATCAGCGCTGTTTTAGTCCCAAATCTGGAATGCAGCATCATAAAGGCTGCTACCAAGAAAGTTAACTCCATCCCAGCCAGACCCAGTACATTTAGCTATTTAGCTAAATAAGTTGGAAATATATTTCCTGATGGTACTTGGGCACTTTCACTCCTACATTGCTTCTTTTTTTCCTTTAAAAAGCTCTTTTTTTCTAAGACTTTTTGGTAGCAGACTGTTTTACTAATTTGCTTAAACAGTCAGAACAGTGTACCTGCAGTCCCATCTGCAGCCTCAGCAATGGAAAGGAAATCTGTACGCAGCAATGCAAATATTATATTGCATATGCATTGACTGTATGTCATTTCATGTCCATGCATTACTTGCAGATGTCAAACACATATCTTTACGAAATTTGGAAAATCATACAATAATTCAAAGAAACGAGACAGCAAAACAACTGGAGGTGGCTTTTTTGCTAGCACATGCATTCTTTAAAATTTTTTATGGGTTTGCATTAATTGAGGGGAAAAAAGGTATACTTGAGGCCTCATGTTAAAATGCAAATTTTTCATATCTTTGATGCTGCTCTGGTATGGCTGGTAGTAATAAAAGGAGAACCCAGAAGCACAACAGCAAAAGAGTAAGTGCTCAGACAAAGTACAGCACCAGAAAGCACAAAGCACTTGAGGTAGTACAAGATTTTGCAGATGAATTACTGAAGACAAAGTTCCATCACAAAGATTGTTTCTATTACTAGTTGTGATCACTTGCCTCTTTTTCGTTTTTACTTCTAAATTGTGGCAGTATTCTTAGCAACAATAAAGAATTCAAGAGGACAAATAGCACTGAATTGTACAATTAAACCAGTTCATATACAGTAAGCTACCCTCACCGTTTGCCAGATGAAGCATTTGAATGGATTTTACTTCATTTGAGAAGGCCTTAGGGAGATGAGAAAACAAGTTAAGGCACTCATTCTCTGGGAACTCAGGATATCTATCATAATTTGCTTGCTTCAGCGTTGGTGAAGCCATCTAAATCCATCCTTCATGATGCTTTCAACAGGGCTGTGGCAGTTGCCACTTGTCCTTGTCCTTGCAATTAAAGCAAACTTCCATCACATCCATTTGCAGTGAATCACAGCATCATAGAATCATAGATGTGTAGAATGTCCTGAGTTGGAACGGACCCACAAGGATCATCAAAGTCCAACTCCTGACCCAGCACAGGTCAGCTCCGAGAATCACAGCATGTGCCTGAAAGCATGGCCCAAACACTTTTTGGACAGGATTGTTTCTGTGACCACTTCCCTGGGGAGCCTGTTCCAGTGCCCAACCACACTTGGATGAAAGACCTTTTCCTGATATCCAACCTAAACCTCCCACTGACTCAGCTTTAGGCCATTCCCTCAGGTCCTGTCACTGGTCACAAAAGATAAGAGATCGGTGCCTGCCCCTCCGGTCCCCTCGTCGGGAAGACGTAGACTGCAATGAGGTCTCCCCTTGGTCTCCCAGATCTCTTGATGGGAATGAGGATATAGCAACTCAGCCCAGGAAGTGCTTGGCTACGACAGTGAGGGTTTGCTGTGTTGGCTGTGACATAGTTACACACTTCTCCCAGGTTTTACTTATGTCAGATTGGCAGGTTGTCTTTCCACATTCTAAATTACCTACTCATTTTTGCATGAGTCTTAACATTTTGGAAGCTATGCAGAGTGAACAGAACAAATGTTCACTCACGCACGTCAGAGAGAATTAGAAAAATGTCTCATGTTAAGTATTTTGATGAAATATTGGACACATGTCTGCATTTTTCTCCTTGGTGGAAAACTTTTTTTGTAAGTGAAAAAAAGTGAAAAAAAACAATGGAAGGAAAGGATATGGAAAATTTTCAGTGCATGCAGAAGTACCTCTGAATGATAAGCAATAAGAAAATAGCACCTTTTCATGCATAACTCCACAAATACTGTCTGGACTAATGGTGTCTAAAATTGCATTGAATACATTGTAACTTTTAATTCAGTTTTAAATCACTGTTACTGGAAAAACTTCTTGGACCATGGCAATTATCCTAAAATGAACACTTTTTCTCTAGTGTTTTCTCAGAGAGATTTTGCCATCAAACAGCATGGAGGTACTATAAATTCTCACATGTTCTCCCTGTTTTCAGTGGCATTTTAAGCTTTTCATAATGTGACTGAATCACAAGGCAAAATAAAGAGGTAAAGAGGTGTTTAGAACAGTCCTGGACTTGTTAAAATATAAAAAGTGGCCAGATTTTCAACAATACTCTGCATGCAATTTTTAATAGTCTTTTTAGGATTCGCTGAGGGCTGGACATGTGAATTGAAATGGTAGGAGTTCTAGAGGTGATGAGTTCATGTGGATGGAAGGGCTGGGCAGATTTTGGTGCTTGCTTAGCTTCCAAGGCATGCATCCAGTACCTATATCAGCTGCCTGATTTTCAGGAAAGACCAATATTCATGGCCTCTGTCAGGTCCATCTGACAGCTTTCAGACAGTTTGCCACTTCTGTGCATCATAGCTGTGGCAGTGGGTCAGAGGGGTGCTTCTCCTTTTAGCATGTGTAAGTGGTATTCGTTTATCCATTCAAGCTTTTTCATTT
>VZRS01009492.1:138787-397321 GCA_013398055.1 Ifrita kowaldi
TTAAACCAGTTCATATACAGTAAGCTACCCTCACCGTTTGCCAGATGAAGCATTTGAATGGATTTTACTTCATTTGAGAAGGCCTTAGGGAGATGAGAAAACAAGTTAAGGCACTCATTCTCTGGGAACTCAGGATATCTATCATAATTTGCTTGCTTCAGCGTTGGTGAAGCCATCTAAATCCATCCTTCATGATGCTTTCAACAGGGCTGTGGCAGTTGCCACTTGTCCTTGTCCTTGCAATTAAAGCAAACTTCCATCACATCCATTTGCAGTGAATCACAGCATCATAGAATCATAGATGTGTAGAATGTCCTGAGTTGGAACGGACCCACAAGGATCATCAAAGTCCAACTCCTGACCCAGCACAGGTCAGCTCCGAGAATCACAGCATGTGCCTGAAAGCATGGCCCAAACACTTTTTGGACAGGATTGTTTCTGTGACCACTTCCCTGGGGAGCCTGTTCCAGTGCCCAACCACACTTGGATGAAAGACCTTTTCCTGATATCCAACCTAAACCTCCCACTGACTCAGCTTTAGGCCATTCCCTCAGGTCCTGTCACTGGTCACAAAAGATGAGAGATCGGTGCCTGCCCCTCCGGTCCCCTCGTCGGGAAGACGTAGACTGCAATGAGGTCTCCCCTTGGTCTCCCAGATCTCTTGATGGGAATGAGGATATAGCAACTCAGCCCAGGAAGTGCTTGGCTACGACAGTGAGGGTTTGCTGTGTTGGCTGTGACATAGTTACACACTTCTCCCAGGTTTTACTTATGTCAGATTGGCAGGTTGTCTTTCCACATTCTAAATTACCTACTCATTTTTGCATGAGTCTTAACATTTTGGAAGCTATGCAGAGTGAACAGAACAAATGTTCACTCACGCACGTCAGAGAGAATTAGAAAAATGTCTCATGTTAAGTATTTTGATGAAATATTGGACACATGTCTGCATTTTTCTCCTTGGTGGAAAACTTTTTTGTAAGTGAAAAAAACTGAAAAAAAACAATGGAAGGAAAGGATATGGAAAATTTTCAGTGCATGCAGAAGTACCTCTGAATGATAAGCAATAAGAAAATAGCACCTTTTCATGCATAACTCCACAAATACTGTCTGGACTAATGGTGTCTAAAATTGCATTGAATACATTGTAACTTTTAATTCAGTTTTAAATCACTGTTACTGGAAAAACTTCTTGGACCATGGCAATTATCCTAAAATGAACACTTTTTCTCTAGTGTTTTCTCAGAGAGATTTTGCCATCAAACAGCATGGAGGTACTATAAATTCTCACATGTTCTCCCTGTTTTCAGTGGCATTTTAAGCTTTTCATAATGTGACTGAATCACAAGGCAAAATAAAGAGGTAAAGAGGTGTTTAGAACAGTCCTGGACTTGTTAAAATATAAAAAGTGGCCAGATTTTCAACAATACTCTGCATGCAATTTTTAATAGTCTTTTTAGGATTCGCTGAGGGCTGGACATGTGAATTGAAATGGTAGGAGTTCTAGAGGTGATGAGTTCATGTGGATGGAAGGGCTGGGCAGATTTTGGTGCTTGCTTAGCTTCCAAGGCATGCATCCAGTACCTATATCAGCTGCCTGATTTTCAGGAAAGACCAATATTCATGGCCTCTGTCAGGTCCATCTGACAGCTTTCAGACAGTTTGCCACTTCTGTGCATCATAGCTGTGGCAGTGGGTCAGAGGGGTGCTTCTCCTTTTAGCATGTGTAAGTGGTATTCGTTTATCCATTCAAGCTTTTTCATTTCCCTGCCCTCCCCTCCAATTCAAGCAATCATTTTTAACTCTGGCTAATAGGATTTTGTCTGGGATAGAGTGCTTAATCAACGTACAGAATCTATGTCTCGCATCGGACAACAAAGGAGGTGTCCACTTGTTCTTAATCCAAACTCCAGCCTGATGAATGAGTATTTTATGGTGTATTTTATTCTTCTCAATACAAAGTATCAGTGCAGTGTGATCATCATGTAACAGAAGAACGGGAGGAACAAAAGGATATGGCTGTTGGAAAAAAGTTATTTTAGAACAGATGTTTTTAAAGTGTGGCAGGCTTTTACTATAAAAACACTATATAAAGTTTCTCCTTTCTATCTAATAAATATTAGATAACATGGGATGAATCAGAATCTGCACTAATTTGTTCTTTTAAAATGAAATAATGAAAAAGAAATATATTCTTTTAATGCTAGAAGCTGCTCCTGTGAACGGAGCTTCCTCACATTGGTACACGCACACTATTGCTACACTGTCTTGAAAACCGAAGACGAGGACTCTGCATACAAGCCTAATTATACCAAGAGCAGTGCCAATGACACCAGAGTAATCTTGAACAGAACACTCACAAAAAAATGGAGGTGTTCTTCTGGGACCTTCGATGGTATTAATAAGGGCTTCATCAAATCAAGAGATCTTATTAAAGAGATGTGCTGTATATATCTTAATGACAGACTATTTAAGAGCTTATCAGGATCCCAAATGAGAACAGTAATTGCCTTAATGGGATGCTGATTCTTTCCAGACATAGGACACTAGCTGTTGGAAGTAATGTCTTTGTCTCTTAGTTTTTTTTACTTTCTGTAATAAAACAAGAAATGTGATTCCTGTTACTATAAAAATAAAAAAAATCAATTCTTTAAAGTTTAATCATTATAGTGCTCCATTAAAATATCTGACCTAAACTACTATTTACCTTTTTTATTAAGTCTGAGTTGAGTTTAAATAGAATTTATTGGATGGGATATACTGCTGAATTGGTAGGGACCAAGACTATTGCTTCTGTGCTGTTTAAATCTTCCTGATTCTCTTAGAAGGACTGTCTGCTGCACTCAAGAAAATTCCAGTTTTATCCCAGGAGTATATTTTTTTCCAATCATGCATGATGTATCTAGTGAAATTTAGATTATTTGAGGAAATGTCAACTAAATTTGTGCCAGGGAGATACTATATGGATATTTGCAGAAAAGGATCTGCAAAGAAGAGGAAGATAATGCTTTTTGAAGTCCAGTTCACTAGTTCAATCTTTTCCACTGATTTATCAGTTGTTGAAGTTATTACAATTTTCCCAGCATTCAATCAGCTTTGAGAGAAATCCTGTACAATACTGTGACTGTGCTTGGGACAAAGGAGGAAAATATTATAATTACTGTTGTAACAGTAAAAACACACTAACTCTGTTAAGGCCATGTTTATACAAAATATCTTCACGTCTAACCTTTAATTATGAAAATGTACTGATTTTCCCGTTCTTCTTCATTATTTCTGAAGGCCTGAAAATGAGGGGAAAGGGCAGTAGTAGATGAGAACTTACACTGTGAAACTGTGTTTGGCTCTAAATGATCTTCATCAGCTGGTGACAGATGAGAAGACCAAAAAAAGTTTCCTTTATATAACCCTTCATAACAGCACAGTATCTGAGATGGCAAAAAAAAAACCTGGTCTCAAATACTTAGGCTAGAGGCTAAAGGCTATGTAGCTACTAATTCAAAAATGCATGAGGTGAAGATGCAGCATCATTTTAACTGACCTCAAAAATGCCCTCATTTAGTTTAAACCA
The DNA here is from genome assembly GCA_013398055.1 of Ifrita kowaldi. Classification (NCBI taxonomy): domain Eukaryota; kingdom Metazoa; phylum Chordata; class Aves; order Passeriformes; family Cinclosomatidae; genus Ifrita; species Ifrita kowaldi. The sequence goes on from VZRS01009492.1 coordinate 142,359, forward strand.
AATATTAGAAGTCGAGCAATTCATGAATTTTTTCCCATGTCCATGAAGCTTTTGACCTGTGACATGGTTTTTATTAGAACATCGTTTACATTTCATCCTCAAAATTTCATGTAGCCATTACTCATTAAAATATGAAAGAAAAAATGATGATCAGAAGAGGGAAGAGCATGTCTCTACGCTAGGTATTGATGAGATGAGGTGAACTGAGATCCTTTTCTCCTAATCCCAGTGCTGACAGCTTCTGTGAGGAGTCTCTGAATTTCTAAGTGCATGAAACAGAGCACAATTCCTTTTAAAAATATCTTTGGCAGAGGAATGTTCAAAGCTGCAAAGAAAAGTGGCATTTGCTCAAGGTGGTATTACCTCTGCACAACTGTCCTTGTGGGGTGTTCTTGGGCTTACTTCTCACTCTAAGTTGTCACTCAGTCCTGGGAAGTAAAAACTGAGATGATAAAACTGTGTGAGGTCCCCAGCTTCTTCAGCTTCCTCCTTTACACTGCTAGAGCTCTGCTTCCCTCTTCTCTCATCATTTTTCTCAGGATGTTTTATGGATCATGTACTTTTTTATCAGTTTCTTACTTGATTTCACCAGCTTTACTGTTTTGTAGTGGGGTGTGATTTTTTTTTCTTCTGGAGTCACTGTGCGTTTATTTTGAAGCAATGCAGAAAATTGCTGTGAACGATTTTCCTTCACTTTCTACTCAGTTAAGGCATGTGTATATTGATAATGATGGAAAAAATGGGTGTTGTCTGAGTTGCGGGGTTGGTTGGTTGCTTTGTTCATGTATTTGTTTTTCAGATGCAACAGGCATCTTTGTATTGATGTTGTCACAGCTTTGCTCAAACCTTGTACACTCAGTAGTGCAGGCAAGATCACAGAGGGGGTTTTTGCATTCAGGTAACCTATTGAGCTAAGCACCTATTACTTATCTGCAGGCTAACTATATTTCAGGAGTGCTGACTTGCTTAATCTAAAGACTATTCTGGAAATTTTGTGCTCCCTTGTTTACTGCACACTCACTGACTGACAGAATGGCTATTTACACCTATTTAACTGGTACTCCTAGCCTCACCCTATAAATCTCATGCACCCTTTCACAATCATTACATATCATATCTATTTACAATCTCTTGCTAAAACCAGAATTTTCCTATATACACAGGATTAGATCAGTCTCTTCCATGGCCAACAGACAGAAGTTATATTCTGGAAGCTACTCTTTTTTTTTGTCAGTTTTGAACTATTTATTAAATGGACAGAAGTAATTGGATGAATAGATAATTGTCAGTAAAATATCCCCAGCTTCTCTCCCTCATCTAACAAGAATACAAGAGTCAATCATTCTGACACTGAGCAATGATTAATCAAGGCAAAAGAAGAGTCTACCACAAACAAGACATCCCAAAAATCTAGCTGCAATATGTTACTAGTATTAGGACAGGTCTATGTTCATTGCTTGATCAGGCAGAATTGCACAATTCCTAGCCAGAATTACTATTTCTTTATCTTCCACAGATCGGGGGTTTTTGCATTATTTTTGCCCATAGCTTTTGGGGAGGGGGCAGTATTTTGATTTGTGAGGGCCACTTTGATTTCACATGACTCATATGGTATCAACAACCATCATTTTTCTCAACAAAATAGCTACCATTAAGAGATTCTGAAAGATGGAAAAGAAAACTTGGTTATATTAACCTGTAAGGTGTTTGATTCTTCATCTTTATTCTGACCCTCTTAAGGACTGCTAGGGCTTTCCTGAAGTACATTTTTGCTTATTTGCAGTGGAGGATACAATTACAGGGCAATTTAGTTCTTAGGCAGCAGAAAGATGTTGTGTAAGCAGAAGGCAACGACAGCTGAAGGTTTTTATGCGATTCTGTAATTCACTAATTAAAAAAGATCATTCTAGCAAACAGAACTGCCTCTTGAGATAATGCTTAATGAACATTTCAGTGACTGGATACCTTTAAACTCCGGTCAAGATTGCTACAGCTCGTAAGATTGCATTCAACAAGACTGAGTGATATAGCAAACAAATTAGTTTTTGCTTTCATCAAAGAATTTTGAACTGCTTAGCATATTTATATCTCTTGTGTTTACATTTGCTGAAAAAAAAGTGAATTTATAGCCACTATAAGCCCGTGCAGATCACCTTAACGGTGCGTATTGACTTTTACACAGCATCAGTTTCACCTCATTAATAACAGTCTTATGCCATAATGTCTCCATATAGACACTGTCTGTCATTCTTTTGGGAATCTGCTGTTTTGGAAAATATACCCAGGACTCCTTACAGTGTGACATGTACAATGCCAGTGACTGAATCTTAATAAAACCAGCTTTCTATGAGAGCAACCAGCAACTTTGGGAAAACTCCTTGCAGAAAAAGCCTGGTACAATTTGATGAGGTTAAAAAAAGACTTCTCATGAGCACTCATGAAGATGACTGAACTTTCTTGATGATTTTTTTAGATTCCTCTGTCTCTTGGAGGGGAATTAAGAGCAATATGCTGCCTAAATTAAAAACAGAACAATACAATGCCAGTGGCCATTAATGTGCCAAAGCAGCTGTTCTTCTCATCTTCTGGGATACAGTCTGGGACTCAGCAGCTAATTGCTGATATTGCACCACTACCAGAAAGAGCAGGGGATTTCTGTTTGCTCAGATTACAGAATTCCTATTTAGGACACAATGATCTTTAGCATTGAGGAGCTGAGGATTTAAATGTGTCATGGACTGGTAGTTGTTGCCACAGTGGAGCCTCACCACATGCTCCATCTTAGCAACAGGCCCTGTAGGATGATACATATAGCAAGCCTCCAGTGAAACAATTGTGGTGTGATTTACACTTCATCGAGGGGGTTGCAAAAAAACAAAACAAGCTTATTAGGCACAATATAGGTAGAAATTTGTCAGATCAGAAGTGACTGAAGATAGCTGTTATGGAAATAATATGATACTAATGTAGTTGTTCTTTCCTTTACTGTCAGGATAATTGGAATACTTTAAAGAAGAAGCAGTCTCATGGGTATGAAAGCAATGCTCCAATTTTAACACTCTATTATGCTTCATTTATTTTTCTTTTTTTTTTTTCTTTTTCCAGTGCTTCTTATGTCTGTGCCTAGAAGGATTGATACAAACTTGGTGTTCAGTCAGGAAAGTAGCACGTTTGAAATAATTTCCTTTCTAATTAATTTTGCATTAATTTTCATCATAGAGGTTGCCTTACTTCTGCAGTTCTTAAATAATGGTTCTTCCCATTCATGGGAGAAGTGTAATAAAGGACTATAACCTCCGTATTTTGCAAACCTAACAGTGAGTCTCAGCAAGGCACTCAGGTTAGGATTCTTGGTGTTTTTCACTCAACCATATGAATTTTAAGTTGCACAGATAACTTCAATGCAGGGAGTATCATTATATCTGATATTCAGGTGTCTGGCTTCCAGGATGCCGCTACCTATACAGAGAATATAGGAAAAGATACATGGAAAAGTACTCCTCATCAGCCAATGTGCTAGATGTCTGAACTGCCTGAGAGGCCTGTCTTTATGGATAGTGCTTCAACATTGCATCAGGTTTGAGATTCCTCCTCCCTTCAATTTAAATGGACCATTAATTTCAATTGGATACAAGCATCTCAGTATCATTTTTGGATTTAGGCCTAAGTGGAAGAGTGGTTTTTTGTACTGCATGGTTTGCTAGATGTAAAGCGATGGCAGTACAAAAACTCTTTGCCTCTGTGGTTTGGCTTTGATGGTAATATGGAACTAACATTTGGGTTTGAAGCCGCCATTTGTTCTGGCAGGACTTTTTTGTTTTTCTTTCCTCTCATATAACATTAAATCATGCTCACTTCGCTTATTCTGCTTTTCTCTTTTCCTTATCCGTGTATTCTCCATATGCATATTTAATAAAAAGATGCCAATTCCAGGGTAAAAAAAAAAAATCTAGGGTAAAACTTCACATTTTTTTGAGTTTCACACAGACTTTTAACTCATAATTGTTTTACCATGAATAATTTCAACAGAGCTGGAGATTAAATAGAAAAATTATTAATTAAAACAGTATAAAGTATAAATGCATAATGTGCCTTTATAAAATAAAAATGATTAAATAGTAATGAAATATAATAAATGTTAATTATTCTTGCATCTGCCATATGAAATTATTCCATTTTAATAAAGCCAGGATGGAAACAGCAGGAAACTATGTGAAGCAGGGAGCAGCACTAGGAACTTCTACGAAAGTGTTTGCACTGTTGGTGCTACTTTTTGTTTCTCCCTTTGCAGATTGCATGTTATCTGGGGCAGCGATTTCTTAATTGGGTGGGGTATTCTGCTTTTCACCCAAAGACGGAGCTGACATTTAAATTGGAGGCTGAAGTAAAAAGGGACAGGAACCACCCTTGTGACTGCACTTTAGGAGCTTGCAGAGCCCGATTTTCTGCCCTTCCTTTTGGACTGACACTTGGCAAGTGGGCAAAGCATGCTGACATCCAGTGTGCGTGATTTTCTTGCTTTGTATAGCTGACTGCTCAGATCAGTGGGCATTCAAATCTGGTTTTCTCATGACAGGGTGAGTGATAAAAAAGCCTGGATGAAGCTTGCATTTTGTTGTCTGGGCTCAGGTTCTGTGTTCCCTGTGCTGCCTCAGAGCATCTCTCCTAGAGCTTCCTCAGGCCAGAGGCTTTCCAAGGCTGAGGCTCGTCAACAGTGAAGCACAGATTCTCCACTCTTGCCAGAAGCCTCCTTTTTTTTTCATTCTGTGCATAATTTCTAGTTCCCTGCTTTGTTGCTTTATCTTGCTGCCCCAAAAAGAAAGTTGGGTTTTTTACCTTTTGTTCCCTTTTATAGAAAAGGAGAAGGGGGGAAAAATACTCTTCTACCTTTAACTGGCCTCCTGAGCATGTCTTTTGTGTAGACAGGGTGATCATTAAGGTTAATGGCTCATCATTGTGCCTAATCTGGTGAGTGATACAGAACTTTTCAGAAAATGACAAAATTCCCCATTCGCAGATTGAAATAAAAAACCTCAGACTTTTCACAATAATATTAAGCAATTGACTAGGTCTCGTATCTTGCACATTGGCAGAATCTCAAATCATCAAAGCGAAGAAATTGGAAAGCATTTATCCAAGATAAAAGGATGCAAGTGCTTTCTGCACTTCAATTCTCCAGGGTATTTTGGGTCACTGAATGTTTCCAGTGTTTCCTGCTGCCTTTTCTAGATGTCGCATTTGTAAAATACCACAAAAATATATTTTGGGTGCTGAGCACAAAGCAGTGTAGTTAACAGAGTATGGCTAGATTGATTCCCTTTTGTGGCAGGGTGCTGAATATAATTATGTACAGTGTACTTGAACTCAGTATATATAAATTAGGAGACTGAAAATTATCTTTGAGATTCAGTTTAAACTTACAGGGTCTTGAGGGACTATACTGAGAAGCACTTGTCAGTCTCACAACATCTGCAGCCAGGATGCCCTGAGAAGGGCAAATTACCATATCTTCTGAGAGTGTGAATGTGTCTGAGTAGCTGAAGAAGTATAGTGTTAAGAAATGCCTAATAAAATTCAAACTAAATTTGTGTAATCCATTGATCTTCAGAATTTGACTTACTTAGGTCAGGATGAACCCTCAATGTGCTGAATAAAAGTTCAGTGCGTTTGACTTGAAATTATGTGCCAGTGACCCAAGTCAAACAAGTGAAAAAGGCTTTAGTGAGCAATGTCTGAAGATAACTAGTTTGGATTCTGCTTAGAATTTGGCAGCTTTCAAAGTTCAGATCCTTTGCTGTTTGGAACAACATAGAAGTGCTGCCATTTGAGCTGAAAAAAATCTCATAAGAGAGAACTGCAGGTGCTGCAAGACAGTCAGATTGATTGCTTTCACTCATCAGAGGCATAGTGTGTGGGATCCTTGCCCTGGCTGCTGCTCCAGGGAAATAAGCCAGGAGAAGGAATTGGTCTAACACCTCGCTCCAGGGGCTGTCAGTGAGGCAGCTCCTGGTGGGCCTGTGCTGGTCCATGCGTGGGTCAGCCCCACCTGATGCTACCATTCACTGGGACTGCCATGCAGAGTACAGGAGACACGAACAACTGGAGCAAAGGGACACTAAGATGGTTAAATGTCTGGAGCATATCATATGAGGAGAGGCTGAGAGAACTGGGATTTCAACCTGTAGAAGAGAAAGCTCAGGGGAGAACTCTTCAATGTATATAAATCCCTAAAGTGGGGGAAGTAATGAAATTGGAGCCAGGCTCTTCCCTCTGGTGCCCAGTCATTTAAGAATAAGAAGAAAATCATTTACTATGACAATGGTAAAACACTGGTACAGCTCATCCAGAGAGGCAGTCTCTATCCATGGAGATATATTCAAAACCCAACAGGGCAAGGTACTGGTCAGCCTCCTGCAGCTGACCCTTCTCAGAGCCAGATGTTGGACAAGGGGCTGTCCAGAGGTGCCTGCCCACCTGAGTAATCCTCTGGGATCCACCTGAGTGATTCCACTGAGAAGCACAAGTGACTTCAAACACAGGTCCTCTGCAGGAGGGTGATCAGCCTCCCCCTCTGCAGTGTTACGGGCAGACTTCAGTCGGAGGGTAAAATAAACATTAGCAGCAAGGAAAGAAAGGTGATGGGTGCACAGGCACATCTCCCCCAGGTGCTGCAAGTGCAGTAGTTTGAGCTAAAAAGCAAGACCTGTGGACAGAGTTCGAGAAAGCACCAATCTTGTTTCTAGAGAAAAGCTGTTGCTCTTCACAGAACCAGTCTGTAAATATTTCATGCTAGGAAGAAAGCAGTGAGTTCCTTCTCTCTACTACAGATCTCTGCCCCAGAAGAAAAACACTGCGTGTGTAGGTGTTCTGCACATACATACATTTTTCAAGTTGTAAAAAGTAAACACATTTTTGTTACAGCAAGAAGGTAATGGTGAAATCTTTAAGAAATTGCTTCTTAGGGAGAAAAATGGCACAGCAGGATCCAGCAAAATCCTAAAAGAATAATTCAGCAATAAACATTCTGGGGCATGAGAGTTATTCAATTTTTAAATTGCTATCACAACTTTTTTGAACAAAAAAAAAGCTTTCATATTTTCAAGCACATTAAATAATTCTTTCCTGTGTCTCAGTTATATGTGCCGGAAGTGCTTGGGAGATTTTTCAAAGATTTACCTTATAGATTTACCTGTTCCCTGATAGAAATCTCAGTGATGGGATGCTGAAACCCTTGCCCACACAAGCTGTCATGTTGCTACCAGCAGAGCTATCTGTGTGTCAAAGGCATTGTGCTGAGGTAAGGGTTTGCAGAACAGGGCTTCCTAAGACCCATGAAAAGTGATCCTTTCAAAATGATCTACAGAAAATTTCTTGACAGGTACAGAGAATGCAGGTTGTGGTCAGTTCATCACACATTGTCTCTGCCGCTCTTTTGTCCACACAGAGAGGACTCCTTACACTCTTTCCCTGCTCCTGCATGGAGTCCCTCCCACAGGAGACAATCCTCCACAAACCCCCCCAACTCATTCATTTGCCCCCAAAATCGGACTTCTTTCTTCCCCTCTTCTGCATCTGCCTCCTTCATGATTTATCCCTTGCTTCTTGCTGCAAAGGAGATGCTGCTCCCCTGCTCTTTGTATCCCAGAGCAGAAGCACATATAGCAGCACATTAAAAAGCAGCATTAATAGATGTGTGGCAGTGTCATGAAATAATCTGAACACCATTTACCTGAAATTGTGAATAAAATCACGAAGCTACTGAATGAAAGGAACTTTTCCGGGTGACTTCAGCTGAGCCAAGACTGTAGACCAGGTGCTCCCATATCCATTGGTTAGATGCATCCCTTGCAGAGAACCACAACCATTTAAATCCATTTTAAAAAATGAGGAATTGACTATTTTGCCAAAGAATATGAAATGCATAGCTATGACATAATAGAAAATGTTGATGGAATTGCTAGACTTTTAATTTCTCAGCAGGGTTTTTAGACCATTTCCTTTTTTTGTGTGTTAGTTTTGGAAGAAAGTGTTTAAATAGTCCAGCTTCTTGCCCTCTAATTTTTTTATGCATTTGATTATGCAGGTCTACATACATAATGCTATTAGTCAATAGGTCTCAAGCTGCAACAAAACAACGCCAGGACCTCTTTTACACAGAATGCTTTTGCATAAAAGAATGCAATGTTGCAAAAGGAAAGTAAAAAGATACATTCCTTTTGTACAGTATGTCAAAGCATTTTAGTTTTCTTATAATTAATCATATTTCACTTTGATCTGTGGATTCTGAATATCATTAATGAATACAGAAATCTTGGAGATTTATGATTAATGTTGACTATTCAAAGCAAAAACAGTCCTGCCCAGAAACAACCCAAATTTAACGAAAAATGGTTTCTCCCCCTTACTGCCCAGCTGAAGGGGAAGTATACTTTTAAGAGTGTACTATAATCTAGCTTTGGTATACTAATGAAATAATAATGAAATTACATGCACAGTTGATCACTGTTCTTAAACTTGTTTTTAAGAGCTGCTTTCTCCCACTCCAATACACTGAGCTCAATTGTCCTTTGGTTTTGAAGGTTTTTTCCCTATCGGTTAGTGTATCCACTTGGAGAAGCTTAACCACCTCTGTACTCAGAAATTATGTTTCATATACTGCTTTTCTACTTACAATAGGTAGACCATTGCAGTGATCTGGAATTTGAATTTGGACAAATTATGCTAAATAACAAATATAGCAATTAATCAGGGACTTCCTTAGGAAGCAAAAATTGAGGATAATCAATCTTCAAACATTCTACCTTACCTTGCAGTTTTCCAGTTTTGTTTAGCAAATGCACTGCAAACCCCTGTTGTGCCTAGCAAATCTGTATTTCCAAAGCTATCCAGCAGAAATCAGACAAAATGTCAAAGATACATATTTATTTATGCATAATTCAACACCTGTTGAAGCTTCTGAACAGAGTGTCAGGAGTCTTTTTAAATGTGAGTCACCTCTAGAGAGAGATGTGTTTCTAGGCTGTATTCCTAAATTCAGTAGGTTCTACAAACTTGCCACAATTCACTCCATAAATTTAGTTGCAATAAACCTGGGACCATCTTAAATTACATTTGCAAATCCCAGCTAGTCTCTGAGTTTCAGAAAGTCACCTTAAAGTTCAAAAACCTGGGGACCGACCCGACTGTAGAGATGCCTTTATTAAACTTTGGACTAGCTTTCTTAAATGAGACTCAAGCATCCAATATTGCTGCAGCTGGCACTTCTGTTCTGTAGCTTTTATTTGGAAACTATGTAAACTGAAGCAACGTATCTAAGAAAAGAATTTCATCATGATGTAAAAATGTATCCAAAAAGCGACTTGTGAGACAGAAACTTAGGAAAGTGTCTCCAGTGAGGGGACTGCAGGAAATGACCTTAAAATGAGACAGGGGACATTCAGATTAGATATTAGAAAAAAAAAATTTCACTCTTACGATGGTCAGGCATTGGAATAGTTTGCCCAGGAAGGTGGTGGAGTCACCGTCTCTGGAGATGTTTGAGAGGTGTCTGGGTCTGGCACTGGGTGGTATCACTTAGTGGTTTAGAGGGTATAGAGATGATGCTGGGTTAATGGTTTGACTTGATGATCTTAAGGGTCTCTCCCAACCCTTGTGATTCTATGATTGTTTATGAAATAACTAATTTATATATAACCCGTTAGTCAAATATGATTCATGCTTTACATTTTCTGATTTGCACATTATCCTTTTTCAAACTAAGTGTACATTCTAGGAGTTGCATCAGATTCCAGAAGAAAATTCAGATTACTAACACAGTATTTAACAACCTTACCATTCTTTCCTTTAATTAAAGTACCAAGACAATAATGATTCCCTTTTCAGGCAGTTGTGACCTCGGGTTTTGTTAGCACTGTGTGATTTTGCTGAAATTGGATTGAATCTTTGACAGTAAATAATGACCTTCAGTCAAGAACATTCCGAAGTCTTTGCTAATGAGGATCTACAACTTATTCCTCATGTTAATTGTCCAACTTAATGTCTTTATTTTCCATGCCCCACAGTTCTGTTTCTTAATTTGTGAGCTACTGAGCTTTTTTTGTATAAAATATTTTGGGTTGGTTTCTACCACTAGCTTTTGCTCTGATATCCATGAGATGTAGTTTATCAAAAGATATTTGAAGTAAAAGACACAAAGTAGCAGCACTTCTGTTTTTTTGCATGGAAAACAATCTATCCAAAAGCTGTATTGACTATTCATTGCTTCATGCCATGCAGTTATATGTTAGAATTCACAGTTACCTGTCTAACTGAGATTGGGAACCCATTGAATATATATTTATACTTTTTTTTAATGCAAGATATGCCATTGCCACTAAAGATATTAGTATTTGGAAATGCACAAAGTCATGATTATTCTTATTTTTAATGGCTTGTTCATCTGTTTTCATTATTTCAATGACATGGACAATGTTTCTCCTACGCAAGTAAATAGTATAAACATTCTAAATATATTTCAAATTTTCTAAACTGCTTCCAATTTCCCACTAAAATAAATGTCAGGGTTTTGTACACCACAGATGATGTAATAAGGAATATAAGAAGCTGTGACAGAGAGGGCAAAGGAGCAGAACTCAAAATACCCAGGTAGGTCGGGGAGCTAAACCTGGGCGTACTAGAGCCTGTCAGTTTGCTGTGATGTCCAAGACATTAGCTGTCTTTTCTTCTGGTGTTGGAGACAAAAAAAAAAAAAAAAAAAAAAGTTGTCCTTGACCTAAGAAATCATTTGAATGTATTTGCTCGAACTGATTCTCCCCAGGAATTTTCTGGGGTGGAATCACATTTTCTGATGAAGTAAAATGGTAAAACAGTAAAAAAAAACCCTGGGTACTCCACATGGGGTATAACAAGAGAAGAGTAGAGGAGAAAAATCACCTTCCTTAACCTGCTAGTCACACTTTTTATGCAACAGTTTTTCTGGGCTGCAAGTGCATATTGCTGGCTCATGTCAAATTTTTCACCCACCAGGATGTGCAAGTCATTCTCCAGTGGGCTACTTCTTACACTTTAGTTTGACCACAAGATCCTCACTCAGCCCTGCTGGTCTCCTGCCTTCCTTTTCCGATTTCCTCCATCTGGGAATTGAGAGCTCTAAGAGAAATGTCCTTAAAGATCTGACAGCTCTGTTCATCTCCTTTATTCTGTGGTCAAATTCCCAGGAGGGTTCATCCACTAATTACTTTAACAACTTAAATCTCAGTCTCCTAAACGTCAAGGTTCTGACTCTACTCTTCACCGGGCCCATATCCCTCAAGATTGGGATCCCTCAAGCCCAGGCTGCCACCTATCTTAACATTTCTAATTTGTTCAGCCATGTTGGTAAGCAATTGGTTGCCTCTCCAGAAAAGACTTTGTGGGGCAAAGACGATGCCATCAATGGATTGAGCACTGAACCCAGAGAAGCATATTAAGACTTCTGGGAATACTTTTCGATTTGTGTTTTCTACATCTCCCCTGGGCTACGTTACAATGCACACCAGAGAAGCCAGGTCTCAGAGCTCTATCACTGCACCCTCCACCACTGGGAGAAGAGGCCACCTATTTCATTTACCAGGTGTAGAAAAGTGGCACACAGAATGTATGACTGTATATTGGATGTTTTCTGCTGAGAGGTGATTTTTAGTCAGCCTCCTGCATTATGTGTTTATCTCAATTTCTCTTCAGCTCTTCCTCAGCCTTTTCTCATTGGATTAATTTCTTTTTTTAACACTTCTCACCCTTTCTGTATCTGAAATCCACTTGTATATACTCTCCTCATTCAATAATGTTTTTAAAAGAAATTATTAGCATCAATATTCCTTTCAAAATACTACCTATAGTTGTTGGACTGTGTGATTTGTCTCTTCCTAACTTCACCAACATTTTCTTTATCAAATCTCTTTAGAGAAGGTAGTGAAGAAGCCCACGTTGACATTTTTTCCTATTTTTTCCTATTTTTTCTTTGCACAGTGTAGTGTTGAAGTTACCATTATTATTAATTTATTGCATAGCTTTCAATTTGTTTGCAATTACTGGCATTCAAATTAGTGCCATGATAATATTATTAAAAATAAAAGCATTTGAAGTTATTCATTGGAGTTCAATTCTTTTTGCTTTCTTTGTATTACTCATAGTCCTCCAATTTTCACTTCTGTTTCCATTAAGTTGTGCTTTGTTTTCTGTTATTCAGTTTGCAAATCAAATTACGTTTGTGTAAGGACTGGATGGCCAGAAGCCTGATACTTGAATAGGTTCAAAACTGACAGGACCAGTTCACAGTCCTGTGCTATTGAACATAAATACAAGAGGCTTACTGACCTTAAAAAAAAAAAAGGATAAATTAAGGAATACTTGAAGATATCTTGAAAATAATGAGATGGCCCAAGAAAATCAATCTTCAAAATGAAAGAAGTATTAGAATGTGGAACTGATATGTCAGCCTGTACATCAAGATTTGTGCAAGACAAGAGGTAGCAGGCATGGAAAAAATGGACAGTTTTATCACATAAGGAATTAGAGGGCTCTTGTGTTTCACTGACCATGCACATTTTACTTTTATCTCAAAGAATGAACAGAAAATCAGGATATAGCGTCTCTAATTCATTCATTTGGATAAATGTCTGTCAGAAATCTGATCTAAAGGGAGTTTTTCCTTCCACTTGCAAACAAATCAAAAACTATGCAATAAATTAATAATAATAACTGCAAACATTTTAAAAGAACCTTAAACTAAACTCTTCACCTGAAAGAGGACGGACACTTTCCCTTCATGAGTAGTCACATGGAGAAGACAAGAAGCACTTGTACAAGTTGCACTGGAAGAGGTTTTATCTTGGTGTAAGAAGTAAATTTTTATGCTACTGTTTATGCTGAAAGCAATCAATCACTGTGATATTGTCAGATCAGAGTCAGCACTCAGCAGTATCTGGATGGAATATCCATTGACCAACATCAATTAAATTCAGCAGACAGGTAGGGGTGGAAGAGAGACAGAGGCTGAGGGTGTGAAACACAGCACAAGGCACACTGGTGTGTACAGAAATGACAGAAAGTAACTGATAGACACACTGACCTCACTGGTTCTGCTACTCATGAAACAACTGTAGATGCCTGATGTTTCATAGTAATGCATTGCTCTTGAGTTAAAGAGCTACACAAGAATCTCCTTGTTTATTTTGAATTGTATACAGAATTAATGAGTTGCAAATTGTAAAGCAATCCAGCTTCAGGAAATACCACTATGAGCAGCACTAGGTTTACCTACACAAATGTTCAAAGCAAAATTACCCTGTGACTACAATAAGATTTAGAGCAGTTATGCTCCCTAAAATATAAGAGCTTAAGGAGAAGCTTACCATGTGTTTAAAATTATCTGTGGTTGCATTTGAGATCTGTGATAACTGTGCATATATTTTCTGGATTGTAGCACTTTAGAGGTTTTCCATTTTATTTTTATAGTGTTAGTGTAAAATTCACCTCTAGCAATTTATAGTAAGGCTCTAAAAATTCAAATAATAAAGGGCTTCTTTCTATAGCTGTGAGTAGTAATTTAACTATACATTAAAATGTTCACTACAGAGAAGCCAAAAATAGCTATTGCTGATGAGTTTAGTAAACTGTATTTGTGCTTCATTGTAATGCTAAGTTCCAACTGGTGAATCCTGTTCTAGGATTATCACTGATGTTATTTTAAAAAATGGGGAATTTATGATAACATTTCTACTCATGCACAACATGGGACTTTATTTTCTTTTCTGAAATCAACAGAGAAATGTAATGTTCTGGTAATCTGCAGTTTCTAATAGCGTGTTCTCCAAACAACCCGGGCCTCTTCATAGTCTGGTATGATTCTCCTTCTCTTTTCTCTGGTAACTCTGCACAGAAGTGGAGGTCAGCGAACATTTCCATATGAACAAAATTACTTGCAAGTGCTTCTACTCCTCAGAAAGACAGCTATTGCCAGAGAGAAAAATCATCTATCTATCTATCCAGATTTAGCAAGGCAATGGACAATTTTCCTCGATGCTCCCTGACTCAGTCCACAAGCTGTCCATCTCATAAAGCTTAGAGGCAGGCAGGCAGTTCCCTGAGCAGACTCCATCAGCGTTTGCCATGCTCAGTGGGCTGTTCACTGCAGCACCACCTGAGCCGTGAAGACAGAGAAGCCCCTCAGTGGGAGAATGTGACCCAGGAAAGTAAACTGTGCTGTACAAAGATCATTTGCTTTGCATCAATGAAGTACAAAATGACTTTAAAATATTTATATATTTTTTTAAATAGCATTAGCGTTAGTCTACATTGTAGACTTGTCCTTATATGTAAATTCCACCTAAGGCATGCAAGGGTGTGCCTGAATGGTACAGACTAAGAATGTAAGAAAAGATATCTTCCATGCGAGACCTGCTGTGTTTACCAGCCTGGCTTCCATACTGCCTGCTTCAGGTCCGCTCTGTTTGAAACCATTCAAGAAAGATTCTGACAATTTAAAAATAGAAATGCTCAATATTTGGGAACTGCAAAACCGTAGATTCTAGATTTGCTACTTTTTCACTTACAAAAATTACCACTTTTGTTTGTATTAATAAGAGCGTGATTATTAAATAATGTATCTTTTTCTGCCATTGATTCATATGCTACTGGGCTGAAAATGGCACTCTATCTTCTGACTGAAAGGGAGAAAGGATATTTCTGATAAAGCATGAAGTCTCTCTAAAATATGTAATTTTCTTCTGTAAAATATCCAACCACATGTGGTTAACTGATGTGGCAAGAAACTTTTATACTTACTTGTTTGAGATGATGAGTTTACAATGTGTTCCTGAATTTCCCCTGAAGAACCCACAGATCAGATCGTGATAATTGAACACATTATACTGTATTGTATGCTATATCTTTTATTATATTGTTACGGAACAAAGAAACATGCAGATTAGATATGTATTTATAGGCACACCTTTATGTGCAAGGGAAAAAACTTTTTAATTCTTGTGCAGGGGTTCTTTCTTCTGTAGTTAAATAACTTCATATAAACTAAAGGTGAATTATTTTGTCATTACTAATGAATAAGATTATAAAAACATCACTATCCACCTATGGAACAGTCTGTCTCCTGTGCTTTTTACCATCCCTGAAATTCAGTCCAGCATCTTGCTGGCAATTTTCCCCTGGAGTATATGATTAGAAAAAACATTATTCTGGCAAACTGTTATTTAAATTCTCTGTTTCACCTTTATTGTGTGATACCAAACAAGTTCAGAAATCTTTAACAGCCAGTTTAAACCTTCGTAATGGTTCTCCATGAGTTTGAGCATTTCTGTAGTTCTCTCCACAGGAATTCTTCTGACATCCCAAGGGCCAGATCATTGATAGAAGTCTTCACCTGCCATGGTGTTTAATAGTGCCTCATCAAAGTCAGAATGTGTAGTGGGGTATTTAGGAGACTATAAAACTTTATGCCCTTTGGATAAAACACTTAATCTATCTTTGACTATCCCTATTATGTCCCTTCCCCATCTCAACTACCTGACTCCTTCCTGTGAGCAATGGTTTTTTGATGTTTTTCTTGGAACCATGCTAGGTATGAAATCTAGATTTGCAAAATACTTTAATTGTACTTCAATTCTAACATCAGTGTTTGTCTTTGTGTTTATTTTTATTTTCCCCCTTACTTTATTCTTCATTTCAGAGACTCTCACACATAAGGATTTATGCTGATACCTAAAAGGCTGCATGGCTTCAGTGAAGTGATTTTCATTAGAGTGTTTGTGCCTTCCAGCCCCTACAATAAATGCAAAGTACAGAGAGGTATTTTCATTTTCTGATGAACAAATACTTTTTAATATAAACAAAATCACAGAGTGCTGAAAAAAAAAGTAAGCTTCATTCTCAGTCTTTGGTGAATCAAAGTAGATATAACTGTTTATTTGTTCTGAAAACAGGGTTCTGGTCTTAAGTCACATTAAATTCCTGCTGCTTTAGTGGATTAAGATCTCTGTTAAGCAGATATTTATGTCAGCATGGTTCTATTGGCGTGTGTAACTACTGTATACATCAGGGTCCTGAGCTGGCTGACTAAATAAATATGACCTTCAAAATCAGGTCCAAAGTGACTTATTCCCTCAAAATAAGTGTTAAAATCAGAAGGATCTCTCTCCTACCTTAACACCCTTTGTAAAGTTTCTGCTATTGTGTTCCAGGATCTAAACAGTGGACTTCATTTGTTCATCACCTTTTGTACCTTCCTGCACTCTTCTTCCCTGAAAAATATGAAAGCTCAGATATATATCCACATTCCTCATTGTCTGAAATTAAGAGAAGGTTTTCTCTTAGCTTTACTGGGACTTGGCCTTTGCTTTGAGGCATCTAGATTCAGGAAAATCATTGAAACATGATACTGTTTTTCTGCTTTGGTGATCCCCTTTTTCACCAGTGCTGATTACAGGCTATTTTAGTGGCATTTCATTACGGAGTCAGAAAGGCTTCTTATCCAAGAGGCTTTTTTTGTGGTTTTTGTTCCTTCCATTGTGAAGGTAGTGGCTGAATGCTAGCTTGATGCAAATATTCCTCAAAGTCACATCCATCCTTGCCTGAACTGGGACAATGTCCTGGTTTCAGCTGCAGAACCCCTAATTTTCTTCCTAGCAGCCGGTATAGTGCTGTGTTTTGGATTTAGGATGGAAATAGTGTTGATAACACAGGGGTGTTTTATCTGTTGCTTTATCTGAGCAGTGCTTATACAGAGTGTAGGACTTAGCAGTTTCCCACCCCACCAGGGAGCAGACTAGGAGGGGTCACAGCCAGGACAGCTGACCCTGATCAAAACTGGCCAAAGGGATGTCCCATATCGTATGGCATCATGGCCAGTACATAAACTGGGGGAAAGCTGGTCAGTGGCAGCCACTCAGGACCTGGCTGGGCATCGGTCAGCAGGTGGTGAACTCTCTTCACAGGAATCCTTCAGACAGTGAACTTGCATTGTGCATCACTTATTTTGCGGTGTTAGTGTTCGTATTATTTTCCCTCAAGTTTCTGTCCTATTAAACTGTCTTTATCGCAATCTGCAGATTTTACTTTTTTATTTTTTTAACTGCCCCAATTGTCTCCCCTGTCCTCCTTGGGGGGCAGAAGTGAGTGCGTGGCTGTGTGGTGTTTAACTATCTACCCAGTTAAACCATGACATACAAGCAGCATTTTTACAAGGAAAAAAATGCTCTTAAAACTTTAGACTGGTATTGATAATGAAGGAAAAACAAATCCTGAAGAAAAAAGGGAATGCATTAACATAATCTATGTAAGGAATGCTGCGAACTGGAGCTAGACAATACTCTCAAATGCAAACTAAAGTGTTTGGACAGTCACAGCAGGTAAGAAGTCTGGTGCAGAATTTGCTTTTACGGTTCCTACCTTTGAGAAGTCATTATGTAAGACTTACTTCATACTCTTTTTCTACTCCTTTTTCGGCTGAAATGTTGTGCTGACGTCTTTTCTGTTTATACTTTTTAAAAAATTTATTTATACTTAGATGAGCAGCTCTCCTGGTTTTCTTGAATTTGTTTTCCCAGGCACATGGGTATCTGGACAGAATGCAAGGGACAAAGTTTAATTGGATCACAGCATTGCTATTTAATTAATTTGCAGTCTGTCAAGCAATGAATTTGCCAGTGCACTTCCTCTCTGACTGGCTTCCAGCTGGTGGAGCTCATCTGTCTGCTCACAGCCCACTGCCCTGTGTCCTTTCACAGCCAACCTGATCTGAAGCCACCTTACCTTATTTCCAATTTAAGGTTAACAGACTGAGGAAAGAAGATTATATCAGACAATGAGAACCCATCTCCTTTCTTGCCTTCTCTAAGGGATGCATTATCCCAAATCCACTGCTGTCAGCTAACAAAGTGTCTTGTATTGAAGGCCTCTCAGACATGGGTGATGACCTTGAGTTCCCCTATGGCTCGTTATAGCTTGTGGCTTCTGCTGTCTCCTACTGTATAGATTTATAGATTTATAGTAGGGTGTTTGGAAGGGTTGTGATATTGTGGTTTGGAAGGTAAATGGAGTTGATGTTATATTACAGCGTTATCTTAATCAGGGCTGGGGGAGCACAGGACAACAGGAAGGATTCAGTGGCCCGAGAAATGCCTTTCCAGCTGAACACACCTCTATCAGATAAATGCCTATCATGAGCAATAACACAGCCAGGACAACAGGGATCTCGATTTAAGTTACCACAGTTTAGCTGCTCTTCAGAGCTTGTTAGAGACTCATGTAATGGAAAAATCTATTCTTTATTATCAGGAAAATCTGTTGCGACCAATAAAAAGTACTGTGACCAGTAATGTCCCTTAGGACAATAAATACTTCATTGTACAGAAAAATGAGAGACTTGTGAGAGTTTATTTTCTGCTTTAACATTCTCATGCTTTTTTAAGCATTATTTATAAAATGTAGAGGTTTTACATTGAAGGTCCTATCACTCAACATAAAAGATGCCTTAATTCAGTCAAATGTCTCTGTCTCAGCTCAGAGCTTCTGGTCATGTACAGCTGAATCACAAGAACACAATCATAAAATAATATCCGTACATAAATTGGTACAAATAGTAGTTGCAATAGTTGGACTGTTTTCTACTGGCTTTGAAAATCATGCTCAAAAAATAGAGCATTGGACTTAATGATTAGTGAATACTTATTATCATTTCTAGTTTTCATCTTTGGAAAGCAGAAATTATTCACTTAGTCAGATACAAAACTATGATATCTCAGAAATCCCCTGGCCGATATGCTCCTAGCAAAAGCTGCTTTATTCCAGATGTTACAGAACATATGTGTATATGCACAGTGCAGCAGAGAAGGTTTGTACAATATGCCACAAATTACCAGTGAAGGCTTAAAATGTTATTGCAGGATATCCTGTGACCTTTCTGATTTCACAATTAAATTGTTTTAAGTGTCTTCCTAGAAGGTTTTTTATACAAAGTCAACCCAGATAATTTATTTAGGTTTATGCATGTACCTCAATATTTGACAAAAAGCCCTTTTTTAATTTTTTTTCTAGAAATGCTACTGGAAATGCTGAGACTCAACTGTATTGTTACAGGCTTGACTCACATGTTAGGGCTCTGTTTATTGTCTCTTTGTGTTCATGGCAGCACCTAGATTAATGGGTTTGGACCTGGTGATTTGGCACAAGAAGTCTGGGGGTATTTGATTACCTACAAGCCTGCATGTGTGTAGCTCTGCAGTCCCAACACTTTTGGCTAGGTTTCCATCCCATTCACCATCTGTGTTTAGTCCAAATGTGCAGACACCTATGTATTAAGGAAACTTCCGACATTCACGGGGCTCCCTGGCAGTCACAGTCCCAAGGCCAGACTTTCACTGCTGGGACCAAAGCCCCTTCCCAGCAGGCAGCTCCAGTGGCCTGACAGGAGCCCCACTTGGCTCCCCACTCACCCCACTCACACAGTCACTCCAGGTTTCTTTACCAGTTCGGCTCCAGGTCTCCCACAGGAGAGTCTCGGAGGTCTCATTCCATAAAGCCATTAATTCCTGGCACACTACCACGGAAACAGCCCAAGCTGGTGCCTCCAAGGAGGGACCTCGAACAAAGGAACTCCTGGGCTTTTATCCCCTCCTAGTCCAAGCATGCAAGACTCATTCATCTTCCCGAGTCTTTGGCTCCTGCTGTGTCTCTCAGTGTCCATTCACCTGACTGGCACCACCCATCTTCATGCCTTTCGTTATCCCAAATGTTGGCAGCTCCCAGCTTCTTGTCTCAGGATCCCACCCAGAACTCAACCTGCATCTCAATCTGCATCTCAATGTGCAGCTTTCGAGCCCAGCTACCTGCACCAGATGTATTCCTCAACATGTAAGCCTTTTCCCCTAGGGATCAACAAGTAATTAAAATAGTGCCTGAA
Source organism: Ifrita kowaldi (assembly GCA_013398055.1). NCBI lineage: Eukaryota > Metazoa > Chordata > Aves > Passeriformes > Cinclosomatidae > Ifrita > Ifrita kowaldi. The sequence goes on from VZRS01009492.1 coordinate 162,310, forward strand.
AGCTGCGTCTTCAAAGAAGGCAGTAGGTGATTCTGAAGGGGAATTTTTCATATACCAATCAGGCACCCTTTCCCCACATCCAGCCATAATAGATGTATTTCTAATGTGGAAAAGCCCAATTTCCTCCAGCATCTTCTCATTTTCTCTGTCCTTGCCAATCAACTCCCAATGACAGCAACTGCCTTGTTCCCAAATCACTGTAGGAAGTTTCGGCTTAACAATCTCCTAGTTGCTCCTAAGAGTGAACCAGATGAAAATAAATAGTTTCCTAAACTAACAGCAAAAGCTTTATATTTTCTTCAAAAAAGAATTCTTTTTTTATTTTCTTACTTGTTCTTTCAGCAAACACTCTGATCGAAGTACACGCATTCATCCTAGAAGGTGCAGCATAGATCAATTGGAACATTTGTGACAATTATTTAAAAAACCATAACCCTATTCTGTATGTTTATAGAGATGAGAAAAAAGCAAATCCATACATCTAAGTCTAGATATTTTATAGTTTTCTTACTGTGTAAATTATTTCAATAGTTTGTGAGCGTATTCCTTGAAAATTAGCAAATGAAATACAAACTGTATTTCTGGATCTGATTTTGATCCCATATTTATGGGCAAGAAGTGAGTCTACTGAAGCCAGTGAAGTGTCACAAAAAGTGTAGATGAAATCAGTTGTTTTGGTCACCAGTTCTCCGCATTCACTTTGCAATCAGTTAATGCTAAATTGCATCAGTTTGTCTGCACAGGATTAAATTTGAGAAAAGGAAACTTCATGAATAATGTCTAGAAAAGTTTAATATTTCTTTTAGTCTGAATGAAAAAGTAAAGCTTCATATAAAGCAGTTTAGGCCATCTGAGCAGAATTGCTGTTTAAGCTTCCAGAGTGAAACACATTATTCTATGAACATGAACTTGAAAGGGTTTTCCCTAACCAAGGCATATATTGACAGCTACTGTGCACTATACTGGCCACTGTCCAAACATCTTATTATACACATTTAAGGCTTTTTTCCTTCTAATGGTGTAGAAATTTCTCTAAATTAATTTTTGTGGACCAGAGTCTACATGTTACATATATGTTACATATGTTACATATAGAATCTGACTTTCTTAGAGCAGCTACTTTTATTGGCATACGGAAGAAATAGGCTTAATTTTGGCAATGAAATCAGTCGTATTTCAAATACGTTTACTGGTCATTAGCACAAATTACCTTGGACTGGGTACATTTACGTAATAGATTTTTTTGCCAGGAGAATCCAAGAAATATCTTGATTACTGGGCTATTTACAGTAGAAAAAAATAGCATCAAAATGATCTTTCATACAGAAATGAAATCCATTTGCTATAACTGTGGTGACCATTCTCTGATGACCAATAAAACAATATTTTTTGTGTGTGTGGTGTTACTCAGGGCTGTCAAGTGCAGGGCCATGAGTTGGACTTTAGTGATCCTCATGGTTCCCTTCCAACTCAGGATATTCTCTGATTCTGTAATTCTAATAGAGTAGTAACAGGCAGACAAGTCACAATTCCAGTCTGAACCCAGTTGTTGCAGCAAGTTGAATGACTACTCATGTAAGATGATTTGAAAATTGTCCAGTGAAGCTGAAGAGATCAATAAGAAAGAGTATGAAATTTGATTATTAGCAGATTGTACTAGATTTAGATCTGCTGTACAAATTTATTTTAAAGACTATTGTGTTATTAGTCTTCAAGTAACACTAAGTTTCTACTGTTTTTTAACAGAGCTTCTTAGTAATGACAGAATTTTGGAGTACTACACCTAATGCAGATAAAAAAGGTGTGAATTTACCAACAGACTTCTCAAATAATGCCAAACAAAATGCCTTAATAAATGATACAAACCGTGGAACTGCTCCAGCATCAGCTAGAGCCACTGGGAACATTTCCATTCAATTTAGTGGGCATTGGAATCAAGCTCATTTGCAATTTAGGAGCGATATTAGACAGTAGCAATGTTAAATGAGTCAAGGCAGTTAAACAAATTTAACTAAGTCAGTCAGACCTCTTGGATGATAAGAAAAAATTCAGCAGCCAGCAAAGAAGCCATTGAAACAGATCTGATTGCTGACCTCAGTGTGCCTTTCTGTTTATGTGAAAATTTTATTTCATTGACATCTCAAAATGCTAGTAAATTCACATTTTACTTGGGAAACTAAGTGGACTAGCTGATTCTTCCTTACAGATACTTTTCTGGGTTTCTCTCACTTTCAAATTCTGATGCAACCATATAGTATGAAATGCTTGGCCTGATCTGCTCTTCTCTTGTCTAGAATATTGCATGTTGTATGGCATTAAGTTGTCTTTCTTCCTACGTGATTAAGTAACATAATTTGAGATACTTAGAGGTCATGACACATTACTGGAAAGATTAAAATACAGGATTATTAATTAGTAACATATCTATAAAAAATAGTTTAGTTTTACTCTTGGTTTTGACCAAAACTATAAATCATAACATTTTGGCAGAGCTAGCATAGCTATACTAATTTAATTAGTGATCACTGTATATCAATTATCCTTGTGAAGAGAGATACGTAGCAAAAAAGTGTTTCGTTTCCATGAAGGACAGAATGGTATTAGAGCATAACAACTTCATTCTTGTGACTAATCAATTCTATGAAAATTTATAGACCTAATGTAATAAAAGACCAAAGGTAAGAAAAAAGATCATAAACTAATGAAACTAATAATATTAACAAAGTATTAAAGCAATCAATTACTAAAGAGACATAAAGGTTAACTGCCCGTGAAATGAACATACTAATTCAATGTTATTATATGATGTACTCACAATTTGTTTCTAAATTTACTTCAGTGGCTCAGGAGAAAATTTACTTACTCTTACTTGTGTTACATTAAAAATACCCACCTTCAGTTCAGATCTATGGAAAGCAGATATGCTGGTGATTCTGACAGCACCTTCTGTCAGGATAGAAGTGTGTCCACATTGCTGCCTCAAGCTGAGCTGCTTCCTATCCCTTTGATATCCAGGCAGCCAAACTCAATTTTCTTTTAATTAGGTACCTAACTTTGTGTGAGATGGACACAGGGCCATGCTCTGAAAGCTTCCAACACCTCCACCTAAGAGCCGTGTTCCCAGCAAGTTGATCACCTTCCTCACAGCAGTAGACAGACTGAGACACTTTTAAATACAAAAAAAAAAAAAGTGTCCTTAAGTAAACTTATCCCCCTGGGCGAAAACTGAAATTACTTACAAAACTGTTCACCCAAGTTAATTTTATATCTGTTTGGGACAAGAACAACATGTTTGATTGCCCGAGTGTGGTTTTGTTCATTTTCAGTGGAGATGCTGTTGTCTCAGCTTTGTGAAGATTAATTCAAAGACAAGTAATGACAACATAGAGTAAATTTGAAAAACAGAAATTATAATCTATCCTTGCCGAATTAATGAGGTATTGAAAGATAAGAACAATTCTGCTGTGTCTGTCAGGTTTCACAGCATCACCCAGAATGGGCTCTAAGCATGGGCAGCTGTGAGATCACACCAGATTGATGGGGACTGTAAAGGGCTCTCATGTGTGTGCAATATACCAAACACATTTCTGTCTCTCAAATACTCTTCAGCTGTGAATTAATTATTTTTAGAAGAAATACGTGTTATAAAATTAGTATGCTCTGTATCCGTAAAGAAAAATAAGTTGGTGTGCATTGTTATGTAGTTAGCATACATGTAACTGATGGGTAGATAAATAGATACATATATGCTAAATCGACACAGGAGGTTTTAAGTTCAATGCATAGCCAGCTGCCCTTATCCTGGAGCGTGGCACTGCACAAGTTTCTCTGCTGAGGATGATGTATGGCTGTCAGTCCTGCTTGAAGGAAAAGAGTCTGTGCAGGGCAGGTGGGTACACATTTAATGGACTGTGGCAGATGAAAGGATGCAAAAAGGTAGGAACAGTTGCTAAGTTCAGTGTGAAAAGCAAGACTGTCATCCCTGACCAAGGAAAATGTTTACCCACTGCACCTTCTCTGTTATCTGAGGGTCATTTAGCTGGGCGCTTAAGAAAATTAAGGCTTCCTGCATCTGTTTTCCCCAAAGATCTATAGTGCTACATTTTTGATGGCTTGGATCCAATCTTTTTGATCTCAAAAATATCTCAAAAATTAAATAAATACTGCCAAGAATGGCTATTAGAGAGGACCCAAGTGGCTAGTGTACCTTTGCCATGTAATAAACTAAATTATTGCTTTGGCTTGCCTGTGTTTTTTTAGGTACTTGAGAAACAGAAAACCAATGAGTGCTTGTGTCTTGGGGCTGAGCAGACTGAAAATAGTACAGATTAGTGACAATTCTGGGAGGCCCATAATTGCAAGTGGGCTCAGTTTTTGAGTATCATCCGTTAACAGCAGCGCACGTAGGTACTGTTGGTTTCATTTTCTATTTCATTGCAAGCAGTGGCCAGGAGGTGCACCTCCCAATGGCCACAGGTCTGGCAGCACAACCATTTTGATTGTTTTTCTCTCACTTTACATCTCACATATTAGTACAAATTTTCAGCCTGCAATAGCTTTCCTGTTTCCATTCTTTGTCTGACTCCTCTCTCTCTACAACAGGAGTTGCTTCCAGCCTCCCTCAGGTGATGTCTACTCAGCATTTCTTTTTTCCTTCTCTCTCCATTCTTATTGAGAATAATTGGACCTGGAAACTAGCTCATGTCTTGGTTCATCCACCACTTTGCTTCCTGATGAGGGAGCATTTTCTCACTCAGGTCTGGCCATAAGAGACATTTGTTCAGCTGAGGGGAGAGGCTCAGCTCATCCCTGCGCTGTTGCTGTTCCTGCAGTATAATGGCAGGGCACTTGCCCTGGCAGGAAGTCCCACCTCACCAGCTCCCTGGTGTCAAAAATCACTCGATTTGTATCCTGTCCTGTGGGATAGTTCCTCTACTATAGGGTATTTATCATCCCTTCAGTGTCATTTTATTTCCTGAGGCAATTGCCTCAGAAGGTGCTTCTGCCTTCACTTCTCTCCCTCCCTGGCTTTCATGATACATTTGGTCCAAACTACATTCCTGAATTGCCCTACTTGACCAGGGAAAGAAAAAAAAAGGACAAAAAGAGGATTTTTGTGATGATGAGTATGTAAAATAAGGATAATCTAGTTTCTGGCAGGAACCAGTATCTTTTCAGCCTGCGTCCCTCGTGCTGCTGTCTGAACTGTACTAATGCCTGCATAACTCCCTTCCTACTAAGTGTAGAAACCACCAGGTCTTTGAAAGCTGATACAGCATGATTTGCAAGATATCATATTCACCCAGTTGCTTCCCTACTGGTCATTATTTGAAAATAGATATGCAAATCTGACAATTATGCCCTTTCACAGCTACAATAGGAGGAGACCAGAAAGGGATCTTTGCTCTCTACACCTTTTATGTTCTCACCTACCACAGAACTTTGCAGAAGATTCTCTCCTGCAAGTACACAGAGGACAGTGAGTGCATCTTTTCCTTGAATTCTCTTGCAAATTTACTTTCTCGTGACTGAACTATATTATTTTTGCTGTACCAGTAGACCTGATAGAGCCAAAGTCAACTCAATTAGTACTTTTCATCAGAGGTTGCATTTCCAATGCAAAAGCTCCTAGGTCTGGTTGTTTTTCCCATTATCCTTGTTTCTGCAGCAGAAACAGGTGGATTGCGCAGGCACAGATGTCTGGCATCTGGCTTTAAACGTGCTCATCTATTCACATCTGAGTAAGCAATGCATCCCAGTGAATTGGCTGCAAAAAGAGCAACTCTAAACAGATAGATTGACATTTCCTCCCATTTCATACTGCCACTGCCTACTGCAGAGATGGCTGATTTGTACTTAACACCCAGGAGCTGGCACAGGCAGGCTCTGGATGATGGAGTTTGGAGCTACAGCCTACTGAGCAAGACCTGGGAGAGAAAAGCAGTGACTCTCTTGAAGTTCCCCAACTCAGCATAAACAGAACAGTTAAGTTAATGCCAGGAGGATGGATCCTTTGAAAGGAAGCATCTCTTCGGCCCCCACCTAATTAATCTCTGATATAATCTGGCATTTGACCTCTGAAAGATTGTCAACTGTCAGTCTTCTTGGGTTAGCTGTGGAAATGGTGTATTTTTTCCAGTAACGTAGAGGGTAGATAATTTTGGAGGTTTTATGTACTAAGGAAAGTCTTTTCATTTGAAGTTGGGGGTTTCTATAAAAAGCCTGAAATTATTTTTTTCCAACAGGTTTTTGACCTGTTCAATCAAAAAGCCCTTGAATGACAAGTAAAAGCTTGCTCAAAATGAAGGTGTTTCTACTGTCACTGAAGTATCTCAGAGGGAGAAAAATAAAACTTACCCACATCTTTTCTGTTTGTTTACTCCACACAGTGTTTAAACTGTCCAGTGTGGTTTTTCTCTGAGAAGGTATGGCATAGGCTTTTTGTAGACGTTCAGATAGTGGTGAATGACTGCAAAATCAGAAGTGATAGCTCTTTCATGATGGTCAGCAAGTATTAGTTTACACATCATAGCAGGATTTTTTTAATCAAACAAGTGAGGAAAACATCTAATGTAGTTCCTTCTGAAGAAAAAACTAATAAAAGATGGTAGTTTTCAGGTATCACTGGCAAAGTTAATTAACTTCACAGGTCAGTCACTGTAGATTTCCCACACACCTTGTAAGAAGGGACTCAGACTAATTATGGGAAAAAGAGCACAGGCACAGGCACTGCAGCTGCACAGTGCTTATGGAGGAGAACCTTACCTTTGAGATGGTACACAGCATCTTTTGACAGCAACTGCAGAGCCATCCAATGGTCTGACTTCTGCTCTAGTCCAGGAACCCTTGGGGGTAATAAATATCCCAAGAGAAGAAGCTCTGACCTTTATTTAACCCACCGTTTGAATGGCAGTTCTAGTTTCTTCATCCTATGCCTCGGAGCTGAACAAAGGCTAGGACCACCTAGAGAAGGATTCATCTCCTTAAATTTCTTCAGCCATCTAAAACCTGGATATTTAATCTAAGGTGACCACCTGGGGTACCTTTATAGTAAATGGAGCTAGATGGGTGAGACTGGTGAGATGGATCTTCCTCTGGAACTGTCTGCTCCCCTGCTCCTACCTTCATTTTCTGCAGAGAGATATTAAATGGTGTTTTTATACTAGATACAAATTTTAGACTTTTGATCTTTCCAGAAAGAGTAAACAGTTAATATGCACAACACCAAATGGACAGTTGTTATGAACAGGATTCTTTTTTTAGTACTGCAATATAAGATTGCCCTAAAAAAATCTTCCTCAATATCATTTGCCGTTGGAGTCGGGAGGTTTATGTGACAGCTATGTTCTGTATTTTCCCACAATAAGAAGAGTTTATGCATGCCAGCATTCTAATGAAGAAAATGGTAGGAATCCAAAGTGTCCATAAAACCATCTGTGCATGTGCTGCCAGTCTGGTCTATACTGTGTGTGCACAGATCAGCTCATGCCTGAAAGTCCCGAATGAGACCAGTCTCCGTGGGGGCTGGTATGAGATATCTGCCCTGAATTCAAAGTGTCCAGGTTGTGTTTGACTTGGTAAACAGGGAACATGGATATAGTTTGGGTGCAGATTATGACTACTCATTTCAAATTCCTGGATGAGCAGACATCCAGTGCGTTGCACAGCCACAGGCCTGGTAGTTTGTGGCTGAAAGTCTTCAGATGGTACATTAATGCTAAATGTAGTAAAACTGGCAGTATATGTGGAAGATAAATTTCCATCATCAAATGATAAGGCTGTTTGAGTAAAACAACCTATGAAGAGCCACGACTCTGCAGTAGCAGGGTACTGCAAAAAGAATGTTTGGCTGTGTACTGAAAGTGTATACAGTCTGTGAAGGAGTGGCATGAAGAATAGGGACACTGAACCTTGGTGGGCTTTTATGTATCCAGGTGGAATAAATGCACAACATGTGCCAGGAGGAATAAAAATCTGAGTGGAGTTTAGATGCCAACTAGGGGCAGAAAATAAAATCTACATATATGCTGTCATTTTGCAAAAAGTTACTTCCTGTTAAGTCAGTGCAAGTCCAGCATATCAAACGCAAAGGCCGCTTCTTAATACTGCATGAAATGCACAGTGCCTAAGTTGGTGCATGACCTTCTTTATCAAATAAACATATTTCAATGAGAAACACCAATTCATAGTAAATCTCAGGAGTGATGACTTATCCTAAAACAATTACTCTAAATTGCTCGTTGGTCACTGCTGGGATTCACCAGCTGACTGCAGCCATCTGAGGCGATCCATGTTGCTGAGATGGGAAAGCATATTGAAAAGGGAAGCCAAGAAATACTCATGCAGTGCAGTTCGGTGTGCTAGCCCGGTTTCTGCCCAACATGTCACATGGAGCAGGTTAGGAGTGCAAAGCAGATGGCATGGGCAGCTACAATGGACTGGACCTCTGCACTCAACAGATGGCATCAACAGGATACAAGAAAATCATTGGTGTCCTGGTGGACCTGGGAGCACAACAGGAAGGTTAGCAGAGATAGCTACTGGGGGTCCTGCCACCATATTAAGAGTCAGCATGTCATAGCAATTCAGCACCAGCTAAATAACTTTCAGAAATTAATTCTGTGTGCCTTCCTCCTTTATTTGATCTAAACCTTTAAGGACAAATGCCCCTGTTCTTTCAGCAGTTGGATCCAGATACAAATTTACAGCTTACAATGATCTTCACAAACTTTACCCTTGTCTTTTTGCAGCTTACTACAAGTGATATGTCAGTATTCCTAGCTGCAGTGGGTTTTTTAATGCAAGTCCTGTTCAATTCTTGGCAAGATCTTAATTTGTTCATGTTTATCTACAGTCATCCTTCACTCTGACTGGAATAGTTGCTTTCCTATTTGTGAAAGCTAATTTTTTTCATATCCTGACAAAAGGAGAAGGAATGGGGTGGGGTAACACTGTTGAAATATGTTTGGTATGCTTTCACTAATGTTACATTCACACAGAGACAAGCTCTGGATGTTTTGCAGCCAATGGTTCTTGACTGGTTTCAAGTGAAGCACCAGTTAAACTTTTCTGAAAATACGTTCCAAGATCATCTCATTGTGATTTGTGGGAGGGAGTGAAAAGAGCGATAATAAATAAAGTAATGAGAAATTAACTGAATGCAAATTATTTTATAAAAACATGGTGTTCTAATTACAAAGATTTTAATTGCAAGTGTTGATAATAAGAAAAACAATTAGCTGCGGAATTATGCCTGAGGATAGCAGTCAGAAGTTATCTCATGATGCTATCAGTTCACAAGATAAGACTTAGGATAATTGTTGGATGCTCAGTGCTTTTTTTCTTTCCCTGATCATGAGGTGTTAAAGCAACCATATTTGCAGTCAGACCATATAGCAGCTACTGATGCAATTTCATATGCAGATCAAGAGGATAAAGATACAATCCCTGCCTCAATAAATATAAGATCTACAGTCCAGTTACGTAGCAAGTAGAAAGGTATGAGGCTTTGTGTGCTTGGTAAATACCTTGAAATTACTTTTTGGGCACACTATTATCTGCATAACAAATTCCTGGAATAAATTGTCATAGATACTTGCTCACAGCTCCTCCCATCTAAAAGAAGTTCAATAGGATATGTGGGTGTTCTTGGTATATGAAGTTTGGATGTTTGCTTTGTAAACTCTGCACAGATAGGTTTTGTTTAGGTTATTGGGTTCTTGTGGCAAATTTTCTTTTATGACAATGTTCTTACAAGTCACTTAGAAAAGTGACACTGTAGTCTCACATTGAACTAATGTATGAACAACTGTAATATCAGGAACAATTTATGCAGAGAGTCAGATGTCTGCTGTTCACTGAAAATTTTCAGGGGTGGATTCACCGCAAGACCGTGATTGCCTTTGGTTCTCACTAGAGCAAACCCAGTGAGAGTAGCTGTATGCATGAGTCTTTCAGGAAATCTTGGAGTCATGACTCTGCTCTTGGAAGTCTCTGGTGTTCTCTCACTCCATGACCAGTTTCAGGTGGATAATGTCAGTGTGGGCTGTACCTAGGCTTTTCTATATTTCTCTTATCTGTTATCTACCAACCACCATGCTACCTCTTGTTTTGATTAGCAGTGGAGTGGGTTTTTTATAAATAGTAAGAGTAGTAAATAAGTTATAAAAGTAAGAGTGAAAATAAAGCTGTCTTTAATACAGGCTGGGAAAATGTTGCAGTATTCTAATCAAGGATCCTAAAGAAGAATAGAAGCTTTCATGGTTGATGCAGACATCTGCAAATACGGGGTATCCTCAGTCCTTCCGTGACACTCGGAGGTGTCACCCCAGTCACTACAATAACACTTGTATTAGGGGCAGTTGAGTCAGGTTGTTACCAAAGGCCCAGCGTTCAAAGGGGAAAGCAGAGTGGTCGTCTGCTGGTTTTATTACCCCCTACACAGGTCTTGTTTTTCTCTGACATTCATTCTGAAATGCAAGACGCATCGTCAGGTTCATGATTTTTACAACATCTGCCTTGACAAAAATATGACTGAAATGAGAATAATACAGTCATGGTGCCAGAACAGTAAGTACAGTAATAATAATAGCCTCTCTGTTCATTATGATCATCATTTTATTCTCAGTATTACACCAAATAGTATAATTTATTGCAGTAATATGGCCTGGCTGTGAATGATTATAGATATACATATGTTATCTTTTTCAGGGGTTTTACATATTCATGCTTTCCTGATGAAAATATATTATTTACCAATGAGGAGAAGGTCTGAGATGAGAAAGAAAGCAAATTTATTCTCTTTGGCAGCTATCCATTTCAGATCCAAGCAGAGTATGAGAAATGCATGCAAATGTGACAGCTGCCTGTTGATACTAGGATTCCTATGGATCATCTATTAAAGCAGCACTTTGTTATCATCTTCTGCATTCTGATCCTGACCTGTGTGAATTTACACTTCATAACAGATGACTGTAACTTTAAAATATATCCAGCTGCTAAAGACAGAAAATAATCCCTCAGGAAATGCGTATCAAATATTCTGAGCAAAAAGAAGCAATGTTGATTTACCATCTAAATAGACTTTAAAACATTGAATTCTTAATGGTATTTCTTAGAGTTTGGGGATTTTTCTTTCTACAAAGAAAGTCAGCAGTTGAAAAAAAAATTAAATTTGTAACTGAAATATATCTTCATATAGCAATCTCTGCTTGGTCTCCATTTCACAAGAGATGGACTCAGTCTTGAGGATATTTGAGCATCCAAGTAATTCTATTCAATTTAAAACCATCTGCAATACTCAGTGATTTTACTCATACACATCAGAAGCAAGCATTTTCACTTGATCAAGACTTTAGGATCAAAGTGTCTAAATACTATACTGTCGTACAGATTTTCATTTCGTCTTTTGGAAGCAGTCAATTCTGGTATTGTTTTGAAGACCAGAATTTTACAAATTCATTTTCCATCTAAGAAAATAAATTTAAATTTTAGCTTTGCAGAGACGTTATAGCAATCTGTTGTGTGATCATTATAATGAAGAATTAGGTACATGGTGACGTCAGTCAAAATTCATATTAATGCAGTACATATTCTAAGCTCTTCAATTATGTGAAATTTCTTGGGCAAACAGGGTCTAGCATCCAAAGGGCAGATTCTAAATATTTTGAAAGCTCTTTAGAATCTAGTTATACCTGACACAAATGTATCAATATATTATATGTAATATTTGGAAGGCTGCTGTAACACAGCAAGTAAACTACCAATGATAAAGCTATTAAGCAAGTTGCTAAGCAAATATGGAGCTTAAACCAAAACTAATGTTTTTTGTATATGTGACTGCTGAATTTTTCTGGATTAATTTCATACATACATCTGTCACTCTAGCAAAGTGTGTGTATATCTTTCCTAAGAGAAAATTGTTAGTCAGATTTTTGGGATTTTTTAAAATTTTTGATCCTGAGAATAAAATTATGAACTTCTTGCAAATAATACAGCTTTGCTGCAGTCATAATTTTCAGGCGTACTCATCCAACTTTAACCTGATCATGCTGGGAATTGTAAAGCTTTCACTGTAGCAGAGCTGTGCTAGTCCTGTGAACAATTCAAGTCTCACCTGAGATCTGTTTTCCACTGAAAAAGAAAAATATCAGTCTCTAAGTGATGAAAGGAAAAGAAATCAGCTGGTTTCATAGTTGACCTGAAGTATTTCTTGAGGGCCTGGTAATAAGAGAATAACATTTCATTTAAACCATGTCTTTTAGGACCTTTTCCCTGTTTCTAGCTGTAGGTTTACACCCTAACTGTGCAGGTCAGGAGGAAGAATAATTTTTCCTTTCTGCTGCTTGGGTCTTAGTGAAGGAAAAGGTTCTCCAGGTGACAGAGCATGTCTTTGGCCTTGGGAGGTTGGGACTGTGGCGTAGCATGTCCTGCCCTGCAGCTCTTCCTTGCTTGAGTGACAAGCACCACATTGCTTCATCTGGAAGTTAGCCTCTCCCATTTTTAACATTCACCCTGTCCCTGGTCTTCCTCCCACAATACCAGTAATAATTTCAAAGCTTCTTAAATATCTTGGATAAATATATGATGTATCCAAGTGCCAAGAAACAGTCCCTGAGTGAGTTCACGGAAAGGATTTGAGGATGAACAAGGACGATTTCAATTTACATTGACATTTTGAGACCTATCATTTAGCCATCTTTAATAATTTTAAAATAGCTCTTTCAGAGCTTTAAAATAATTTTTTATTAAAGTGTCATGTAACATCAAGTCAAATGTCTCTGTAAGTTTAATTCAAGTTTACCATCTTCACTGATCTTATGACTCATAAAGAAAATATTTAAATTTGATCTCCATAAATGCTCTGACTGAACAACTATAGTTCCATCTTTAAGCTCTTTACTTACTAGGTTTGCAGCACCCACACAATTATTTTGTCTGAAGTATTTCTCAAGCTACCTTTTTTTGTATGTTTCATCTTATTTAAAAACTGCTTAAATTTGAATAGAAGTGTCAGTTGCTGAATTGCTTCTCTACTTCTTTCCCCTCTTCCTTTATTATCCTTTTTATAGCCTTATTTATTTTATATTTCTAGTTCAAATGGTTTTAATTTCTTAATAAAATTTTCATTTAAAGTATCTATAAAATTAGGCAAAAATATGTTGTAACATTGTGATTATTAAACATCAGTTGTGAAAACTACAAATGTTTTCTAGTTAGAAGTTGGAAAAACAAAATTTCAGCTTTCAAGTTTGGTTGTGATCACTTTTTCAGATTGGTTGTGATTCTTTCATAAATGTACACAAGCAATTGCTCTTTTCAAAGATATGAAAAATCTTAGAACAAGTCTTTATAGAACAGAAGTGAAGTGATGTGTGCACTGTACAACCTTTTTGCACAGGAGGAAGTTGAGTTATATGGACTCTTACTTAGTGGAATAAAAGCTTTTCATTGCCAAGAAAGCACAGTCTTGAAAGACATGTCTGGATTTACATTTGGCATCAAGTTTGAAAAATTACAACTCTTCAAGTAAATTATCACCAGCTTTGTAATCTTTGATGTGATGCTTTTTACCTTCTTGGACAGAGATCATAACCAAAGTTATGTCTTGAAGCACCTGAACTTTAAATCTGGAGATTAATATACTGCACCAAGAATTACTTTTTCTTAATTGTACTCTCATCTGTGTTTAATTTATAGCTGTCATTAGCAGCAATAGGAGCTTGATTTTCACACAGAAAATAGAAGAAATCGTGTGGTTTTATTTCTGACTGTGTGTAAATAGAAAAGGATAAATTATTAGTAGATAATTCATATTGCTAGGAAGGGAAAAAAACCAAAACTTTCTTGCATCCCAATTAATTTTCATGTAAACCAGTGTATTGATTTCCCTACTGTTTTGGTATTTAATTTTAGTGGTAAAAAATATTGACCTAAAACATCTAGTGTACAACAATATAAACCTTTCAACTTCAGAGCTGTCTGTGGGTATATTGAAGCAAGGTACAAGATACTGTACTATCCAGCAACCAGAACACTGTCAAGTGAATGAAAATTTCATCGCAGGACTAAGTTTCAGCATTTCGTAAAATGACTTCTCTATCACTGTCATTTTCAGGTGACTTACGTGCACCAATTTTGGCATTACATGTTTTGCAAAGATGTCGGGTCAGGATTTGTCATAGCACTTCTGAGGAACAAAAAGATGTTATTTGAGAAGTGGCGTATGAAATTTCAGGGGATGTTACAATCAAATGCTCAAAATCAAAGCAATTTAGCATAGAAAAGTAGCTCTATTATTATTTGTGTAGTGTTTGCCTATGGTTTGGGGTGGGTTTTGAGAAGGTATCTTAGGACTACAGGCAGGCTGAAGAAATGTTCTTTCAAATTCACTACTTAAACTGTAGATAAAAGATCATCTGGCGTGTCAGCTCAAAAAATGTCAGCATATGCTTAGGTACTCTAGTAATAACAAATAGAAATTTTTGAAGCTCATGTTCCCTTCTACTAAAGCATAGGGAAATTACTTTTTAGGACATGAAACACGCAGAAACAAAAACAATATTATAGAGGCAAAGTTAATCTTATTGCTAGTTTTACCAATATGGCTCTTAACATACCAAGGCTAGGCAAATCCGGTTCTCTTCCTTTCACATAAAATGTGAATTTTCCTTACCTAAGTCTTTAAAGGCACATTAATAGACTAGCTTTAGAGCCTGTGTTCTGAATCTGATTTGTCCCCCTTAAATGTAGACCCCTAAGTGAAGAATCTAGCAATTCAAGGCATACTATGGGTACTTCCAGTGGGAAGCCCAGACCTTGGCTGTGCTAAATGGTTTTCCAGAGTTCCTGTTTCTCTGCAGTGATCACTTCTATTCCCTCCGTTTACTGATCCCCTAAATGAATCCAGCTTACAAAAATGCTCCATCACTGGAAGTGTTCAAGGCCAGGTTGGATGGGGCTCTGAGCAACCTGGTCTGTTGGAAGGTGCCCCTGCCTCTGGTAGGGAGGTTGGAACTAGATGATCTTTAAGGTCCTTTCCAACCCAAACTATTCAGTGATTCTACGATTCTAAAATCAATGGAAAGAGAGGGGAGGGATTGTATTTTCAAACATTTTTATCTACAAATAATTTCCTGACAACTAATTCTGGTCAGAATGGGGAACAGATGATGACAAACCGCTGAGGTGCTCTTCAGACACCCTTGGGCTTCTCCCTAAGAAATCTAACTGGCACTCCAGTGTTGGAAAAAGAACTAAAACTCCTGTTGGGAGAGGAGAAGGCAGGATACAAGCTGAGAAAAAGGTGGGAATGAGAATACTGATGATTTTCCTGCATTGCCTTGATCTCAGTTTCATAACTATTACCAGCCAGGATGAGCTGATGGCTTTAGAGGAATTTGGGTGTCTTTGCCTGTAACAGGTGCTGTAGTTGCATATTGCATAGACATAACTTTGGTGATGGCTGCAGACTTCTGTAAAACAGGGAGTTTGGAGGCACAGACCTAATAGCATTGAGAAATGGGAGTTCTTTGGCTAATCAGCAGATATCCTCTTGTGGACACCTTGCTACCATTGGGTTAATTAGAAAACAGCTGGCACTGACTGGGGGGAAGAGGGAGGTATACAGCGGTAGAGTTTGCCGAATCCCTGTAATGCTTTATTATCTTTCTCTAACCTTTTAGCCTTAATTGCCATTTTAGGGACTTAATGAGATGCATGTTTTCAGAGCTATACCCCTCAAGTGGTAGGAAATGGGTTTGCTTGGGTAAGTGTGTTTAATCCTCTGGGGTTCCCTGCGAACTATTCAATTTAATTGGATTACACCAGGGTTCTGACTGGGTGTGATGAGGGCTCTCTTCACAAGCCCTTGATTGCTTCATATTGTGTTCATCCTCTTTTACTTCAAGCTGGTGAGTTGTAAAATGTGACAAACTATATATCTTTAGACTTAGCAAAACGTAAAGTTTGCAGCTAGGGCAGGTTATGCTGATTTCTAAAGACAGTTAAAGAGAAATATGGATACATGCAGTGTCTACATTAACTGAAGTATCTGACAGGAGTATAGTTTTCTGAGCTTGTGAACTGAATTGTCACATTCCCTGGTGCCTAGAACAAACATTTCATAGCAAGGATAACTGGAAAAGAGGAGCACAGTAAGAATAAGGTCAAGAGTACTTGGGTTTAGAGCTAGTAAGAGAGGACAGAGCAAGAAACAAAGAGGGAAGATGCTGAGGAAAGCTCTTAATAGATACCAAGCCACACACAGAAACTTTCAGCTTCCTGTCAGTGTGGTGGTTGAAGAGGTGCTCTGCTGGGAGGGAAACCTGAAGAGGTAAAGAATTAAAACCTTCTAGAGATAACCACAAGTGTATATGAGAAGAAACCTTATGTGGACCACAAATTCATGCCAAAAATGCATTCAAGTTACGTGGCTGTTAGTCTCACAAGCAATTATAAGAGATTTAAATGTTTTAGAACATGGTGCGGAAACAGCTGCACTGGGGCACTGGGAACATAAATGGGGGGAGCTGCTGTGGTGTGGACAGATGATATAGCCAAATTTCGTGAGCAGGATTTCAAGGAGGGAGTCACATGTGCATCATATTGCTTTCTTCCCTTTTCACCTCCCAGTGTTGCCCCTCCTTCCTGGGGGAGGTCACTGCACAAGTAGCCCTAGTCACAGACACGGAGGCCCCAGTCCTACTGCAGAAGTCAATAAAGGGAAATAAAGGCAACAAGGCTGTCACCGAAAAGAACAAATATTAATATTTTACTACAGGACTGGATTGGGTCTTGCAATGAGGCAATTTCAAATAATTCTCAGTATTTTCTGAACTTCAATACGATGTTGTTGCAAAGTAAAGTTTGCAATGAAGTTTCAGGTGAACTCTTTTGAAGTTACTGCATCATTAACTATGAGGTTAAACTGGTGTCCATGGGAAGAAGGCAGTCTGACCATTTATCTCAGAATCTATGGGCCTTGGTGGCTAGAAAATAATCTGAAGAAAAAATGCAATAGGATAATTTTCTAAGAAACAGGATCATTTTCTGGACATACAGTCATAACTGTGATAGAGATTTGAAATTAGAAAATATTTAGTCTCTTTAAATCCTTTCTGGTCTTCAAAGATGTAATAGGTGAAAGAACTGACAACTGAGTGGTTGAAGTGTGTTAGCCAGAAATAACAGTAGGAAGGAGCTGAACAGCAAGAAGAGTATGCTTGTGGAAACCATCTACTGTAAGCAAGGGAAAGTTGCTTAAATGAGGAGGCAGAAACAAATATGAAGACAAAACACTGTGGGGTTTGGCTTCTTTTTGGTGTACCTATGCATAACTAGATGATCTTTAAGGTCCCTTCCAGCCCAAATCATTCTATGCTTCTATGATAAATTTGCCTAGAAGTATCAAGTATTTTCATTTACCTACCAGTATGGTAGCAAAACTGCAATTTAAATATGCATTACTTTAAAGCTGTACAATACCCCAGAATATTCCTGAATTTTTAAAATTTTGTCTGTACATGGCAATAACAATGACATTGTCACCATGGCAAAGACTTTCAGGTGCATACAAATAAAAAAGATGTGATAAAATTAGTCAAAGATTGATCAGATGAATGCTGTGAAAGCCTACAAAGGATTGATATAAAAAACTGAGATAAATTAGGAAGTCGAAGGAGGATGAGAGGAGAGGAGAAACATTTCATGCGTCATTTGGAACAAAGAGCAAATTTTGAATAACAATGTAAGACAAATTTTAAAATTCCCCAATACCTAGAAAATTTTAAAGGCAGATATGGTTGTAATATTTTTTTAAGAAAATTGTATACTTTACATTTGAAAATGTGACAGTAGAGGTCATTTATTATATTTTACAATGAAACCAGAGAATAAAAAGAAGAAAAACTAGACAAATTTATAGTCTTCATTTGAAAAAACTTACAGCAATATATAGGAGTTGTAAACACAAAATTATCTACAGCAAATTGTTAAAGTTCTGAATTAGTACATTTAGGCTCATTACATAAGATAAGTAAATCAAGAGCTGTTTAATTCTGTGGTTAAAGCACAGCACTATACTATATATGCAGTAGGGAAAAAGGAAGAATTTAGAAGAAAAAATCAATCTTTGGCTAGGTCTATGTGTGGTAAATATAACAGGATTGGAGAAGTGCAAGGGCTCTTTGCAATTGTGTTCATAACCTAATTAGGGTGGTAATTAGGACACAGGTAAAACCACAAAAGGAAAAAAAAAGAAGGATGTTAAATTTCAAAGAGTGAGTTTCAGAAGAATGTGAAAGCACAGGATGAAATCGAGTAAGATAAATCAATAGAGATAAAGGACACAGAGGGAAATGGAAAACATTCAAAGATAAATTAATGTATGCCCAAGGGTTGTGCATGTAATCTAGCTAAAAATACACCAGAAATAAAGAAGGCTAATGTTGATGAACAAAGAAGCTCAAACCTGAAAATATACACTCTAGCAATATCCAAGGGACTGTATGAAATGAATATTGCTGAAAAACAAAAGGTCAGGGATGAAGCTCAGAGAACATTTAGCAAATTGTAAGAGTACATTTTCCATTAAAAAATATATACAAATCTCACAGCAAAAAAAAAAAATCTCTTGAATTCAGAAGTAATCAGAAGAAGAAAAAGAACAAAATAATTACTGGGAGAGAGATATTAAGTGCAAGATGCTGAAAGAAGATGTCAAAGATGTTTTGGATTCAAAGCAGAAATTGTCATGCTAGAGGACTTCAACTCTGATATTTGGTTTTTACAGTACTTCATTAGCATACCGCAAGGGACTGTATGAATCCTAAAATTCTCTTGTAAATTCAGCCATTTAAGCAGCCAATTTATGGGTACTTTTATAGGTAGCAGGCACATTATTAGGAGATTGACCTCTTGCTGTTATTGTTTTCTATCCTGGTTTTTGGCCCAACCTCCTCATAAAAATAACAGTAGAAAATTACACTTAAATAACCCAAATCCTCAGAGTTTCACTGTATATATGCTTTCTGTGTAACTTTGTCTGATATCAGAAGTTGTGAAAGCTAAAAGTATTCCTAAGTTTCAACCTAGAAAATGGAGTAAAACTAGGAAAATTTAAAATAAATTTCAAGAAGTGCCAGATTTGCCAGAACTGGAATTCAAAACAGTGAATCAGTTATGTCTCTCTGTGGTAATGACCATGGCCAAAACTGAACCTGCCTGATTTAAATTTTTTCACTGGGTCCTCCTATTGTCCGCATTTCCCTGACAGCCCCATTTCTTCTTCCCCCAAGTGGGAAGGGAACATCTGTACTGAGAAGAGCAAAAAGGATCACGGCTTACACACTTAACTGAGATGCCTAAAGGAGTGGGAGGTTAAATCAGATCTAAATATAGTTTTATTACCATAATTACAAAAACAATTGCTCTCTATACAGAATAATGAAATGAGAAAATCGAATGACTAACTGCCTGAATTAAGTTGATAAATGCACTACAATATAGTAGGTAGAATGGATCCAGTGAGATAACTGGTTGAAAATGAGTAATTGATAATCATTTTACACCAGTAGTTCTCACTTGCTACAGCCCATAAACTGTCTTTCTGTAATTTTCCCAAGTATATGACCTTCTTTTTTTTTTTTTTTTTTAAACCAAGTAAGAAAATATCTTTGCTTGACAGAAATTCTGTTCATCCCTGATAAAGAGTAATTAAAAAGCTAAAGTACAGGGCTAGAAAAATTTGTGTTCCAGGAAGCAAGAACTCAGAAATCTCCCTAACTGGAAGAAGAAGCAGAGAGAATCAAGTTTATGTTTTCATTTTGAATCTGCCCCTCTAGGTCCTTTCTTTACCATTTCATGTTAATGTGTCCAAGAAATCAGATTTGTCTTCAGATCTGAAGAACGCCCCAAATAAGCTTATTAAACTATCTAATGAAAACTAGAAAAAAAGCAAGTTGGAAATGGAGGCTATTTAGAAAACCCTTCCCAAGTGGCAAAATAAACCAAAAGAAGTATTCCTATTACCTAATATTAAGAGCTCCAGATTCAGACAACTTAAATGTTTATGGTGTAAATGTCTACAAATATTTATGTCTGAATTTTGAGTTGAATTAAGGTTTTATCTTGGGACTGAAGTAACCCTGTATCCCTAAAATAAAAAGGAGGCAGCTTTAATCACTTATATTAGGTGAGATGAACTCTGCCTTGGCAGCGCCTGTCTTTCTCTATGGACTAAGTGGGGGAAAGGATGACAAAGTAAATCTGTTATTTTGTCAGAGGTATCTCAACTGTACATTTTTTGTGAGACAACATATCCAGGTCAAATTCTTCATGACAAGCGAGTGTCCAAACCCCCTGACTAAGTAGCCATGGTTAATTTTGTAGTTCATAACAGTGCACAGTAGCCACATGACACTTTTCCCTTCACCATAGGATTTGTATTATCCACTTTAAGCTTAACATTTTTCACAAAATTTGATTGTTAAAAATCCAAAGCACACAGCTGAAGAGTTCATACTTGGCTCTCTCCAAAATACCATTGATGTTACAGAGATTTGAATCCTGTCCTCAATGTACAGTTCTTTCGAAACCTGTGAGCAAGCGCAAATGTTTCCTTCAATGTGTATGCCAATATAAAACAGAATACTAGTAAATTATTATTTGACTTTTAGTAGTGTCAACACACCTCTGATGACATAAACAATCAACGCTTTCCCTTCCTTTGAGCTGTGCTGCCCAGAGAAGAAATATGTAGCATTATTCACGGTCACAAGAAGTAGCAATAAGAAACTAAGTAGGATTCATATAGTGCAATGAAACAGAAAACTGCACCCTGGGGTGTATCAGTAGAAATATTTTCACTAGGAAAAAATTAAATAAAAGAAAGAAAGAAATGCAGTTGGCCATCAGGAAAAGGGGTCCAAAATGGAATAGGTAGGGAATGGCTGAATATGTTCCAGCTCTAAGAAGAGTTATGAAAAGAAAGCCTGAAAGAGAGTAAGAAAATGCTAATGTTGTCTGTCTTGGTAGTTGGATGACCTTGAACAGCTGAGCACCCACCCAGTCACTCACGGAAAGAGAATTGGAAGGAAAGCTGAAAAGCTGTGGGTAAAGATAAAACCACTTCAATAGGTGAAGCAAAGCTGCATGTGGAGCAATGCAAAATAAGGTATTCATTCCCTACTTCCCACCCGTAGGGAGACGGTTAGTCATTTCCAGGAAAGCCGGCCCTCAGCACAGGTCATGGTTACTTGTGAAGACAAAAGCTATAACTGTGAATGTCTCTTTCTTCTCATTTCCTTGAGATTTTATTGCTGAGTGTTACATTATATGGCCTGGAATATCCTTCTGGTCACTTGGGGTCAGATGTCCCAGCTGTGTCCCTTCCCAGCCCCTTGCCTACCCCAGCCTCCTCACTGGGGAGGCAGCCTGAGAAACCAAGTAAGCCCAAGTGCTGTGCAGGCACTGTTCCAAGCAAATAACCAAAACACTGGTGAGTTATCAGCATTGTTTTAGTCTCACATCCGAAACACATCACCATATGGGCCACTTTAAGGAACATTAACTCCATCCCAACCAGACCCAACCAGTGTATTATCTGAGAAACATGAATAAGGAAAGAAAATAGAAATTTAAGTTGGAGGATGATGACACAGTATTTCTTTCTGGGACTTAAAGAAAGACTTCGCAAAATTAGAGCAGTGAGATTCTGGAATTCCTCTTCATTTAAATAGGGACATCAAAATTAATTGTTTTTAAGGTGCAGCCTCGTAATTTTATGAAAATCTTCATATCATAGGAGTCTTAAAATACCAATTCTTGGTGACCCACATCTCTTCCAGTCCACTGCTGGGTTTTTTTTTGGAGAAGTTTTTAAGAAATATATTAACATCAAAAAACCTGCTTTTACTCCCTTTTCTCTTCAAGACTGATAAACAAACAGCAAATCTGAAGCACAGGCTGCAGGTAATTTGGAATTAACTGAGCTACTTTATATCTATTTTCTCAGACACTGGTAGCTGTTTAGTTGAGGTAGCACAGATAGGAACAGCCTGGGAAAAGCCACCCATCAAGCAAAGTAAAATAATCTATCAGCATGTGCTGGGCTCCCTGCAGCTGCAGACTGCCAATAATTTAAAATATTTCAGGTGTATCTGCAATGACTGCAGGTCAGATATCACCTAAAGGAAAAAGAGCAAAGGAACTTCCTTCCCAGCCAGTGTGTGACCAAAGCCCCCTTCCAGGCAGCTGAGGATAAGCAGCATGCAGCAAGATGCTCCTTGAGATAGCACACCCCCGCACATCTCCTCATTGATCCCCAAAGTGGGGATGGCAACTAGCTCCTTTAATCTTCTGAAATGTGCAGTTTGTCTCTAGTAGTTCTCCACAACTTCATTGTGTGCACTCAGTCTATTTACAGTAGTTCGAATAGGCTAAAGCAATTTAGAGTCTGTGGAAGATGGAAATTCCTATTCCTCATTATAGAGAGAAACACTCCTAAACTACTCCTTAAGTTCTCTGACAGCCCTCTCACTCCTCCCCATTTTTTCAATGAGAGGTAGTGAAGCACATCATTTATAAGTTGTTCTAATGGGGTATCACACTGTTTTTAAGAGGAGATTTGGAGGAAGAGAAATCATTAGGGCTGTGTCATGAGTGAAACCTGACAGGCAAACTGAACCAACTCCACACATGGGAGGAGGTTTTTTTTCCACATTTTTCATGCTCTTATATTTTTAGAAAGCAAAATTTAACAATAAAACTTTATAAAGTAAAAAAGGTTGTACAGATCTTCATCCTCTTGTTTTTGAGAGCTGAATTAAAGTGAGGTGGGAATTTCCTATGAGGGCTGTCTTCTGTGGAAGGACTTCATTAGCATGCCTCAGATAAAGTTTACTTCTGCTTCCTTAGAAAAGGGCATTGTAATACCAGGAGAAAATATATTATTACCATATTCACAAACAGAAAATAAGATTGTCACTCTGACTGAAAATGAATACAACAGTCTTTTCCCTGGTATTCTCTTCTGGATGATAAGCACTCACAAAAAGTATTTGGGGGAAAAAAACCCCAAACTCTCTGAATTACATTGAATTACTTTCCCCTAGCAGCTTTCCCTGTATAAACACTTTTCTCCCCTAAGGTGCTACATGTCTTCACAGCTCTGGAAAACCTTTGCTGAAAGAATGAGAGATTCTGGAATTTATGACTGGCACTCTTCTAAAGATGTTGGTACCCCCTTTGCAGTGCACAAAGACTGGCTGACGCTTCCTCCTCTTCGCTAGGAGTTCCTTTAGCAGATATTCACTTTGATGTTGCTAGTTCTTCACAGTCAGCATGAAAATTACATGTTGAGAAGGGATAAAACAGTTTTTGATGGCAGCTGGAAGAACAAGGCTGAAAAATCATTTCAAAGGCATTTCTTAATTTCGGGTTTTCCCTGAATTTCCTTTGCTCTAGAGCAGATAATTTCAGAAACCTGAATTCATCGGGAGTGGAAAATGCTTCCAGAAGTCTTTTCTTTGTGCTAGGATGCATCAAGCATTCAAGGGGTATAAGTTTTACTCCAAAGGAAGTTTAAGATATACCCACAAAAAAGGAAAAAGCCTTCTATACATATCATGAACAACTGCATTAGAAAGTTTTCTAAAAAAAAATTGAAAAGTAAGGGGTCATCTTAGAGAGATATTTTCTAAGGTCACGTATGTCATACAAATAGAAAGAATGTCATACAAACATTTGAGATCTCAGCTCTCTCAAGATATATGTAGAGAGATCAGTGTTGCAGAAATGCCTAAAATTCAACACTATAGTATAAGATTCACAAAGTTTCTTGTTCCCCTGGATATGCATGTGATAGATACTCCAGCCTCTATTAAAGTAAAATAACATTTAAATTAATATTAGGTTTTGTTTCATGTGAACTTTCCCCTTTACATGTCCTTTAGCTTTTTCAACACTTTTGTAGGACCCATCATTCACTGATTGAATTTTGCAAACCTAGTTTTGAATAAACTGGTGGGTTTTAATGCTCTCTCAACATTTCAGTACACTAAAGACTCTATCTGAAAACTGGCAACATTAGAAAAGTGAGGCATGAGAAGAAGTTTCCCAGGACAAAAGTTCAAGAGTTAGCATACAGCTGTTGATGCGAAGTTTGATAAAAGATGTAATCTTTTAGATTCTTTTCAAGTATATGCAGTTAATAATTTAGTTTGTCTTTTGCTCTTGTGCTCCTAAATGGGCAGTAGTGCTCATGGGCTGTCAGCAAGCAGCAGGTTGTATTCTACTGTCTCTGGGTCTGCTCTGGCACGACCCATTTATCTACAGAAACACTATAAAGACCTCCTGTCATATGCTCCTCTTCAAAAACATTTTAAACTTATTTTCAAAAACTAACAGTATAATTTAGAGATGTTTTAATGGCTCTTGAGCAGCCTTCAGATACACATTTGGGGTGGAGGAATGCAGACTGCCCGCTATGGAGCTGGGGATCAGGAGGCTCCCTTTGTAGAGACTCCAGACCGATAATGACTAGCTCCCCTGAAGCCAGATATTTTATGCAATCATCCTCAAGTTACCCCTGTGCTAGACAACCATTCCCAGGCGAGAAACATCACTGCCTATAGCACAAGCCTGGATCCCTTTGGTCTGTGGTAACAAGCAGTCTCCCATTAAATTCCCTGGCACAATTTGTCCGACAGGTTCCACAGACTTTTCCCAATTTGCAGGAAAGCACAAAGGAAACGGTTGAGGTAGCCCTTACTGTGCTGGCTGGTCCCACTCACTGCTGTTTCAATATCCTAGAAACTGGAAAATGAAGTTTTTTACTCAGAAAAAGCATTTCTTCCTGAAACCTTAGCCGATAAGTATCCCCAAAACCCAGCCTTGTTTCAGAAAGGAATTTATCATCAGCTGACCACAAGTAAGGAGGATGAGGATACCTGAGATATACAAAATAATTGAACAAGTATGAGATAAAAGAGATTCAATATCATGTCTGGTGTAGCCAACAAGGCAGGTAGACCACAGCTGACTTCAGCAGAGCCTTTCGGGTGTCTATGTCCAGACTCCCAGTCCAGCAGTGTGTCCCAGTTTAGGCACAGCACTAGATCCATGCTGGCTCTGTACAGTAGTTCCACTCTGCATCTTGGCAATAATCCCTTGGACCAGAAGCACTGCCAGAAAGCAGAAGAGAGGCATGGAGAAAGAAAGCACTATGGGCTGTAATGCAGTGCCCATCAAACTCTACCTCCTCTCCAAAGTCAGCTGTGCCAGGCTTGGACTAGCTCCATGCAGCGTTGTTTGGTTGACTCTGCATGGTACAGGGAGGCCAAGTGATTTTGGTTTAGACTCTGTAAACTGGTTATGGGCCAACTTGACCCTGAAAACTGTAAAGCCACCATCCCACAGAACTCTATAGCAGGATACAATTCTTGCCAGACCAGACTTGTCTCTGCAAGGAGCCAGCTCAGTGTCCCTGCATCTGCAGTTCAACTAACCCACAACTTGTAAACCACTCACAAATAGTTGAGAGTTGATAGAGTAGAATTCATTTCATCCATGTAAATTCTCATTAATCTGCAATTTTAAAGCAGGAAGCTGGGGGGAGGCAGGATAAAGGACATTTTACTGAAGTGAATCCAAGTGAGACATTAAGACAGTCATTACATTAAATTGCAGGAATAATACATGAAGCAGGATGGTTTTGGAAATTAAGCAAGCCTCTGCTCTCATAGGCTGTGGTATGAATTATATCTGGTCATTTTCTGTGTGGCGTCTCGGGTTGGGATAAGTGGAAGAAACTTACACAAGGACTGAACAAAATGGATTCCTGATCATAACTGTCAAACCAAAAACAATCTGGCCAAATGCTGCCACTCATTTAACAACCGAAATTCTGAATACAATTCTTGAATTTATTGTTGAACAGCCTTCTCTGCTCAGCAGAGCTGCTTTACACAATCACTCACTTATGTAATTTCGGCATGTATATGAAAATAACCATTCACTCCTCAGTGGTCCTATTTATTCTCAACAGTGTATTTAAGTGCTTTGCAATGTCTTTCATCTCAGAACAGGGAACACACATACTTTTCATAGTCTCTACTGGCAGTCCCTAGTTGGTGTGGCCTAACTAGCCAGCTGGTTTTTAAGAGGTGGTGGTTGGGCAACTGTTCTCAAAAACAGTCAATAAATGGCAGTGTAATTCCCGTTTCCATGGGAATGTGGCACCAAAATTTAAAAAATTATCTCATATGTGTCAAGCAACAGACCTCAAAGGGAACAGAAGAGAACTTCTGGGATGTTAACATGTAGCATAGGATTGACTGGAAAGGCAAAAGCTGCTAATTATAAATAAGAAAAAAAATGCCTAGATTTGCTGATCCTTTATGAGAAATGGCTCAGTTGCTAAGAACATATCTGACATTTCATAGGACCTTGGGATGTTTATTCAGCATAAAAGGCAACAAATGTGTTATTTATACTTTAAAGCATCCAAATGGCAGCACCTTTGTGCCCCAAATAAATTTTGGAGAAACTAGAGAAAATAAATAGATTCCTTTTCTTATTTTTTCATGCTAGTTAAAAATGTCTGTCCTGAAAAGAAGTGATAAAGTTGCAACAAACATTCAACTGCACTAAATTCCTGGACAGTATCCATTCTAACAACAAGCCAGCCTTTTCAAGGGGGAGAAGAGTTGAATGTTTTCTTATGTCAAGGTGTTGTTCTGTGAAGATGCCAATAAAAAGGAAAAAAAAAAAAATAAAGTTGAGCTTTGCCAGTACATATGGTGTAACTTTGAAGAGCAGCCTTCAAAGTTTATTTTTGACATATCTGCAGGACAGATTACTTAAGTTAAAGTAAATTAAATCCTTAAGAGATCACCTAAAAATAAATTACTGGTTTGTGTTCCAATATTTCTATTCCCAGTGAAGTCAATGATCAGACTTGTTATTTCGCAGCAGATAATCTAAGCATATTTATGGAGAAAAAAATATGCTTAGAAATTTAGAAATGCTTTTAGAAATAGCTACAGAACTACAGATACCTGTCTTGATATCTTTGGAGGAATGAAACCTCCTGCTGTGGATTATTTGTGGGGCACTCATTTTCCTCTCTTTCCCTGAGGAATTCTGCTGCCATAGGGTTGGAGTGCTAATGAGTTCCTGCAATTCCCATAACTGGTGTAACAGATGCAAAACCCCATCCGAGTCAAACATTTGGCTACAGAAGGAGCAGGAAGAAGCATCTGGTTTTTGGCAAATGAAGCACTGCTCAGCGTTTCAGTGCAGGGGGCAGGGAAACCACAGTGAAACCCCAACCTAAGGAACACTTTCATATTCAGCATCAATGTACAAAAGATGTAGTTATTTTAAGGCAATAATAAACAAGCAAAGCCATGTACCTTAAGAAATACCACTTAAAGTAACTGTGAAAATTCTCTTTCTCATGCATGCTGACACTAAAAGCAAAACCTTTGGATTCTGTGTACAAGACACCTGCATGATGCAGCTTTGTGTTTAGATAATGCTGCTACTGACTGGGAATGTTTCTGTAGAAACATACAAAATTAGATGAAGGGGTAATCAGAAAAAGCCATTTTGACTCATCAGACAATTATTTTTCAGGAAGAGTACGACAACCAGGAAAGGACTGTTTTTTAACCTAGCAGTTCCTCTAGCAAAGATGTCATGACTTTTATATGAGCTTTGGGAAATGTATCATTTATATATAGCTCTTAGCACTTTTTCACTCACTGTCAATACTCTTCCTGATATCCTGGTGATCTGGAAGAACAGAACACCGTGCAACCTTGATTTACTATAAATTCAGCTCTGATGAATTGCTTTACTAACATATGACACTTTACAACACAATCCTTGCCAGTGTGGAGTTTCACTTGATCAGAAAAAGAGCTTGAAAGGAGACATGTGAAGGCAAGTGTCTGTTACAGAGTTCTTTGGTTTGCATTACAAGAAAGGATTTGAAAAATAAATCTGTAGTTGCAGCTTTAATATTTGATTTGTAAGAACTTCTACTGACTTCTTGAATAGTTTTGCTAAACCTTTATTGAGTTCAGTTGCTGCTACTTTTTTCCGAATTCCTTTGGGATTTTGAGTTCCTACTGCTTCACAAAGAGAAACCCGTATGATTCTCAGTTCAGACTGGATATTCATTTTGTCATTTGCTATCCACTTGCTGGTGATCCTGTGCAACCCAGACGGCTTTAGTAATATTCACAGCACGCACATTCCTGTGTAATGGGGGTCACTGGCTCTAGCACAGACAGAATTGTTCTGCTCTGCCTAATCACCATAAAGCTGTAACCGCTCAAAGTGCTTCCTATGAGCTGAAAGGAGAGGGGAAATGATGCACATGGACATCTACCTCTATTTGGTGTCCTTATTTAACTCTTCTGAAAGGGGCAGTTACAAGGTTCAATTGTCTTAATGAGGGCTAAATCCTTTTGCTTTGATTTGTTTGCCGGTGATAATACCCACCCTAGAACACCCATGCCTAACTGCCCTAATTTTCCCTTCCAAATAGATAGTGGAAAGCAATGAACCATTCTGCCATAGAGAATGAAGATATGACTGTATCTATACCCACTAGCTTGGCTACAGCTTTGATGATACTGCAAAAATGTATTCTGCTACTGAATTTTATGTATCTATATATATAAGTGTTGCTTTTGCAGCATTTTTCCAACCCTGTTCTGACTATTTGGCATAATTTGGAATCACCCATAACATATATAATAGAAAGAGCATGTTTGTGGGTCTCATTCCTTTATTTTTCCAGCAATAAAGATTTGTGAGTGAGTACAGGTGGCAGTTCAAGGGCACACAGTATTACAATGCAGAAGAAGGGAAATGAGAAATGAAATTTCATTAGTTAATTAATTCAGTCAGTGGTTTTATGTTTGCAGTGCCTGTAATTTCTTTGAGGCTGTTCCAGATATGCAGCTATGCCACAATTCCTCGTTCTTTCTTATTCTTTCACTTGCAATGCATTCTTCTTCTGTGAAATGAAGATCAAATATAGCTACAGTAGTCAGGGTGGTTTAAAACTGAGCTGGGGACATCAGACTATATCTGCCTGAACTCTTAGCTGTCACTGGATACTTCTTGTCAATTAGGCATAATTGAGCATGCACAACACCCATTATTTTAGCAAAGAGATCAAAAAAGTGTAGCATCTCTTGAGCTCAGGTTTCTTTAGGGAAATTTTTGTCTTTTTTGTCTCTTTTTCCTTTAATGAGTAGAACAGAAAAAGATAATTGTATTATCACAGTGAATCAAACTAAGTAGCTACTAAACTATGCCAAGGAAATATTAACGGGTTGTTGGGGTTTTGTATAGGTAGTGTGTATACATGCCTCCTCACCCTCCGTCTCATTTTGAATGCTGCCTATCAAATGAAGAACTACAGAGTATGGTTGCTAACAGAAGTGTAGCAATATGTATTTAAACCCTGATGGTGTGCACTAGCCAAACTCTCACTCAGGACCAGGATTCTACACCTGAATCCAATTGGGATTACCTCAACCTGAAGTGCTCGTTAACCTCCTACAAAGAGCTGTAGCTGCAGGGCGGGCACAAGCCCTATAAATCTAGCCCTGGGAGGAGCCAAGGTGGAGGTGGTTGTTTCTGGTTGCTGTGTGTTGCTGGAGCTCTGCTCTGAGAAATCATAATCCAAGAATCAGAAGATTGTGAGCTCTGGCACAACAGAAGTTTTATCACTTCTTCACCACATTTTTTAATGTTTGCAGATGCAGCAGACTTTTTACTTGAATAGGTGTCCCAGACAGGCTGTTCAGACTCAGTTGGACTTGGCCCTTAAGGAGCCCAAGCTACTTTTGTAGTCTCTGTCCTCAAAGTTAGCCCTAATGACCTCTAGCTGCTCCTTCAACTCTAATTAATATTGGGACTAACATCCTAGTAACTCATAAATTAAGAAATTTCTTCTGGAGTGTTGGGTCACTAAATCTCTCAGATTTGAGGAAAAGTCATGCTGTTCAGGATGTTTCTGAGACATCCTGTGGTTGGGTGTGTTTCGGTTTTATGGTTTTGTACAACATGCTCTGTGGGCTGTAACTTTCAGTGCAATTAAGGGTGAGATGCTGTCAAGGGAGACTTGAAAAGCTCTCTATCTTACCTGTTCCTTTGTGTGGTTCTTTCAGATACATAACTTCTGGCCTTTTCTACTACCTAAACTTTGTTTTAAGGAGAGGAATTAATCAAATCAAATATGGATTACTATGTATCTAAGCTGGGTACATTAGGCTTATTTTTAATATTTATATTATAATATAGATCATTCTGGTAAAGATGGCTAAAATAAGTCAAATGAATTGTGCTTTCAGAATGGGTTTTTTTCTCTCAAATGACAGCAGACACTACCTAGATTAAGAATTTAGCTCAGCTCTAAATATCTACAGTACAGGTTCCTGAAGTCAGGTGAGACAGATTCCATCTAAGATTCTGGGTAATGGTTAGAACCACGTAGCTTGAGAGAATATGTATTCTGTGGACATTTCTAAGTCCTATTGCTTAGTTTTTTCTAACTGTCAGGGAGATTCATTTTCAATTCAGGAAGTCTTTGGTCAGAGGCCATAGCAAGCCATGTCCAGGAGTAATTTTGCTAGAAAATTCTATTTTCCATTCCCTCCCCTGCTGCATAAGGACTGTTGCATGTTTTGGGGAAAAGACTTGATTTAGAGGTACTGAAAACTGCATGCACTACTGAAGAAAGACTTATGTATTTGGGGGGGTTTAATTTAAAGGAAAAAGTATCCTGCACTCTGCATTCTGATGAAGTTTTCAACAAGAATTTAGGAAAATACTCTCTTTTGATCCACTTTATTGGTTACATCTGCTATGTGTTAGAAAAGTAAGATGTCCAGGTGTGGATTGCCTCATCATCATACACGTTGTCACAGGATTTCTTATGAGAATCTTAATGTGGTAGAGAAGGGCTTAGAAACTGGCTGCCTGCCAAAATGATACTGTCTCTGGTTTGTCTTTGATCACGTTCTCAGATACATCCACTCTCTTTTCCACTATCAGACTTGGACAGTAGTTGTAAATTCTATAAATGTGAATACAGTCAAACCCCTGGATGCAGGAAAGCTGGGAGTGTAGCTCAAGGTCTTGCTGTCTTTTGGGGAGGTGAAAGGATACTTAGTTCATCTGGTGACGGTTGTTCCTTCATTTTAGCTTTGCTCTCCTTTTAGATTTCATTATGTCCCTCTTTTGTTTCCTTGCTTTTTACCTGCAGCCAAGACTGAAGCTGTGCAAATTCTTCACTGTAAAATGGAATAAATGAAAATTTCCTTGCTTCAGATTTCCATGTGTTACTGAAAATTGAACCCAGATAAATCAAAAGAAAAGAATCTCCCTTCTCCCTAGTTTGAAAAATCAGTGTGACAGTACACAGATGGAAGAAGAAAACAAACTTGCTCCTTTCACTGAGCTCAATATTAAAAAGAGAAATTTGTGTGATGCCTCTGTTCAGGAATGCAGAATGAAACAAAACAACTGTCTACCTTACTGGAAACTGAATCCACTGAGTGTTAGAATGCTCTAATAGTCATCCCTCTTCCTTTCAGCTGCTCACCAATTTTATGTATTTTACCAAGAAACATGTAAACAGCGGAAAAGAAACATTTCATTTAGAATTTTCAATGCTAGATAAATTTGCATTTACTTCACTTCTTAACTTTTTGTCTCGCTTCAATTGTCTCTGTTGTGACACTAACAGCAGTAACATTAATACGTAATTAGATGGGTAGCAATGAGCTCAAAGTCAATAGCTTGTAATAGCTCCTTTGGAGCCATAGTAAAGTATCTCCTATAGCAAATACATGGTTATGGACTTGTTAAAACAGACATTAGTTATCCAGTAGTCCATTATGGCTCCTTGTAGTCTACCATTTGAGTAGCTCTATATTTAGAGTCATATTGATCAGTAATTAAGAGATATCATGGTGGCAAAATAGAAATATATGATAAATAATCTTAAAGCAATAATTTATAAAAAGGGCATAATCATCAGGAACTGGCAAACATCTTTTGCACTATGTTAGCTTTCATATAGAAACCAATAAACTCAATAAAATTATAACTGATATTGTGAGATTCCCTTGTGTGGGCTAAGAATCTTACTTCACCCAGAATTAATTTTTAAAACAGATCTATTAAAACTAGGAAGGAGTCAGGCAGGTCCCCACCATGTGTGCAGTCTTCATCTCATTGTAAAAATTAACAGTAGTGAATGTAAGCACTGGTAAAGGGAATTTAGCCCCTTTTAATTTTATTCATCTGAAGCTTTCCCATCTCTCATTAGTCTGTAATACCATACAGGTGAGTTTATCCAATTTGCTATTTTACAACTATATTCACTGAAATGCAGTTACAATAATCTTCTAGTTACAAATGGTTAAGTCTCTATTAGGTAGAATATGCTAGGAAAAGATGTTCAGGCATGAGAATCTTTTAGACTATTTGAAGTGCCACAGTAGTACCAATCCCTTAAGTTTTTCCCATGATACTCAGGATATTGGGACACAATTACATATAAACCTGGAAAGAACAGCTATTCCTTACTTGTTTTACATTTCCCTCCACAAGGGGACTGCAATATTATTACTTGTGTTGTGTGTAATGGAATTGTTTAATTCACAATGGCTCTTGCAAATGTGAAGATCTAGTTACCGTGCTTATACTAACTGAGCAAAAGAGGGATGTTCTGATGTGAACCTATTCTTCTAATTGTTCCAATCCCTGCATTAACATTAATTAGCAAATTTGTATTTCAATCTCTCCCACATGAGGCATGTTCAGTCAGGGTTGGGTCAGCAGGGAATTTAATTAATTTATCAGCAAATTGAATTTTTTCGCTAGGTGTCCTTGCTTTGCTTTTCTTTTGGTTGTTTTTATGTTGGTGGGGGTTTTCTTACCCAGAAATTTTTGATGGTTTATAAAACTACAGGTTTTCTTTTTCATGTACAATTCTCTGATGCAGAGGTTGTTAATGGAATGGTATTGAATAGAAATGCCGCATTTGTAAAGAGTATCAAAAGATAGGTACTCTCTGCTTCATTGGTAATTTGCAAGCAGGTAGTTCTGCTGTAGTAAACTTTTTACCGTGCAGGCTTGCAGTCCTGTGGGAATATTACTTTACAGTAAACCTGCCAATAGCTGGATGTATAAATGCCTGATATTTGTGGCTTAAGCAGAAAGGGTATCAGTGTGTGAGAATTCAATTCAACAAGGCTAGTCTCAAATGCAATTAATGTTCACGTTCTTTATGTGCCCCTATGGTAGACCGTTTGCCCAAGGAATTTATTGGAAGTGATATATTTAATTAAACTTCTTGAAACACTTGGGCAATGATATCATTTATGCGATAAGGCACCACTTTTGGAAAACAGAACGAGGAACAGCACAATTGTTGTATGCATTCTATACTGCTTTCCATTTAACACAGGGTAGGTGGGTTCATGGAAGCTGCATGACAAGTGCTGCTCAGAAAAGGTGATTTCCTCACATTCTACAAAAATGCTGGATAAAAGTCAGCAATGTTTTGATCTGTGTCCATTTTGATTTAGCTATATGTAGTACATGAACAAAGCAAGGACATTTGCTAAACTGCCTGTAGGAAAAAAATGTGGCTTTCTGTATTTCATTTGGATTATAACTTTACTAATATTAAAGCAAATTTTCTTCCTACTTAGCATCTATTCCTTAACTTGTTAACCATAACAAGTTGTAACCATAATATAACCAGTGCCAGGAACAATCATGGAGCAGATCATCCTGTATGCTGTCACATGCAGGATAACCAGGGGATCAGGCCCAGACAGAATGGGTATATGAAAGGCAGGTCCTGACCAGCCTGATCACCTTCTATGGCAAGGTGAGCCACTGAGTGAATGAGGGAAAAACCGTGGATGTCATCTACCTGAACTTTAGTAACCTGAACTTTTACTAAAGCCTTTGACACGGTCTCCCTCAGCATTCTCCTGGGGAAACTGGCTGTTCATGGTTTGAGTGGGTGCACTGTTCACTGAGTTGAAAACTGGCTGGGTGGCTGGGCCCAGAGAGTGGTGGTGAATGGAGTTGCATCCAGCTGCTGGCTGGTCACCAGTGGTGTTGCCTAGGGTTCAGTATTGGGAACAGCCCTGTTTATATCTTTATTGATTATCTGGGTGAGGGGGTCAATGGCACCTTCGGTCAGTTTGCAGATGACACCAAGTTCAGTGGGAGTGTTGAGCTTCTGGAGGGCAGGAAGGCTCTGCAGAGGGATCTGGACAGACTGGATCAATGACCCAAGTCAATTGTATGACATTCAACAAGGCCAGGTGCCGGGTCCTGCCCTTGGGTCACAATAACCCCATGTTGCTCTGTAAGCTTGGGGAAGAGTGGCTGGAGAGCTGCCTGGCAGAAAATGACCTGAAGTGCTGGTCAACAGTGGCCAAACATGAGCCGGCTTGTGCCCAGGTGGCCAAGAAGGCATCCTGGCCTGTATCAGCAATGGTGTGGCCAGCAGGACCAGGGCAGTGATTCTCTCTCTGTACTTGGCACTGGGGAGGTCACATCCCTGCGTCCTGTGTCCAGTTTTGGATCGTGCACTTGAAGGACATTGAGGTGCCTGGAGGTGTCCATGGGAAGGCAATGAAGCTGGTGATGTGGCTGAAGCACAAGTCCCATGAGGAGCGGCTGAGGGAGCTGGGAGTGTTTANAGGTCACATCCCTGCGTCCTGTGTCCAGTTTTGGATCGTGCACTTGAAGGACATTGAGGTGCCTGGAGCATGTCCTGGGAAGGCAATGAAGCTGGTGATGTGGCTGAAGCACAAGTCCCATGAGGAGCGGCTGAGGGAGCTGGGAGTGTTTAACACCAAGAAAAGAAGACTAAAGGAGGACCTTGTCACTCTCTACAGCTACCTGAAAGGAAGGTGTAGTGAGGTGAGAGTCAGTCTCTTCTGCCAGGAAACAAGTGATAGGAGAGAGGAAATGGCCTCAAGATACTAGGAAAAAATTCTTCACTGAAAGGATTGTCAGGCACAGGGACAGGAAGCTGTGGAAACTGGCAGAGTCACCATCTCTGGTGAAAATTCTGTATTTAATATACATGTAGATGTGACACTCCGAGACATGGTTTAGTGGTGGACTTGGCAGTGCTGAGTTAACAGTTTAATTTGAGATCTTGGAGGTCTTTTCCAATCTAAATAATTCTATAGAACTTCAATTAAAGAGAGATTCTGTCTTGCTACCAAGCCATCCTCCATTTGATGTTAAAATGTGTGTGGTTGCAGAAATAAAGAGAATTCTCATAGAAATTTTATTTTTATAGTTTTCTTGTGCCTTTTTTGATACAGCTAGTCTGTACTACCCCCACTCTGTGCTGATTCTGCTCAAGTATTATATTCTAAGATAAATTATACAGTGCAATAAATTATTGTCAATGTTTGTCTTTAATATACCTATTTTCACAGTGTTCTAAGAGCTCAGCACTACAAGTGAAATTTGTGAAGGCTGGCTGGGTGGGTAAAAATTTCCTTTGTGTACTGCATATCTAAGGAATTCAGGAGATGTTAAATCCCCATAGCCTGAGTTTTGGCTCCCACTGTTTGAAAATGACTCTTTACAGAAGAAAGAGAGGATAAAAATAGATATGTAGGTGGATCTCTGTAGGGAAAGAAAGGAAAGAGGAATTTTGGTTAATTGCTTGCATGGACCTTATAGATTCTGAATTATTTCAGAATTTTTCTACAATGACCCACATATATGAGATGAGACATCTCTGGTAAGATGGGTAGGAAATTTTGCTCGGAGCCTGTAACCCCTAACATAAATTCAATTCATATTTCAGTACTATCTTTACAATTAAAATTTCTTCTGAAGTCTCATAAAATAAAAAACTGAAAACGTAAACTAACAAGCAAAAACATTAGTGATGAGATTCATGAGCCGAGTTCTAATTCAGGCAGTGAATTCCACATTGACACCAGTGTCCCAGACATTTCCTTTCCGGGAATGAAAGCATGAAAATTGTGATATGTTGGTCATTTTTGCTATAGAAGCATTTAGATTAGATTTTTCAAATGCAGGTAAAGATACAGTCCCAAAATATTCATTGTAAGAACCATAAAAAAGCTTAATCTCCTGAGTAAATGTAATTATTCCCCCCCATCTTATGTGCATTCGTTTGTATCTCATTCAAAGACATATAAAAATATTAAACATTTGTAATAAAAAATTGCTGATTTTTTCACATATATGTATGCATATGTATTAGGAAAAATACATGTGGAGTATTTAATGCTTTTAAATCAGAGTAAGCAATGCTTTTGCCAACGTGCTCTAAACTGAAATTTTGTATTAAGCATGGGAAACCCTTCAAATGGCAAAAGGAATAAACAAACAATACCAAAACACTGCTGAACATGCGGTGCTTTCATGTCTCTTCAAGTCTGTCCGGGCTCAGCTGGAGAAGAAGGTAGATGCTTCTTGAATAATATGAAAGCTTTTTCTTCCTTTACCTATGTACT
The DNA here is from genome assembly GCA_013398055.1 of Ifrita kowaldi. Taxonomy (NCBI): domain Eukaryota; kingdom Metazoa; phylum Chordata; class Aves; order Passeriformes; family Cinclosomatidae; genus Ifrita; species Ifrita kowaldi. Next base: position 198,873 of record VZRS01009492.1, read on the forward strand.
TTCACTGTTTCCATGATACAAAATACCATGGAATGTTTTAGAAATGCCATATTTCTCCTGAAACCAAACACAGGTTACTGTTGGGGGTTATTTTTGTCTGTAGGGAAACAAGCATCGAGAAAATTTTCATCTTTGAGGAAGTCTCCTAATACTTGATTAAAAAAAAATAAGGAATGGCGATCAAAGAGACAATAACAAATGAGAATGTGTGTGCTAATTGCATCCCAGCATGAGTCCATGCATCTTACCAGGTGTGAGTGTGCCAGTCTGAAGTCATTCTGCAGAGTTCCACTGTCAGTAAGGTTACAAGGTATCCTTCTGTCTTGTTAGTTAGACTGTCTGTTCATCATGGGGAGATGATGGATGCTGAATTCAAATGAAAGATTTCAGACCTCCAAAGAGGGTCTGCTGAAATTGCTTTGACAGCGTTTGTTCCTAAGTATTACTTTCATCTATGCAAATTCCTGAAAATGTGCAAAACATAACATTCAGTCAGACATTTACCATTCCTTCTTTTTCAAGGAGTCAGATCATAGGTTGGACCTGTACTAGGACCACCCTTGGACCTTCTTTGTTGCACTTCTAGCCCAAGTGCGATTCAGAAATATTTAAGGCCCCCAAACATTTCACAAATTCTTGGTGATTCATGCAAACATAGGGCAGAGAAAACTTATCTCTCACTGACTTGATGAGGACTTTTCATTTAATACAGAGTCTTAGGGGGAACAAGGATAATAACATTATCTTCTACTATGGTACTCTGGGAGAGCTGTTTAAAGTCACTTGTTCAATTTGTGTAGTCACTGGAGTGGTAAAAGTGTGCTGTATTACACAAAAGAGCCAAGTCTGAAAAGTTTTATTGTTCTTTCTTTTTTTCTTAAATAAATACAGATACATCTCACTGCCTCTTAAAAATTCATGCAGAGACAATATCACTTACTTATTGGAGACTTTTAATGAAGCTTAGCGTTTTCTTCTGTGGTGAAATGTAGAAGCATAATTGTCCTGCCATTGTAGAGAGATCATAACTCACCAAGCAGGAGAAATTCAGATATTACCCAGAAATAAGAGCATTCATGAAAAGAAATATATTGGTAAAATTATCCTAGTAAATATCATCAGAATGACAAGACATCCTGTCATGGGGGCAGGAATCTCATTTTTGAGGCAGTAACCTGATAATTTGGAGATAAGCTTGATTCAAGCCCTATGATTGAAGTACTGCTGAAAACAGTCCAACTGAGACCAGCACCTGAATATTGCACTTGGTGATGACCTCTGCATGGAGGGTGGAACTTCATATACAAAACTAATGACTAGTTCTTCAAAACAGAAACAGCTATTATGAGAATTAAATCATACTGGCAGATAAACTTATGTTCCTCCAAACATAAGTTTGTATTCTGACTTTTCTGTAGCTGTATGCTAAGAACAAGTAGATAAATGCTCAATTTAAGTAAGTAAATATGGTAATGTGAAGCATTAGAATCTGAGGAACTTGGGCGGTAAATCATTCTCAGTTAATCATAATTGTGTCTGTTACCACTGAGCGTCATTTAATGGTATTTTAAGGTTTCATTTTATATGAATAATAAATAGGAATTGAAGATGCATATTCATATTGAAAAAATTATACTTTGAAAATTCATTGCCGCTTTTTTTATTAGATGGCAATTTTGGAGTATAATCTCTAAAGCAGACCTAAACATTTTTAATTATTTTTTTTTAGCAGGTATGAGTATCAAAGGTGTTCATCATTGCTATTGTTAGTCTAACTTCAGGTAATAAAAATAGTTGCTACCTATTTCTTGAATCAGCCAGTTCTAGGGCTGGGACATCGGTCACCATGGCTCTGGCGTGCATCCCGCTTGTTCCTTCTCCCCATGTAAGCAGGCTGGACCTCTTTTGTGTTTAATCATTGCTGTGCTCTCCAGTGCTCTCAGATCAGCTGAAACAACTAGGAGTGCGTGCTGAGCGCTGACACCACTCCCTGGTGCTTAAATCAAGGGGTTTTCAGTCTGAATGGTCTAGCTGCTCCCATGGCCATCCTAGTCCCTAGGAGGCAGAGGGCACACAAGGCGCGGATGGGTGGCATTGAAACATGTACACATCAAAATCAGTTTGAACAGAAGGCTCCTGTAACTGGAGGGGAAGTGGTGTATTTCACACCTACTGAATATCACTCCTGCAGAATGGAAGATCACTTAAATTTACATGGAAGAGGTGAGCCTGCATACGCTATTTTTATTAGACCCAGATAATTTTGTGTTTTGTTCTTCTCCGGTGCAGTCTCAAGTTGGTGTTGCAGGTGAGGTGAGACAAGCTCTGGACAAAGGAAAACTTCAGGTGAAACATAAAGTAGCATATCACTTGCAAAACAATTTCTCAGCATCCCACTGAAGAAAATAGGACTTTCATATGCCACGAGAAGCTATTTATTCTAATTGATTGTATTCTTGCTGTCACTGGGATTATTTAGAGCATTCAGGCTAACTGTCCCTAGATTTAAATACCAGAGAGAATCAAATATAGTTGTGTTTTTGTCACGTTTTCACGTTCAAGAATGACCCCAAAAAATGAGATTTGTATTTTCCAATGTCACATGAGAGATCATCTGAAAATAAATCCTGAGTAACAGTCATGTGTTTCCTGAGCAAGTCTGTCACCTGCTTCCTGTGAACTCAGATAACACCACCTTTTCAAAGTATAAACACACAGTGCTAAGATTTCTTCCACACAGGAGAAAGTCTTTTGGATAATATGTAGTTAAATAAAACATCAACAGTATAAAATATGAACCCACACTTAAGGTGTGATGTGTTTTATGAAACATATATTTCACCACACAGGCAGCAAAAAGCTTTAGGTACAAACTGCAGCTGCTCACATAAATTGTCCCTAAGGTCTATAATGCTACCAAAATACAAAAAAAAAAAAAAAATTACACTGTGTCTGTACGCACGCTGTTCTAGAGCAGATATTTGTTCAGAAGCCTGTAAGTTATCACTCAGCTCTGCATCTAAGCTGAAGTATTAGCTGATGTTAAATACTCTGTAAGGCTTTGGCTTCCTCATCTTGAAAAAAGCTTTAGTAAAACTAAATATGATACTGAACAGAGCAAAGAGAAATAGGAATTCTTCCATGCTAGGAATTACCAACACATTTCATCTTGGAATAAAAACATCTCCAGGGAGACACTGCAGTGACCTATAAAACCCCAAGAAGCAAGGGGAATGTGCACAGAGAAATTATTTCCTGTCTCTCATAGTACAAGAGGTGATAAATATCTGATTAAATCAACAGATAGCAGATTGCAAATCAGCAGAAGTAAGTGCGTGTCCACACGTGTCATGGCTGAGCCTGAGACCTTAGTGCCAGATGGTGGTGTGGTTTGCAGAGTTTACGTAAGTTTAGAAAAAAGGTTAAGCAGACATGTTAAAGTAAAATCAGATAAGGGCTTTGAAATAAAAAGATGCTCCTCAGTATGTGTCTGACACATTCCTAGATGTCTGCTAGTAGTCACTGTCAGAGATTAGTAAATTATGTAAACCTTTGTCTGACCTGATACAGCCATTTACAGCTCCTAAAACTATCTTAAGCATCACAAAACTTAAACCACCTGCTTATGTACTTACTGCTACATAAATCAGTGTAGCAATTGTGTATGTGTTGTATAAAGTGTTAAACAGTATTTTTGTATCAGCTTTCATTTGCGTGAAACTTGGCAACTCTATTCTATTATATCCCATCCTGTTTTCTATTTCAATATTATTTCAATAGATGTGATTCCTTCCATTAATAATAGTGGTAGACAGCAATGTAAATCCTTCTGTTCAGGTACAGAATAGGCCCCCCCAGCCTATTCCTTTGAAGAAGAATATGGCGTTACCAAACTGTGAAGTAAACCTATAAAATATTAATTACAGATTGATTTAGTCTGGCTGGAATTCAGCATTAATGGTTTCACTTAGTGTTACCTAGGTTTTCAAAATTATGTCAGGAGAGTGTGGGAAGTCACAAATGGAGCTGAGGAATGTGTTTTAACTCTTCCTCTCTAGAAACCTGAAGTCAAATCCCATTGTCCCATGCAGACATTACAACAGTGTCAACCTGTGCTCTTGTGAATGTTACTGTGGAGCATAAAACAACTACACAACAAGGGTAGAAGTGAAGAGCCAAGTCTGCTGTGGGTCAGGAGGGCAGTGCACTGAGGAGAGCTTTTAAATTATCTATTTTATGAGTGGTTCTCAAATAAGTCTGAAAACTGAGAGCTCCTCTAAGTGACAAAAATGAGTCGAAACACCAACTTTGTCAGCATCCCCTGTTGTTATACTGGAGAATTTCCAGAGCAAGTAAGCAATACGGAGCTTCGTACACTTCTGTTTCTTGTTTCTTTCTGGTACTTTGTGCCATGAAATGGACATCCATGTTAGTATTCCAACACAGCAGTTCCATCAGCAACTGTTGGAATAAATTAGACTCCCGAGTCCTGTTTTCTGGGTATTTGGCTGAAATACTTTTTGGGGAGTAGATATTCTCCATTGTTCTCTCCAAGGTAGTTTCAGTGGCATGCAGGCACACTGGGCAGCTGCACAGCAGCTCCACGTTGTGGATCAGCCCTTCCGCAGATCCATACCATACTGCTGCAAGCAGATGGCTCAGATCTTTTGTCATCCAGTTTGGGGACCTGTGGCAGTGCACCATGGCTCTCATTTGCCCACATCTTTGATTTCCTTTCCCTGTAAACCTGGGAACAGAAGGGGGCCAAATTCAAGCCTGAGGTTTATCATGGTGCACAGACATGGGATGCAATTCCCAGAATTATAGAAGCAAGATACAAAACTTGGGAAACATTTTGATTTCATGCCAGGCTTATTTTTCAGTCATAAGAATTAGAAGTTTGTGGGTTTTTCAATGGTATGTACGTCTCTGGAAAGGAGCCAGGAGGCACAAGCATACATGGCCTTCATTTTCATGGGCAGAAGGAATGAAAGACTTGTTATTTTTTCATACTAGTCTGTAAGTTAAACAGGATTTTGTTTGTTTGTGCAGTTTGTTTTGTTTTGTTTTGTTCATTTGGCAATGTCTTCATACACACATAAGGACCACACCATGTTTGTCAGTATAAATTCAAGGACATTAGACAGAATTTAGGCTGAGAAATGAGGAGAGACACTAAATAAAGAGTTATAAATCTCACATTATGAAATTTGTATATTCATTTTGCAGATATTGTTCTTTGTTATTTTAGTTCATAATTTTACTATGTATCTAAAGCATTTGGGTTTCTTTCTAATATTGACAATATTTTTTTTAATGTGGGTTTGTTGGGTTTTTTTAGTACAGAAGTAAAATGCTCTGAAATACAGACTTGATTTACAGCCAGTGGAAGAAAGATTAGTACTTTTGTCCATTCCTCAGCTAAATTTACTGTATTTAGTAAACCTTTAAAACCTTGCCATGGTCAAAAAGACCAGCTTTATAAAACAGTTAAAGTATTTGCATAGAAGGAAAACTTGATGAGAAGTTTTAGGAACTAAGTTGTCTTGGGTGTTCCTGTAGGAAAGCAAGCTCCATAACAACGAGGAACATATCTGAGAGCATTTTTTAAAAGGACCATATTTCATCTGCTATTTAACATGACATCTGCAAAGAAATTATTAAATAGGAGGTATCCCAGCAGGCCAAGCATGCTGACAGTGGAATGTGAATTATTTCCTCAAAGAAAACATACTTTTACCTTCCATAAAGGTTTAGTTTAGCCAGTCTATCTATGACATTTATTGGACATTTAACTTTTAATGACCCAGATACTATAAAAATCAAATTTGTTTTTTTCTCTTCTTCTATAATTAGCATTAGTCTTCTCTGAATGTAACAGCTACCTTCCAGTCAAATATGAAGAAGCTAATCATTGAAGCAGGTAGCTTCAACAGTAGTAGTCTAACACTTTAAAAATGTGTATGATTTAGTTGACAATTTAAGAGACAGGGAAACAAGATTTAAAAAAAAAAAACCTTACAATTTTTTAAGTAGTAATGTACTAATACTCTACTTCAGTTTTACCATTAAAAAAGAATATTTCAAAAAGCTTTTAAGCCTGTGTCTGGAAAGAAATATATGAAAGTGTTATTACTTTATTATACATGAGTCTGTAGAGTTTGTTCTTCAACCTAAAATGTTGTTGGGTCTTTTTAAATCATAGAAAAAAGTACTGTGAAAGGAAGTTATAGTAGCAATACATTTTAAATCTATTATATGCAATAATTTTTTTAATCTTAGTTTTTGATTTGTTTTTATTATGAACTTTCCATTAAAAGAAACAAAGGACAGCTTAAAAGACATTTGGTAATTAAAAAGCTGTACTCAGTGTCATCATTTGACTTTGGTTTTTGCTTATCTTGCTCTTATAAAATGCAGACTGTTATGTTACTTAACATTTGTAGTGGAAGGATTTTTAAATAGCTTGTGATAATTAAACTGCAAGATAAACAAAATATATTGTTGTATTATTTTAGCTAGTACATTTTAATCTCATCAAACAAGCAGCGGCTTCAGGATAAAGAACATTCTGGTTTACTTTTGGGTTTTTTTAACATATTTTATGAGTTATCTTAGATTGTCTGGCATACAACACAGAGTCACAAAATAAATAAAAATAGTCCTGTGGGGTTAATTGTGATCTATGGATAACAATCTCTTTACGTTTATTGCACACATGCATTATCCAGAAATGAAACACCAACTTTCTTGAGAACAGCAGAAGTTTAGCTATTTGTTTCAGCAGAGGCAGATTTAATTCTGGAGGAATATCTGCAGCTGCAGCTGCTTTGTTTGTGATATAAATGTATACAGGTTAGAGCACTCACCCCTGAAAATGTTTTTCTGTTCTTGCTTTACTACTTCTCACAGTCAGAAGTGACTCCCACCAAATCTCTCATTAGAGTTGTTTTCCTTGTTTTCACACCCTAGGAAATCCCATCCAAGCTATCTTAACTACTCACTAGATCCATAACCAATATTAATGATCTCTTTTCCCATAGCCTGCCTGGAGCTGTTACAAGAACTTTCTACTTTTCCTCTCCGGCCATGCAGAACAGCCCTTTGCTTCACCTCCTTTTACCTTGTTTCTGATATTAGTTCAAAACTTGTCTCTTCTCCTGTGCTCTTGGTGTTCTCCCACTGTGCTTCTTGTCATTTTGACACTTTGTAAGAGATCATCTATGCCAAAGAAAGTGCCACCCTTTACTATTATAAATTCACTGTTATTGTTTCAAGTAAAGTTGACCTATCCTTTTCGCAAAGTGTTGGTTCTGACAAGAAGTCCTTGCTAGCTTCTTTTCATTAAAAAAGAACTTTTAAAAGTGTTTTTCAAAGTGAAAGAGTCAAAGCCATTCACATGCAAATATTTCAGTAGAAAAATGTGATTACATGCATATAAAAATTACTATTTTTGCTTGTGAGTACACAGAGAGAAACTACAACCAAGCAGTTCAAGTAAGTCCGTGCAGAAGAACTTCAAACAGCATTATTTTAAAGACATAAAAATATCTCCAGTGCAGGCAGATTCCTTTGGATGGATAGACCAGCTTTTTTTCAAATTAGTCTCTTTTTTACAGGGGACTGACTACTCCATTCATCCTTCAAAAACCTCTTTCATAAGAAAATGTTTAGTTTAGACCTCAATTTAAATTATAACAGGAACCAGCAAAATTTCTCCCTATTTATTTTTTTGCATTCCAACTAAAATAAAATAAGTTTCCAACCTAGGTGTTGTACATGCACACAAACACGTCACCAATTCCCATCACATCATCCAATATAAATCTGCATTTACAATCTCCATCCTAGGAGTCAGTGCTGTGAGTTTCTAAATATGTTGTCACTGGCATTAAGATTAACAACAGGACTTTTTCCAGCAGTGGTAGCCTCAGAGAGCTTGTAAAGCATTTTTTAATGACACAAAAATCCATATTTTGCAGAAAAATAGCCCTGTTTTTAAAGGTTTTATACACTTCTGGCTTATAAAAGTCTGAAGACCACCAGTACAATGCATTCAAATAATCATCATGAAATGAATCTGATTCAAAACATTGCAAACACTACTCTTTTTTCCTCTTAAAAAGCAAATTTAAAGTGCATGCAGGTTACTTTTTCATCAGAAAGACTTTAATTAAAAAATAAAAAATGAACATAATTGCCTATAACCACCTATTTTAAAGGTTAGAATTTTAAGTTCAAAAAACTGCTGCTGCTGAAGACTCCAAAAGACAGCTTGTGGCCGGATTAAAGTGCAGTCTCAGCTGTTTGATAGGTGTATGGTCAGTACTGTCATGAATTGTTAACAGCATATCTGAATCAAATTCTGAAATAGATATCATATATATTTTCAAAATCTGAATGGAGTCTTGATACATATTAAACAAAGAGTTTTGTCTGTACACTTTGCCAGCTCAATTAATTGCTCAGAAAACAAACATATAACATCAGTTCCTTCATTTTAGGAGAAGTTACAGTAGTAGGATTCCATACATTTTTCCCCATGAAAGGAGAAAACCAATATCAGCATGAAAAGCCCACAAGAGTTCAGAAACGTTTTTCAGCCAAAAGTTTAAAAGGATAAAAATGAGTTTATTCAACTCCTAATGCTATGCTCAAAGCAGTCCTTTGAAAAGGTTGTTTCCATTTGTCTCTGTGCTGAAATAAGGGTATGCTCAGAAGCTGTTTGTGGAAAATAACAGTCATCCTTTCCCTGAATCAGTGCATGTTTGTTATTAATGAACTTCTACATAGGCAGTTGATGGAAAATTCAAATTTAAGTAACATTTGAGTTGACTATGGAATAAATACTGACTTAATTTATTACAGTCATGGTTTCTTTTTATGTGCCCTATGTTCAGAGGCCCCTCTCTCACAGTGAATTGTTCAAATTCTCCAGGTTTTTAGGGTTATGTCTAGTTGGTATTGTACAGAGAAAAGAGAGCCTAAATTACCTTCAGGGCAGCTCCTCAGATTAGAACCAACAAAAATATACGCTTACTGTTTATAAAGAAAAGAAACAGGTCTTTGTTCATTTATTACCATTGATCATTTTTTATTGAAATGCCAGGAGCTTAAAAGCTGGCTTCCAAGCTCCCATCATTCTTTGACAGAAGTAAGATCAACAGTTCTGCACTCCAAAGATTAACCAACTTGAAAGACCTTTCAATATGCAGAATGAAAGGTCTCTGTCTCTTGATGAACAGGCTGAGGAAGAGAAAAGGAGTGTCCCTTTCAGCCAATATTTATTCTCTTTGATCATGTATAAACACCATTTGGCTGCGCATTGTTTTCTTACTGCAAGGTTTCCCTGGTTAACTACAGTTGTCATCCTAGAACAATAATTATGATTTAGGCTTTCTGTAGGTAACTCACTTCAGCACATGGAGGTAAATCCTACAGCTTCAAGTGCCTACTTTGATGTTAATAGAATTATTTTATGAGCATAAGTTAGGGGATAATATGATCCATTCTGTTTCATCTTCTGGCTTTTTAAGTGGATAGCAACTTTACCAGACCATCTGTTTTCCATAAAATATTTATATGTACATAAGAGAGAGAGAGGGAAGTAGGACACCACAGAAATAGAAAAAGAGTATCTGAGGATGGCTTTAAAAATGCAACATATGTAAAACTTTTTTGATAAAACATAAGTATAAATTAAAAGCAAGATGTGAAACCCTCTGAAAAGGATTTTATTTTATGCTCATCAATATGTGCTAAAGGGAGTTCTAGTTCATGAGTTTTTTTCTTTAGAAAGGAGAAGAATCTCACTTGTAATATTGATCGGTTGTGCCCAAAAGAAAAGTTAGTAGGCAAATCAACATATTAATTTTTTTTTTTAATTATCATGTCTGCTCAAAATAATTAATTGATTAAAGGGAATTCAAAAACAAAGCTGCCACCACTCAGTCAGTAAGGAAGCTGAACTCCACTTCGTTGCAACTTGCACCCAAACTTTAGGTATTGATTTAGCTCCAGGCGTAAACACTCATATTCCTGATCTAGACAGTGAAAAATGTGATTCTGAAAACATCCCAGGAGAAATCTTGCCAGACAGGTTATGATATCTGGGCTTAGTCAGGCAGAGATCACCTTCCAGAGGCCTCTGCTGACACACCTCGTCTTTGACTGAAGATCAGATTCTGTATACAGAATGTTCATCCTACATCAGCCAGAAGTGTGGACCAAAAGGAGGAGATTTGCAAAGCAAACGAGTTGATGCAGAGGACCTGACATACACATTCAAATCATACACATTTCAAAGCTGTGCCCTGGTCCTGAGCACCACTGTCTGGTGATGCTGGGAATGCAGTGAATGTGATCCTGAAGTACATCTTCCCATACTGCTTCCTCTCAAAAGGATCCAGTTTCTGTGTCCTGAGCCCACCCTGAAAAGTGAACTGAAGCACGCTAAGTGAGGACAGGCAAGGAATGTGCTTAAATAGAGTCACCTTGATCTGAACTAGAATAAATGCACCCACTGAAGCTAAACTTTTTCACTGGGCAGCAAAACTTTCTATACAAACTGGATATACCTAACTTAGGATGGCATTTCATATGTGTATTTAAAACTGAAATTGTTGCAGTTTAATATTCAAATACTAAAAAGAGAGAAAGAGATTTGGCTTCTTACTTTTTTTCCCTAGAATATAATCTTGTGTCCTTTTGTAGCATTTTTCATATACCTTTGTTTCATTGTCTAAGAAAAGGAGTATCAAAATTGCATGTAGTAGGTATGATCTAACAAAATTGCCTTCAGTCAGCAATGGAACAATTTTCATGCCCATTTTACAGCAACTGAAATGAATAACAAAGCTTGTGCTGCATATTCTAGAGCTTTGTTGTTGGGTACCTTGGATAAAGCCCTTACAGTCCTGACTATCTCTCTCCTCTATATTTCAGTGTGGAGCAAATTTAAGACTCTTCAAAGGACTACTGAGTGGCTTTATGTATTTTTTTTAGAAATGATCTGCTACAATTTGTACCCATTTTGAAAAGAAGCATCCTTTTACTATGTTCCCTTACAACCTTACATTTCTTCTAGTCAAGGCCTCTGCTTCTTATATCCTCCTTCAAAACCGATCACTCTAATAACATGTCCAAGAAAGGCCAATTTTGCTCCTATAAGATAATCATATGTGATTTTTGTCCTCATGGTGGGGACAACAACAAAAAAAGCAGAGGCTTCATCTCTTTCAAAGAGTTTGAGGAGGCAGCTGAATCTATAGCAGAAAAGCAAAGTGGTGCATAACAAATTGGTTTGCAACATTTTTTTTTCATTTTTTCTTTATTCTCTACATAGCCTATGTTTAAGCAACAGATCACAGAAGAAGAGAAAAAGGAAGGGAGTAAAAACAGAAGTTATTAGAAACCCAGCGTCTGCAGCTCTTCCACAGAAACAGCTGTTTCTTTTGGTAAAAAAAAAAAAAACAAACAAACTTTTTTTTTATTTTTGAAGAGGGAACTAACCTGATGAAAGAAGGAGGGCACATGTTGTTTTCAAACTCAGGTTTCACTTGAAAATTTGCATAATAGTGAGTAAATTGCCCCGATGCCTGTGAGCAAATTGCCTGTGAGTAAATTGCCCCGATGCATTTGGGAAGAGCAGTGAGGGAGAGGAGGGCATGAAGAATTGTCCAACTTTATGCACAACAGTTCCCACTGCCAGCAGGAAGCCAGCTGCTTTCCAGTCGGTGGGTGTCAATAGTCAGAGGTAGCTAATGCCCATGGCTCCTGCCTTTTGAACGCCCCTCTGGAGCTTGGCTCCTAGGGTGGCACATCAAAGAGAAACATCCAGCAGTAGCTTGTACTGGCCTAAGATACTAATTCTCATTTCATTGCTAAAGAAACCTACTTCAGGCCTACACCATCACAGCCTTGGAAGAAAATTGATATTTATATAATACTAGTGACTTTAAAGTGCAAATAGAATAAATATATTACCGATTAATCAGTTTGACATTTGTGTTGGTGACACAGTTCTACTTTTGACTTCACAGAACCACAGAATCATTTAGGTTGGAAAATATCGTTATCAAGTTCAACTCTTGCTTTCCTTTGTACATGGATCACAATTCCAGTTCCTGCTTGCATTGTCTTCTGCCTGCATTTGAAAAGTGTTGCAGAGTAAGCATCTAATTCGTTTTGATCAAAGTCTGCACCTTGTATCTTCAATCAAAGTGAAAGTACTTATCTAGATGCAGTGTTCAGTAATCAGTAGGGATAATGCACAAGCAGTCCATCAGGGCTTGAAGCTGTTCTCTGCGAGCCCTTTCATGGCCCTAAATTGTTTTTCATAGGCAGAATTGATGCATTACGTTTTGCCCCCAACTTTTCTAAAAAATAATGGAGTCATTTCTGGAGTTATTCCAATATACCAGACGCTGTACATAGTTCTGAATCAAGGTTGTATTGTGTAGTTATGGTTCTAATATTCTACTATCACAGAAAGCAACCTCTGCGTCCTCTCTGCAGCCTTGGTGGGAGACAAATTCACCCCCTTCTGTCCAAGGTTCTGCATGCACTGACACACACCGGAGTTCAGCTGCAAGGGCTGTCATTGCTCAGCTCACCCCTTACATTGCAGTGGGTTTTTACATTGAAAACCCACTGAAGGGGAAAAAATGCACAACTCTACATTCTGTAAACCTCTGTGAGCAGGAGAAGTTAGTTGAGGACTTCTCCCTTCCCTGCCAGCATGGCTATTAATTAACATAATGACTTAATGGCTAAATTTTTATACACATTTGGACATGGTCTCTTGAGAGCTATACATTGGACAGGAGAGTGTTGTTCAGCTCCGAACTGGACTGAATAACAAAAGACTGGCAAAAACAGCCTTTATGGCAAACACTAATTCGTCAAAAAAAACCCAAATTAACTAGATGTTCCACATATAAGAAACCTGCCATATGAGAAATGGCTTAGAGAACGGGTTTGCTCAGCCTTGAGAAAAGAAGGCTTAGGGAGAGAGACCTTGTCACCATGTTCCAATATTTACAGGGTGGTTCCGAAGAGGATAGACTCCCCTTTTACAAAAAGTTGCATGGAAAGGACAAAGAATGGTGGGTACAAATTTCTCCTGGGGAAATTCTGACTGAACACAAGAGGACAATTTTTCCCAATGAGAACAATCAGCCATAGGAATAATCTCCCCAGGGAAGTGGTGGATTTCCCAAGGCTGGGCACTTTTAAGATTCTCCTGGACAGGATTCTGTGCCATCTGGTCTTGACTGTGCTAATGCCGAGAAAGGTTAAAGCAGATGATCCTTGAGGTCCCTACCCTATGATTCTATGATTTCATCTCCATTTTAGAGCTTTAACAATTTCAATGTAGATGTACTTCATTCTGTGAGACTCTGCTTTATGTGTGGAGGACTGGGTTCGTATGCACATGTATACACACAGAAATATATGCATGTTTGCTGGAGTGCAGTTTATCTCACATGGATTATTTGGCTTAGCCCTGGCATGCAGGACTACCTGCATGGAGATCCTAGTGCTACTGCAGCTTCTGCTCTGTTCTCAGGACCAGACCACTCGTGATCTCCCAGCTCTAAGCTGGGGGTAACAAGATATGGCGTCTCCATGATGAGGCAGGGAATATTCTGCCATCCAGCTGGAGAGATTTCCCACTGCCCTGTCCTGTAATGTGTGGAACTAGAGCAGATAATTGCTCCGTTTTGCAAATTATGAAGCTGAAACCATTAAATAATTTATCTCGTTATTTTCTGTAGTGATTTCCCTTTTCTGTGGGTAGTAGTTGTAAATCATAATAATGTACAAGCCAAAAACACATTTGCAAAATTCTTTATTATCCAGGGATGAAAACCCAGCTCTCTGCTCAGTTTCTTTGCTGGACTCATGTGCTGGTCAGTTTCAAGCTGCATAAATGATTAGACCCTGCATGCATACAGAATATGCCAATAACATTTGAGGTGGATAAATCTGTCTTGTCCTGTCCTTCATCTATTATAAATTCAGCAAAAGAATGGAATAATAAATTTAATTAGATTTCATTCATTAAATAAATCCAAGCCAAACTGTGAACAGCAAGAAAAAGTCACTAAGTGGCTTTTTGAGTCTGTATTTTTACAGAGCTGGAAGTTTCTGCAAAAATTCATAGATGTGCTGTATCTTTTGAGTTTATTTGCCATAGGTTGATACTAGCAACTAGCAAACAGATACTGGTTTTTGCAGCCAGGTGTGTCTAAAGGGTTTATTTACTTGCACTTTCAATTCTGAAATTTGTATGCACATGCTGGCAGATGTACGTGTGTCTGCACAAGAGTATGTAAACAGTTGTACACACATAAAGCACAGCCCTACAAAATACAAGTGTGTCTACATCCAAATGGGTAAAACTCCAATCATCTTTATAGAAATACTCTAAACAGCCTCGGTAATCTAAATGATGAAAATAGGTCTCACCAAAGTCAATATAAAGAGGGAACTATTTTATCACCCTTCACTGCGCGTTTTAAGTAACAGATGAATCAAAGCAGACTTTGCAATTATAATTCTTTGATCTTTTACTTTAAAACAGATGATGACAGCTGAAGGAAGGATCTCTTGACATGTGCCATTAATAGTGCATTATGGACAGCATGAAACATGAAATAAGAAAAGCATTAAAACAAAGGTGTTAAGTTTTTAAAACTGTTACAAGAAGACAGATGGCTCATTACTTGGGGAAAGCCTCTGGTCTGCAGTTCTGTGCTGCAGGATTCATCAGCTCTGGCTAGAGAGATGCCTTACCTAGCACCTGCAATACATTTATCCCCAAAACACAGCCCTAATCCATGTTGTCTTCAGTTCTCTGCAGTCTGCTGCATTTTCCAGTAGATCCCTGGCTCCTTTGCTGGCATTACTGACAAGAGTGGAATAACTCTTTTCTGGGAGACGAAGCCAATACATGGTTCTTTGGGTGGCCCTCCTTCCCTCTCTTGGATGAACTTTTCTCCTGGTTTATCTGCAGAGAAAGATTTGCTTCCCACATGCCTTGTAGTGTGCACTGTAGAGAGGCCTTTTATAGAAGGACTGGAAGACGCCTGTCTTTTGGTATGAAAACAAACATTTTCACCCAGTAATTCAGTAGCTGTGGATATGTGACCTCTTATACTTTTCTACGGTCTGGAATAAAAGAAGTGTCTGTTTATTCTCTTGCCTCAAACTCAGATAAACTCTTGTTAAGTAAAATGTCTTTCTGGTGACCTCATCCAATTCGTGCATCATATTTGGAGGGAAATGGGATGTGAAGGAAATTGCTGTTAATTTGGAAACAAAACTAAATGCACTGTAAATCTTCTAGTAATATCTAGGGGTTTTTTCAATGTGTGACCCAAGAGTTAAAAATGCAATTGCCGTCAGAGACTTTTTTCTTTCCCCTAAACTATGCATGCATGATCCGCTGCCTGCTGCAGGAAACCAGCAGGAACAGACAAGGTGCTGTACGCTTCAGCCTGGGCTGTCATCATATTTCCCATGCCATCAAGCAGTGGTTTGGGTAAGGTGGAATTGGAGATATCCATACACCATGCCGTGTACTTTTAGGAGAAAGGAAAGAAATGCAAAGCACACAAAGACCAGTGGTTATTTTTGTTAACAACTTATCTAGGAGTTCAGGGAGAATGTGGGGAAGTGATTGATGTAAACTGGCGAGCTGAGTGTGAAACCATGGAGCTGAATGTGAAGAAGGGTATTTTATCTGATTGTCAAGAACATGCACAACACAGTGCAATCCCTTTGGTAAGCAAATCATGAAACTACTAATCAAGGAGTATGCCCTAATGGCAACAGGATAAATAACTGCATAATGACAGTATTTGTCTAAGAAATTAGATTCTTTCAAATAGCATGAAGCTCTACAAGGCAATCACATATCAGAAACCCTTAGATGTATCGTAAGTGACGATAAACATAAAAATCCATCTTTGAACAAAAAAAAGTCCAAAATAAATATGTCTTTAATTACCTCTGTAATTGTTTTGCTCTTAATGTGGACAGGATTGAGATTCCTCCAGTCATCCCCTGTATTGCAGATTTTTTTCTTTAATCATCCAGAAGAAACCATCAATCTACTATCACAACCTGCTGACCGTTTTCTCAAGCCAATAAAGTTAGGGAGCTGGAATGAACACAAGCTAGTACATAACTTGTTATGCCCTTTCCAATAAGCATTTATTGTTATACTTTCCTGCTTCTTCAGAAAATAAAAATGATTAAAAAACATTGACTGCTTAAACCAAGAATGATTTATGGGCAACTTTTTGTTTTAGAAACAAATCATTTTTACGTCTGGCATTCACTGGAAGACTTAAATTTGTCTTAACATATCAAGATGTCATTTTACTGTTGATATTTTATTTTTAATTTGTTCTGTGGAGTTATTCAAAACTTCCTAAGCATTTTCAGAGCACACAGTGGTTACTGTAGCATAACAGAAGTCTAAGAATAGCAGATGAGCAGAAGGGCCCAACTGAGAAGGAGAAACAGGCTAGAATTTGGTTCTTGAAACTGTTTTCACAGTGCCCTGGTGCCATTCTGTCAGCCTTTTGCTGTGGCCTGTCTTTTGCAGCTGATTCACATTGCTGTAACAGTTCTGGCTTTGGCTACTGTTTCCAGCACCATGGAAATCCTCTGTATTTCAACTTCAGCAAAGCAGCCTCTCTCCAGTGTGCTGTTCCCACTACATCCTTCTGGAAATATTTCTCCCTGCAGCGTGCACATCCTTTTCTGGAGCTGCTTTTGATGCTACAGAGGAAGTCTGTAGCACTCACATGGTCAGAGCCTTCCAACGCACCCAGCGTGCCGCTGGGTGCATCCATTGTCCAGGCCTGCAGGCACCTCTTCCTGCAACACCTGGGCTGCTGGGAGCCACTTGAGAACCTGACGGGGATGACAACACCACTTTGGACACCTGTAAAAGCCACTCTAATGTGAGCTGCCTTTTGTAAGGCAAGCTTCTTCCCATTCCCATCATCTTTTTGTCTGCTCTGCAGCAGATCATATCACGCTGAAAATGAACCCGAGATTGTTTCCAACCGCCTCCATCCCTCCCTGAATCTGTCTCTCTATTCCATGAGCATCAATGCTGGCACAGAGCAGGATGAAATTTTGTCCTCAGTGGTGTGGAGGAGAATAAGCCGTTTTTTCAGTTGACTTAAATGGTTTTTGTGACTGTATCCTGAGCTGGGCAGCACAGGTGGCCTGTCTTGTGATACTGCTTTCTTATTTTTGGACTCTCTTGGAAGTTATCCTCCTCCATGCATACCATCCAAATCCTCTTTTTCACTACACCATGTAGATATCCAGATTGTGTCATGCATCCAGGATAGCAGAAGGACAGGAGAAAGTGCCTGGGGAGACACATGAACACTCCTGTGTTCCTCGTTTTTCCTTCAGGCAGCTCTCCAGAAGTATGCAGCCATTTTGTGGCTGCAGTCTTTATTCACTGCATTTCAAAGAACAGCTTTTATAAACAGGAGAGAATTTTCAGTTCTACTGAACCATTTACACTAAGGGAAACCACAAGTATGAGTTATATACTTTTTTTTTTTTTTTTTTTTGTAACTGGCCACTTAGTTCACAGCAAATGTATTTCCAGTCCTTGATTAGATATTCTAGCCTTCCCAGAGGAATGAAGAAAGGAAAAACTTTGTAGTAAGAGCTGTAATGGAGATATGCAAACTTTTCATGTTCTTTCCTTGCCAGACCCTTTTCCGTCTTAAATTAGTGAGGTTCCTTCTTATCAAACAAAAAAGTAAGAACTGTCTTTTCATACATTGTCTTTTTTACATCTAAATGACTGATGTTCCAGTAAAATTTTTCTGTCTCTTTTCCGTTGAGACATTGTGGTCTTGGACGTGTGACAAGGCTGAACAGACTCATCTGAAGCACAGACACAATGATTTGTTCATGAATGGAAACTTCTCTACAGATATTTGTGTAAACTAACAGTGAGCACACAAATATTTGCAGGAAAAAATAAACAAATAAAAACTTAAGCAATAAAGTTAGGGCAAGGGGTAAGTTGAATTTATTGCCTGTTATGTTTCCATAGAGAGAGAGAGAAATGTTTGAAATAATCAAGGTAAATATTTCTGTTCCATGGTCTGAGTAAATATCACCAAAAGGACAGGTTTATTCTAGTTCCATTTGCACAACTCACCTTTGCAACAGCAAGTTGTCTAACTCGCTTTTCCAAAAGAAAATATCATAGAATAATAGAATGGTTTGTTTTGGAAGGAACCTTAAAGACCACCTAGTTCCAATGTCCCTGACATAGCCCAGGACACCTTCCACTAAACCAGGGTGCTCAGGGTCCCATCCAACCTGCCCTTGAACATTTCCAGGGATGGGACTTGCACAATTTCTCTGGGCAACCTGTTCCAGTGCCTTACTACCCTTGTTTCCTAATAGGAAAAATTTCTTCCTCGTATCTATTCTAAACCTACCCTTTTTCAGTTGAAAGCCGTGACCCCTTGTCCTATCACAATATCCCCTTGTGAAAATTTCGTCTCCAGCTTTCTTACAGGCCGCCTTAGGTACTGGAAGGCTGCTCTAACTGGAGCCTTCTCTTCTCCAGGATGAAACTCAATTTCATGGCTCTCATCTGGACCCACTCCAACAGGTCCATGTCTTCCTT
The DNA here is from genome assembly GCA_013398055.1 of Ifrita kowaldi. Lineage (NCBI taxonomy): Eukaryota > Metazoa > Chordata > Aves > Passeriformes > Cinclosomatidae > Ifrita > Ifrita kowaldi. Next base: position 217,561 of record VZRS01009492.1, read on the forward strand.
ACGTTGGGAGCCCCAGAGTTAGATGCAGTACTGCAGGTTGGGTCTCACAAGTGCAGACACCCCACCTCAGGGTGGGATATATAGATGGTATCTGCCTGTTTTAGGTGAAAGGATGTTGCTAGGTTGATGTGAGTATTATAAAAGCATTTTGGTTTTCCTTCCTGATTGGTAGAGCAGCATGGTACCTCCAAGTTATCATCATTATTTATATTGTTAACTATTTTCTTTCTGTATAGAGCATGTGGGAAATAGGGGGACAAAAAATGCATCTTAAATTTTCCTTTAACTGAAGCAGAACACACTTGACTTTGAAGGCTTTTTCTAGTTACTGAATACTGGCAATGTTAAGTGACTGTAAAAAGATTTCCTCACAGAGCAGGTAGAATCCAGTGTTCGGTGCAGCATATATCACTGTCAGATTATATCATTTTTCCTAATTTTACCTTGAAAAAATATGATACCTGTAAATAGTATTTTAGGAAAGCAGCCATTTCTCTGTCAACTTTTAGAATAGTGTTTACTGTTCTTTTTTCTCTCTTCTCACTATTTTTTCTCTTCTGAAACCATGGAAAACAATTTGCTCTATAGATACTGTCCTATTTCATTTGACAAACATTGATTTTTTTTTCACCCATGTTTTGAACAGAGCCTAAACTGGCATGGCTTATTGTGTTTAATAGGAACAAAATAATCAACTTCATTACCACCTAGTCCTATCATGACAGAACATATTCATTTCTGTATAGCACTGTCCACAGATATCAGTGCAGAACTGGAAATAATAGTTGTTTATTTCCTTCCATACACTCAGCCAACTGGAAAAAAAAAAGGGATTTTTTCAGAAGAACCTGAGAATAGGAATGAACAGCCTTCTCCAAAATAAATTATTGTTTGAAAAGATGTTTTGTGACTTTATTAGGCCTTGGGTCCTATTCTTGGCAGGTATAGGTATTAACAATAATCTTAATGCCTTCTTTAAAACACATAGCAATTAGAGGTTACATATTTGGGTTTACACTTTTGCATTCAGAAAATCTGAAGTCAGTGTTACTTCATACAGCAGTAAACTGTGGGTACAACAGCATAGGTCAGAGTCTAACGTTTCGTCCTTAATGTGCACCCTGTTCTTGCTTATGTCTGGAAAGAGCAAGAAGAGATGCCGTGAAATCAGTGTTCATATCCCAGGGCTATAGCTGGGTTAGTGACAGCAGAATTCCATCAGCATTTGTTATTCTAGTAAGAAGAGGAGCTGGATTAAGTCGATGCATACCAAGATTAGGAATTTCATGAAGGCTGGTCTCCAGCACAGACCATTAACAGAGGAGGAGCTCGGTTGGATAAGGAGGGTGGGACAGAGCTGTGCAGAGCCTTGAATGCAGAGGCAAAAAGCTGCTGCTTTATCCAGGCAGCTCCTAAGGAGGGGATGCAGTATGAATAAGTTCACAGCAAACTCAACCCCTCAGCAAACTGGGAGGATGGAATATCTCTCCAGAGGTGTCCAGAGCTGACTACATCTCCCCATTTAGTGTTCAGGGAGCCAGGGAGGACTGTTCCACGAAGTGCTTAGAATTGAAAGAACGGGTTAAAACTCAAAGTTATAGAAAATTGATCCCAAAACATTCCCATATCTCCCTAGATTTCCTAGCCCATTTTTATGACATTCAGCAGTCTTATGGGGAAATAGAGTTAATTCATGTTCATAAATCCCCATTGGATGAAACTGGAGCTGTTGGATGAAATTTTTGTTGGTGGTTGTTTTTTTCTTTTGGAAAATGTTCATTTTAGATAATCAAAAAATTTTGAGGGTGAATTAATGCAATGGTTCCCTGGCCACCAGCCTGGAAGCCTCAGCGATGTGCAGCCAGACAGCAATCTTTCTGTGGAAAATGTTCAATTTTTTAATTTTTCACCCTCAGTTAAAAGCATTTTTTTTTCCTGCTGTGAAAGTTGTAGTGGGAACAGACTTTTTATTTTCTGCAAAATACTGTTGTGTGTTATTATTAATATTTATGATGATTACAGCATATCAGTCAAGTGGCCTCATGTGATGAATATTAACCTTTTATAGTACTTTGACTTTCTCTAGACTGGACAAACATTTTTACTCTTGATCTCCCAATCACTTGAAAGATCGGGACACAGATAATTTGGAAGAATTAAGGAGCTCAAGTGTAGGATTTTCACAACATTGCCCCTATCCTATTGATTAGTTCTGTTTCATCCCCATAATACAGTTAGTGCAGCTAGGCAAATGTAGAGAAATTACTCTTTCCTTTCAAGAGGAATGTCAAAACAATAAATAGATTAGTCATGCCAACAGCATTGATTTGTGACAGCCTTGATGTATGCAATCATTTGGGATTCCAACATTTACCAGTGGGAAAAAAACCCACTTGTTTTTATTTTTTGCATTGAGACTTGCTGGGAGAAAATGCTATTAGGCATCTCAAAATTCTCTGCATAGTGGCAGGCTTTTAAATGCAATGAGATATCCGCAGTACATTTCCATATTAATCAATAAAATGAAAGGCAAAAATCAATTTTGTCTGTGCAACTGTGTGTGACACCTCCCTAAGAGCTGCTCCGTTGGGATGGATTCATGCCAGCAAAGATGGTCATAGGTTGATTGTTTATTTATGGCAAGGAAAGGCATAAAGTCATCTTACTGACAAAGTAGCAGGAAAGATGTTACTCGTAGGATGTCTATTCAAAAACCTGGCACTGGTACCTGGGAAGTATGTATTTCAGACCTTAATAGCAACTGCGGCTTCCCGCATGAAACAAGGGCAAGCATTTTCTTTGATTCAGAGGAAATAAAGGTTGAATTTACCAAAGAAACTGAGGATCATCCAGTTATTCTCTGAAAAGATGACAAGGCTAAGGAATTTGCCGTATATACTTGGGATTAGGAAAGTGCCATTATTGTGTAACATTAAGAAATTAATAAAATGTGATCGTCTAGTTTAATATTCTGCGTCTCCTTTCCTGTACTTGAACAAGCACTGAACCTTAAGACACCCCCATATCACCTGCAGTTTGGCTGGCCACTGTTGCATCCTCTGGTAATTCTTCTAATTCAGGATTGTAGAATGTTAGATTATGGTTTGTGTCATATTTTAAGGCTTTCATTTATGTCTCCTTCTGCAATGCGCTATCCATGATGTTATTTCACTGTCGATTTATCCGTAACTATAACCCTATTTTCTCTGGTGATCTTTTCCTTCTCATTCAGTGTGAGGTTTTCTGGTGATTGCTAAGCCAACATTATGGTAGCATCAACTGAAAAGCTTGGTTTTGCGTGGCAATGGTCATCTCAAAATCCTTCATTGTCTAAAAGATATTGGGATTTTTTTTGTTGTTTTCTTATACTCGTCACTTGATTCCATTTTATTGCTCGGTCATTCAGTATCATGAGGTCCTTCTCAGATTTTCTAGGTCTGTCTTTATATTTACTCTCCTGAACAGTAACACTAGTGTCCATTTTCACCTTACTGTTTACCCCCAGTCCCAGTTTCTGAAAACAACAGGAAAGTCTTGGGATAGGGTCCTGTGGAGTCTGTTAAAAATGTCTCTGGATCAAAAGTTGTCTCCAATATTCTCATTGTCTAGGCTGGCATCCACTGGAACCTTTTAACCCAAAGAATGGCTAAAAATTCATTGATAATGCAGCACTGAAGATGCATTACATCTAGTGGTAGACAGAGATTATGAAACAGAAAAAATTATTCATAGAAAAGAAAAACATAGAATGATGGCCAATGTCCTTCCATAAGGTAGTAAACTGCCAATAAAGATGTCAGTCTGGTAGGTTTAAACTGGGTTTTTGCAGAAGAAGGCATTAAAGTCATAGATACCACCACACTTAGTAGTAGAAAAATTACGAACGGTGGAGAGAAACCTTTTTCAAGAGCATGTAGTGGCAGGACAAGGGGAAGTGGCTTCAAACCGAGAGAAAATAGGTTTAGATTAGATATTAGGAAAAAATTCTTTACTGTGAGGGTGGTAAGGCACTGTAACAGGTTGCCCAAAGAAATGGGAGATGCCCCATCCCTGGAAGCGTTCAAGGCCAGGCTGGATGGGGCTCTGAGCAACCTGGTCAAGTGAAAGATGTCCCTGCCCATGGCAAGGGTTTGGAACTTGATGATTTTTAAGGTGCCTTCCAATCCAAGCCATGCTATGATAAGATTCTAAGATAAGATTCTATGCTATGTGTAGATTAGATGCTGCTAAAGGGTGAACTCATTCTTGAAATAACTAAAAGTTTTTTGAAACAAACTTCTTATAAAAGTAAAATATCTGTCAGTTTTCCAAAGAGATAATGAACAAGTCATTAATTGTGTGTTAAAAAATGTACCGTAAATTCTGTCGAGGTTGGAAAAGCTCTACTGCACAAAATTTAGAATTATAAGTAGGGAAGAAAATAAAAAACAGTGTAGAAATTATATTCTGTTGTAAATTCTGAATATGAGGAGACATTTGAAAAATGTGTCAGGACTGATATGGGAAATATGAATTATAAATCAGTTGTGATGAAGGGGATGAGGAAATCAGATACATCGAGGGAATCAAGGAAGTTTTCTGAGTCAGACATATGGAACAAAAAGGACCTCTGCAAGACAGCATTAATGAGATCCAACTCTAAAAGTTTAATTAGTTCTAGGCACCACAATACTAGAGAGCTCTTTTAAAGGAAATCAAGAAAACAGGAAAAGACCTGAGGAAATCACTTATGAAAACAGAATAAGAAAATTAACGTGGAAAGTATGACCAAGCACAAACTAAAAGACATGATAAATGTGTACATATATCTGAGGGATGTAAAAAATGAGAAATAATAGAACTGTTTAAGATTATACGAATTAGCTTATTAGAAATAGTTGAGTTAAATTAAGCAGCAGAAAAAATACACTGCATAGCTGGACAAATGTTCTGGTAGTGATGTACGGCAGACAGTGAAATAGCTTTCATTTAAAAAGTCAGAAGAATGTAGCAAAGCTATTTTAAAATTTTTCTGCACAGGTCTCTAGGGAATTCATATCATGGTTGTAACTCTGCATGGGCATTGGAATGGCTGAAAAGATCTTTGACGTTCTAATGTCTTTGACTGTATAAAGATAATGCAAACTATATACCCAGGAGATTTTTACTAAGGATACATTTAAATATAATAGAAAATTTCAGGCTATGATTTGTTCTTTTCAAGCATTTCAGCCTATCTCATCAAGAAAGAGTCAGAAAAATGGACTTTTTCAGTGTTCCGAACTCCACATATCTTAAAAGAATTATGCATACCAGTCTATGTTAATACAAATTTAAATTAACTATGGCAGGTAGCATACAGGCATGCGTCAATGGGGGTTCTTTTATTTGCTAACATTTCCTGTGAGTGACAATAAGACCATTTAAACATCTCCTGGCATATGGAAAAGGCAACAAAGATTTTAGAAAAGAAAGATTTTAGAAATGTCTTATGCTTTATTAATTGGTGCATGTCAAACATTCAGACAGAAACCTCACCATTTAGCAGTAATGTTAGCTAAAAGTCCAGTTCAGACAAATATCTTGCATTCAGCTACTATAGGTAGTGAAAAAATAAGAATAGTAGACCAGGATTACCATTTTGCCCAGTCTTTGCTATTTTCTTGTTGCACACATGAACAAAAATAAGACATGATCCAATAACAGTGTACTAATTTATTTAGAATTCCTTAAAATTATGGAAAGACATAGAAGAAAAATATTTTTTTATATTGCCATTTTTTCAATACATGGAAGAAAAGTGTATGCTATGTGAAATACTCAAAAAAAATCTAGTGAAACTGCAGTTCACTCAACAAAATTCATTTTGTTTCGATCAGATGCAAAAAGATGACAATTGCATGTCAATAACTTTTTATACATGTATTGTAATTTCTTGAGCTGTTCTACCTAAGAGACACTTAGATACAAACCCCACGGCAGAAATAAAAAAATCTTTTAGTTTATTCATAGCGTTGACAATTCTTTTTTTCCTTTTTATTTTGAGGGAAGAGTAAGTGATACTGTCATGAACCAACAGGGCTACATAGCTGATAAAAAACACCAAAACCCGGATTTTAATTCTTAAATCTGTACATTCTTATAACTGAAACATAGATAATAAAAAACTAGATCTGGTTATCTACACTCATTTTTAAAGTTTGCCTTTTAATTAGTTAACCTGGCAGGGACAATTCTGGATTCCAGTCCCTCCTGAAAGAACTTGTGACGTAATTTCCTTACATCATCCTTCAGACATCAGCTCGTCAAGCATAAGCCAGAAAACTGGATTCACCCCTGCTTAACTGTGTGCCTTAAATACCAATCTTTCTGTCCAGAATAGCTAAGTATTCCATTGAAGCAACTTTAAAAGGAGAGCTATTGGGTGCTTTAGAATAGCCGAGGTGGTTAAGGTGTTTTTCCAGCAGGTAAAATTTTGAGCCTGCTCACAGCAGGAAAAGCAATTGAAATGGAGTTTTCCATATCTTGGTTGTACTGGGTAAAGTTAGGCACCTTCAGGAGTGCATCCTTCTGCACTACTCCTTTGAAGAACTCCGTGCTCAAGGATGATGTGCAGAAATGGTAAGCTCAGAAGGGATAAGAGGGTGAATGCATCCCTGTCAGACGGCCCCTGTGGCAGTTCATTTGGGAGCTGCATGCAGGCCCCTTTGCTCACACACGCACATACATCTTGAACCAACTCCCTTGAGCAGCAACACCATCCAGACTCTGCACCCAGACTAAACCAAGTGACCAGCAGAAACCTCAAGTCTTTCCTGCTGCTGGTCTCCTACTCACAGGGTCATTGGCTTGAAGCTTGCTAGCAGCACATTACACACACACACAGAGAATACTCTGCACAACCACGCTATGAATGTGCTCAACCAGAAAATGGTTAAATATAGAGTTTAATAAGGATATAGCGCAGACTGCAGTGGTCAGGCAGCTGATGAGTTTGCTTACCAGCAGTTTTTCCAGATGGCCTCTTTCATATGCCCTCTTACACCTATTTTCTCATGCTTGTTCCTTAGCTCACCTTAATCCATCTTTCTTCGCTCTTGTTTCCTCCCATGTAAATAACCTACCCCAGACGTTTTCCCCATTGCTCCCTGTTTTGTTCAGCTGCCTATGCTGGTAATTTTTACCTCCAGAAAAATCTTACCCCACATCCAGCAGTTTCTCATGTTTTGTTCAGGCAAGGACTGACGAGTCATTTGTCTGCATATCTCCAGAGAGAAGCTTAACTGGTTATTGTCAACTGAATTTCCAAATAAAAATATTGAGATCCCCTTTGCACAAGTGCAACATGAATTTTAAGGACAGTCTTCTCCCATGAAACGGAATAAAATAAAACAAACAAGCAAACCAAAACAAAAACAACAACAAAAAAAACCCACCACAAAATAAAATAAAGCAGGATGTAGAAAATTATAATGTTATTGTGCCAAAGTATGTGGAGCTTAATGATTCGCAGAGAGGAAATCTGTAATGTATCAGTTTAACCTCATCAGGATAGAACCATACACAGTTCTAATATGAATGAAAATATTAAAAAGGGACTGTGTACCTAAGGAAAACAGCAGTTTTGGCATCACGATCGTGCCTTACTCTGATTTCCTGAGAAGAGTTCTTATCACCTCCCTTAAATATGAGGTAGAGTTTTACTTTCCTCTTCTTGAATTTTTTTAGTAAATCACAATCTAGCAGTAAAAGTTTTGACAGAGTATTACAGGGATGTATTTCCACTGATATTATATTTGTAAAAAGTCAATATGTACCCATATTTCACTTTTCAATTTTTAGTTTTTAATTTGTTTCATTAGTTTACCATCTAACGGTCTAAAGATTTTATGACCGTTATCTATATTTAGTGTCATGATGGAAAACTCACTGAGTTTTGCCTACATGACCTGGTAAATACAATCCAGACTCCTGCCTCCCCTTGCCCTTGGTCAGAAGGTTGGGAAGCTACCAAATGATCCCTGCCTTGCAGCCCAGAATATCAACAGTTACATCCTTTTCCAAAGCAGTCATTGCCACTCTCAAGGTCACAGTCAACTGCAACAGGTTGCTCATTCTGTTTATGACTGATTAATCTGCAATCCATGGACTTGTCCACACAGAAATCTTTTGAAGTTTCAGAAATAAAAATTTACCCTTACTTTCTTTCACCAGCAACTTTGGGAACAAGCACTTTGCATTTCTCCATAAATAAGTGTAAGACCACATACATAGAAGAAAAATAGAGAACTCCTAACAGGAAAAGATCCTCCTCCTTTTTTTTCCCAAAACAAAATTTATCTTACAACTTTGTGAAGGACATGCAATTTAGTATTTTACCATTCTTTGTTTCCATGAAGAAACAACATTTATAGTCTTCATCCATAGATTTTTTTTTGGATTCCCCTGCGGGAAGCTCAGCCACTGCTGGAATCTCACTGATAATTTTGAAGTAGAAGAGCAACAATGTGCATGAAAGGAAAAACTGATGTCACAGCCAAATTAACAGAGACCCTAAAAATGCCTTTCCTTATCAGCCTCCCAAGTTTTCCCTAGCAGACCCTCCTTGCCTTTTCCTGATGATAGAAAGGGGGCAAGAAAAAAGGAGTCACTGATAGTTCTTATGAGAACTTTGTATTTCAGTCTAGTTTTGGGGGGAGGTTGACTTGTCAGATGTCTCACAAATCAGTGTCATTGTCCTGGCTCCTTTTATTTCAACCTGGTATTCACTAAGAAGTTTTCTGGGAAACTGCCCTGAAAGAAATACAACACAAACAGGAAGACATCACTTTTGGTATCAAGATAATAAGAGAGTGGCTTGATGCATTTCCAAGGAAACAGAAGAAGATTCTTGTCTATTTGTACTGTTAGTCTATCCATTGCTTTGCCTGGAGATGCCTAGGGCTCATAAAGCATCTCCATATCCTGAAATTCACACCTGGTCTTCTGAGTTTTTAAGTTATACAATGAATCACTTAGCATGATGACCAGTTTTCTCCTGTGCTTCTCATTAAAATGGTACCTATAAAACCTCAAAAAAAAAAAAAAATCTGTGAAGTAAACCAAAAATTTCTTCAGGATCTCTTTCTTATATACTGCTTAAAGTGAAACAATGTCCTTCCAACAGCCACTGTTGAATACCTTTGGTATTTCTTGATATGGATGAGGGAGTACAAAGCAGTTAAAGAGAGCTGCTGTGCTCAGCTAGCAGAGACATATTGGGGAGCCCTGGACTACACCCCGGGCCTTCAGTAGACTTGGGGGGTTACTGCACCAGGAAGGTCCCCACTGCAGTTTTGAGCATCCAGGAGAGGCCAAGCGCAGCAGCACTGATGGTGACCCTGGTGTGCCATATGCTCTGCACTTTCTCAGGACCATTTGGCAAGCCTATGTCCTCAAGTGAGCAATTAGTCATGTCTGTTGTTTCCAAGTCCCTGACAAACCCACAGCACAAGAATGACTTCCCTAAACCGAGTTCCTGATCCACTCACCCCAGCTGGCAGCTAGATGCCAGCTTTTTGCCGAATGCTGTAGTATGTGGAGAGGGAAGACTTACTGAACCTAAGAAAGCGCATTTGGAAAAATACAGAAGAGGAAAAATAAAGAACGTATGTATTTGAACAGTGCAGGCCAAGTATATTAACAACATAAAAATATGTAGTCAACAACATGGAGTCAATTAATCAGTCACTTTTCATATTTTTATAGCACAAACAATAATTAGGTTCCTAATATCTACTATTTGAGGTGATTGAGAAATTTTTAAGCCCACTCAGATTCACACTGAAATAAACTAAGCACCTAGATTTCTTAACTTCATTCCGAAATCGTTCCAGCTTCTCATGTAACAATATTCATACTAGTTTTAGGAAAAAAAATGGACTTGGGACAACAGTGTTGTGTTTGTTGATACATGATTATAGATTTGAAGAGCTACAGTCTGGTGAGGACCATTACAACATTTTGACTGTCCTGTCATAAATATCAGGTGCTTACATGTCATCTGATTTTCTCCATATTCAACCTAACAGCTTCTATTTTTCTGAATTGCACAGGGTAGCTGGTATGTATGCATTGTGTGTGCTCATGTGGAGCTGTACAAGTGACTAATAAGGTTTGTCACTGTAGTGAGAGTAAGGATTGGCTAAAAAGAAAATTCAACCTGATGACCTGGGGAAATATTTTCCATGAGAGCAATTCACCTTAAACACTGTGCAGTGGTTCTTCCTAGAAATCAGTGTTAAAGATGAAAAATTCAGTCTTAATTTAAATCTGAGGCCTAACTCAAAAAAGTGGTAGATTCAAGCTAGTTAAATACAGTAGTAAGGTTGTTCCCAAGGGCCCTGAACACTCACAATAATAAGACTACCTTGTTCTTCCAGGCTTCTCTCAGTCTATGGCTGTCAGGTGTCATCTGGACATGTTTGATTTAGTTAGGAACAGCATGATGGTTAGAGAAAGGGTAGAAGGAAGTGCTCAGTCAGACAGAGGCTAAAATCATTTTGGCGTTCATAGGAGTGGCACTTGTTCATCCTCTTTTGCTAGACTGAGTTTATAGTACTCCTACCAGGAGACAAGGGTAACCCAGCAGCCTGGTCACTGCTGAGTCAGCTATGGCCCCACACAGCTGCTGAAACAGAAGTAAAAATGAGTCCTCAAACATTAATTTTCCATTTGTGCAAGAACTCATCTGAACTCTGCAATTGTCCAAGACTTCTAGTCTGAGCTGATCCCTAAAATGAGCTGGAAGCACAGCTCGTGTCAGCCTCAGAAACAATGTTGCAGGAGGAACCTGTTTTACTTCAGCCCTTCAAACATCTCTTGTCACAGCATTTAATCCATTTCTCAGGCTCTTCCTCTTCAAATGTGTCCCTGTATAGGCCTCTACTTCAGCATTAGCCCTACCCCACACTCTAACCCCAAAACAAAAATACAAACTGCCGATGTAAAGATGTACCTGTCATCAATAAAGGTGTGGATATTTCAAATTATATTTTTCCTTTAACCCATTGCTCCCTAGTCATATCCTTAGAATCTAGCTAAATAAAAGATCGCAAGGCTCTGATCTCAAGTGTCAGTGTTGGCTCATAGCCTCTCAATGCTTCAGGGTAGCTTCTCCACAGATTTAAGTTATGAATAGCTGCCTGGAGTGGTCCAGATTCATTCCAAGTCAGAGAAGGAGATAGAAATTAAAGAATGTGGACAAGCAGGGATTTACTGCTTGATTTTTCTCTCTTTTCTTATTTTCTTCCTTTCCTTTATATTGAGCAATAGCGCAAAGCTATAGCCCATGTGATGGAAATACAAACTTGACTCTAACCTAACTTGAACCCTGGCTCTTGAAACCACCATCAGACCTATACCATACTGTATCAAAGAAAGAAGCTCAACATAACAAAAAACTCACCTTTGGCAGCCAGGAATCACCCACATTCCTCAGGCTTTGCCCCCTTTCTTAACAACGATTTAGAGATCCAGACATAGATATAGATTAGATAGATAGAAATAGATACACATATAGATGTAGATGATATAGATGATATAGATATAGATATAGATGTACATATAATGGCTAAGTCTATGGATAGGGTTAAGCTTCAGAAAATAGAAGCTGATGAACTCAAGGATATCTTTCTAAAGATACAAACTGTCTAAGCCAGGAACAGATTTTTAGTTTGCATCTCCTAGAGCTATTAATTTTGAAGTTGAAGGCACCTTGCTTGAGGAAAGGCTGTTCTTAAATTAAAACTGTGGCTCTTGTTCAATTAAAGATGATGCACTCTTCTGCCACATAGCTGAGATTTCACATCAAGATTTAATTCAGAGCTAGTGCCCCATGCCATGAGAAGGAACAGCAGGTACACTCAAGCCACTACCCATTCTCATGAGAGATGTCCAACAATTACCTATTTACTGAACTCTGCTTCAGCACAGAACGTGTACTAGGCTTAGCACTGGACTTGTCCAACCTTCTAGTTGCCAAAATAAAGTGGACTCATACAAAGAGGCGCCTGTCCTTAACTTAAAATGTAGTCTACTCCTACCAAAAAAACCAAACCAAACCAAACAGGCCCAAAACCTTTTGGCTGTTTTATGCGGTAACCCTAATCTTAACCCTAGTCCTGAAGTAAACTACCAAAATCCAGGCACCAAGACCTGTACCCTAACAATTCCTAGTACTGGTTGTGGCACCTAGGATGTAGGCTGATCACATTGCTCACAAAGCACTAAAGCATAAGTGTTTTATACAAGCCATTCTGAATGTGTGATGAAGAAAACATTTCATGGCAGTCCACAGTTAAAAATTCTCTTTCTATTTTTTTGCATGTAGGAAAAGTGCTAACTTACTGCAGTAATCTGTATTATCTGTGCATATGTATGTGTATGTGTGTGTCTTTGTGTGTATGAAAACTGCTTCCCCTATTAGAGGCAGTTCCCATTTTCACCCTTTCCCACTGGAAAGGGTATAAACTAAAGAATTTTAAAATAATGTGCAGGCAAAATAACACCTCCGCTTGAAACCAATTTCCTTTCATCTCACCATTTTTCACAGTTAGCAACAAGTGCTATACACCTCACTCCAAATAACTGGCATTACACTCTTTCCAGCCTAAAAGTACTGCAGAGTATTAGATGTAAATTTGCAAAAGTGTTTAGGTGCCAAGCAATTTCAGTTTCAGTGGGATTTTTAGGTATGCATTGACAGCATATAAACAACATAATGCAGTCCTCAGGTGAGGCTGTGCATGCAAGTGTGTGTCTCAACTGCTAGGGCGAGACACCAGCCACTTCTTCCCATACCTCCATGCACTTGTGCTTTTGTGGGGAAGGAGAAGGTAGCCATGCAGGCTGGAACAGAGCTCTGTGGCTTGCAGCCAGGTGTGGAGCTAACAAGCACTGCTGTCAGATCTATGGGGAGCTCCACGCCTTCCCCACACAGCTGCTGTGGGGCTGGTGCTAACAACAGCAAAGCCGGCATGAGTTTGTTTTGAAAGGAAGTCTGCCTGGTACTTTCTGGAGCTTAAGTCTGATATGTAAAGAAGAGAGCATGGGAAGATTTTTGTTTTATTGTGTTGAAGTTACAAGCATCATCTGCTTGAAGCTAATTAGTTGCTGAAAATTTTAAATCTAATGCAGGAGACAAGGATAAAATATGATGTTCAAAGGTATACTATAAATCCAGTTTATCACATGGCTATTGCCACATAAGTTGTGATAAATTCGTGTCTGTGTATAGACAAATATATCTGATGTATGGCAAAACCTTTTTTACTGCCATTAATTTCTGTTCAGTTGCTTGTTTTTTACTTTTTAATGAACATCAAAAGATTAAATTATTTTGGAGAGGGACTCTAATGTAAATTAAGCAAACTTTTTTGTTTTAATCCAAAACATACAAAAAAAATACATGTTTCTGTATACAGTTTACAGCCATGTTTTGAAAATGTAGCAAGGCAAACGTGGTTTATACCTATATACTATGGCAGAAATCCAATATTCATCTGCTGTTTATACTGCAAGAAAATGAGATCATTAAGGTCAGAAAGAACAGCTGCTTTAATTATAACACCCTGATATATCATATCAAAGTTTTCATCATCTCACACAAACTCTAAGAACATACCCCAGGGATTGATTTCTATCATCCTGCTTTTTCTTTGGAAGGAGATTACATAAGTACGCTCCAGAGCACTGGTTGCTTCAAGAAACTGTGTAAAATAATTTTACCCCAAGCTCGATAATGCTATGGCAAATAATATTAATCTAACTTTTACAGTCTTCATTTTTTTTGCGGTGGCAGCAGTAGGGGAAGATACTTTTGACAGCTGGGAAGCTGCCCTGCAGGCTTCATGGTGCTGCTGCCACACATGCCTCCAGACTCTGCTCAGGAGTGCTTGGTATCCACACCTGCAGCTGGCAATGCTGATCTGCCCAAGGTACCCAAAGGTATCCCTTCTTTAAGGGAATGGCTGCTTTGTGTTTTAACAGATGCTATGCTTCTGGTAGCGGAGAGATTAGAGGGACCATTCAACATTGAATCAGTCATGGATCCTATTGATGTCAAGATTTCTGAAGCCATCATGAACATGCAAGAAAACAGCATGCAGGTGTCAGCAAAGGTACTGTGTGAGTCGTGCCTTCTCTGTTGTTGAATGTCACGAGTGGGGGGAAAACATCTCCACCAGTTTTTCTGTCTAGAATTTAAGAAAGATTGTCCAGACCACCAGAAATTGCTTTTGCTTGTTCAACAGTTCACCAGACTGCCTTTGAATTTTTCACCTAGTTAAACAAGCTTGAATTTTTCAAAAGGAAGTGGAAGGGAGAAAGCTACCATTTATTAAACTTCAAATTAATAGCTGTAAGAGATTTAAGGAAAATAGAGGGTGCTGAAAATCAGTGGTAACTCTGTAAGCGATATGCTGTGGAGTAGATTTGGTAACTTCCACTTGTGTCTCATCTGTGATTCTCCATTTTAACTTCCAAACACATTTTGATCTATCTAGGTCAGACTGAAGCACAATGTGTTTGAGGTGAATACACAAAATGTTCCATTTAACCTCCTTTAATAGCCACTCTAGGGAAATACTGCATCGGCCAGTCTCTGATTACCAGACCTCAGTTTGATAGAGTTTTGTCTGGATTCTGACACAAAGATAAACAGAGCTAATCATACCAGCTTCCTCCTTTCCATTTTTAATGTGTATGTGTATACACAGATCACCACCACCTCTGAACCCCATGTTAATAAGATCCTTCGAATTCAGTAGCAGGTGCTGTTGAGCCAATAGTCAACAATTAATGGCTTTGCCTTAATATCCATCAGTGCACTGTGGCTGAAATTCTAAAGTCAACAGTTTGCCAAGTTCTGTGCATTAGGAGCTTCTGTATCCCATTTAACTCCCAGTAGTCATTGAGGTGCTGGCCAGACTGCCATCTAAGTCAGTGATTTTCCATTGCTTGGAAGGAACCTGCCGTAGCTGGGAAAAAAGTGGGGACAAAAGGCAGGAGCCTGAGGTTTATATTCGTCCTACCAACTCAAAATTAGATGCTTTTTATGGCCCCAGTGCTGCAGGTTGCTAAGAGTTTCCTTCAATATGCCTTTTGCTTCCAATCTACATGGCATTCCTTGGATTTTAAAAGCAGTCTACATCCTGCAGGATGAGACTTTATTTTGGCACCAGTGATCATGGTGTTTAACAGCCAAATTCTCTCAAAATATTTTGGGAATTAAAGGCTAGCTTCAGTAAACTCAGCCCTTACCTCAAAAAAGAAACAAAAAAATATTTTCACTTAAAACTCACCGAAGGCCCAGGTGTATTTTGTTTTCCTTTTTACTTGTTTGGTTTCCACAGTTTTTTCATTAGCTGGAAAGCTGCATCCCCTGCCAGAGTCCAATGACATTTTGGCATGAACTCCTCTCGCAACTAGTTTGTAGCAGAACAGAGCTTTCCTGTCCCTCAGAAATATTTTATTTGCTGTAAAGATTAATAGCAATGCCATCTGCAATGCAAATGTTTTTCCTCTAAGAGAAACCTTAGCCAATATTTTTTTAATCTTGCAGAACAGAAAAGAAATTATATCAGCAAAATTTATTTTATTATATGTCATAGATAACAGAACTGTCTATGCTTGAGGGACCTTTGTATATTCTCTGTAGACCATTATTTGCCTGAAATATTATTTTCTTGATCTCCTAGGTAATATCCATCTTTTTTCATGTAACATGGAAATGCTTTACCCTTTAAAAAAAAGGCAAAGGCTTTGGGTGTAGTGCTGTCCTCTTTTGTGCCAGGGCAGATCTGCAGAGATGAAACACCAGCAGACTTTGAATCCATCGTCTGTTGTCTAATTTTTCCCCTTTATACATACTGACCACTTGGAGCTTCAGTGGAAATGACAGATACCTCACCAGATGTAATGGGGTGCATGGAATGCAATTGCAGACCTAATGTGGGAGAAAAGACACTCTCGTCAATTATTCTGAGATGCCACTCAGAAAGCTTCAAGCAGGGTGTTGAAATTATGATATTTTCTATTTTCTCATTCTTCAGACAATTTTGTACCTTATATTCGACTGTACCTACTGAAAAATGTGGTGACTAGGAATCAAAGGTATTTTTCCTCAAGTCAGTCAGTGCCTTTTTAGAGTGGAAAAATGATTATGCCTGGAACACACACATACACATAGATTATTTTTCACCACTGACATGCAGCCTTTTCTAGCTAAAAATCTGGTTGATGTCTTGGAGAAGACTCTATGCTGTATCCAGTAGAATTTTTAGCCATGTTATATAATATTGTTTTTCTTTTAAAAGGAGTGGAAAAAATGAAAACAAAAAGTTTCTTCCTCGAGGGGCTCTCACTTATTTCATCCTCTTTGTAGGCAGAAGACCCAGAGTTTATTTAATCCAAAATCCAGCACTCCTGTTTCAAATAATTATATAAAATTGCCTTATTACAAAAGTCCAAGAGAAAGCCAATGACTTAACAATTAATCAGTGCAGACAGTCAAAGCTTATTGCATGAGTTCACTCCTTGTCTTTCATTTCCGTAGAACACACCAACCCTCTGTCTTCCTCTTTTGATAGCTGCGCATCAATATTGAGACAGGGAGTTATAGAGATACCACGTGTACCTCTTCTATCTTTGTACTGCCGACCAAGGACATTCAGACTTAGACATATTCCAGGATCTCTCACTGCATAAAATGGAGCATCTCTGTTCCTAGGCCATTAACTTTTCTTGTTTGTGGGATGATTGTAGTTGACTCTTCTAGCACAGTTCACATTAACCATGTGCTACTATTATGTTAAGATCCTCCAATTCATGCTGAGGCTGCAATCTTTTTCTATTTTCTTGGTATTTCTCAGCAGTTTATATTCAGCACTGGCTGTCTAGGAAATCTGACCCCAAATCTCTGGGCTTCTTGACTGCTCACCCTGCACAACTGTCAAGTCCCTTAATGACAGCCACACAAGGTCCTTATTTTGCCTTAGAAAAAGTCCCATTCCTGACAGCAGTGACATCTGGAGATGCTTGTCAAAAAGAAGCAATGTTATAGAAAGTCAGACCCCCTTGTCTTCCAAGTGAAGACAAGGACTGAAGATCATCAAAACCAGTTTCCACCATCTAACACCTGCAGCCATTGTTACAGAGTACCTTCCGCAAACCAAACCACATAGGGTGCAAAACAATCAGCCTGGGCTGCCTGAGATGCCTCCCAAGACATCAGTACCTTTTAGGAACAGGCTTTGCAATCTGGGTCTACCCAGACTAGAGTAGTGTTCCCTGAAGGTTGCCTCTGGCAGAAGTCAGGGTGCAATAGATTTACCTTGGATTTCTCCTTATAGTATCTGAGACAAGCTATCCTTTTTATTGAAATCTCTTTGTTATTTTCCAGTGACACCTTTTTTGTATTTGAGTGATGTAGTGCCAAACTCAGTGCTGAGCAACATGTTGATTATTTCCAAGGCAAAATTTTTACATTTTGTATATTGTTTCCCAAGGTTCAGCTCATATCCAAGACATAGCCATAGCATACATTTACCTTATTCTCATTCTCATTCTCCCTGAGGTAATTCAGGCAGTCATATTCAGAGAGTCATAACATATAAATGCTCATTTCAATCTTGGCCAAAACAAGTATGTTTTTGAGAGGCTTCATAATTTTCCCATAAGGCTGTCAGTACCATCACCTTTGATTCCTGCTTCAAGTCAAAAAGTAAATGCTACATCTGCTCCATTTTAAAAATGTGAATGTTTACTAGAGATATCTGCAGAGATTGCTCATTCACAAGTGGAGGAAAACTCAAAACACAGCACAAAAAATATTGTAACATCCATTTTTTTCAAAATGGAGAAAATTCCTAATCTGGTTGCATCAGCATAATCATGTCTCCACTGCTGCTCAAAACACACCATATTGAACTATTTTCTGCAACAGTCTGGTCCTGTTCAGGTATGTTTGAGTGCTGCAAGAGTCATTTGGCTGCCATGACCAGATTTTTCCACTTTCACATAGTCTGTCCCATAACTGAGTTTCCCCTTAGTAAGCCTTAAATCTGCTTTTATCTGGATTGATGGATGTGCCATTTTAACCTATAAATGTATGTTCCTTCTCAGCAATTACTTCAGCTAAATGGATGAATGAGCTCCATGACATAGCAGACTACCTATGCATTATTTATAAGGACGGTATCTTCACAGAGCTACATCCAAGGTTCTTCTTAAAATAGTCCACAAGTTTCATGTTAAGAAAACCTCTTCATTTATCTGTGTTCTTTCCAGAGCTCTGTGCAGGAAAAATATAATGGTATTTCAGGTAAAAAAATCAATGCTATTCTATCTGAAGAGTCAATGGAGCAGAATCATGTAGAGACACTCGACTGGAAACACTGAGCACTAGCACATGGCTAAATAACAGTATTACCCAAGGCTTCACAGAGAACAAACTGTATCTTCCACAAAAATTCAAAACTTCAGATTTTCCTGGGAAAAGGGCTCTTTTTTCTACAGTATCTACATCCTAGTACTGAAGTAGATACTTCCATTTAGTCAGCTCAAGAGATATAATTCTTCACTGGCTCTGTTCACTTGTTCTCATGGCTTGGTTCATATCCCTGACCATAGAGATCTGGTCCATTTGAGCTTTAACTGCAGTTCGGTGGGGAATGGTTTCATGTTAAGACCATCTTAAGAGGTATCTTGGATATTCCAGGACATCACAAACTACTGTAGATGCTGATGAGAGAGAAACAGAAGAAAGATTTTGATCTTCACTATCTTAGATGTTTAGCTTAAATGTAGACACATACATGATGATGCCTAAATTTAGCTTTCTTAATTTCAAATGGAATCCATTTTCTAAATTCAGATGAAATGGACTGCACCTGTTACATATAAAATGCAATTTTTTAGAGAGTGGATTTATTACCAATTCACAGCATGTGTGATGAAACACCTGAATATTTTTCCAGAAATTGTTCAGTAGCTCTGAGTAGCATTGTGAAGAAAGTATTTCGTGTGCTTCTTCTTAGGAAGCATTTGTTAATATCAGTTAACAGCTTTACATTTTGTGTTCTGTCACTTAATACCCGGATGCAAATTAAAAAATGTCTCTTTTGCACTCAAAATTTAGTTACTGAATATTGTATCCTTACTGCATTTCTGTTAGGTC
This sequence comes from Ifrita kowaldi, assembly GCA_013398055.1. Taxonomy (NCBI): domain Eukaryota; kingdom Metazoa; phylum Chordata; class Aves; order Passeriformes; family Cinclosomatidae; genus Ifrita; species Ifrita kowaldi. The sequence goes on from VZRS01009492.1 coordinate 236,756, forward strand.
ATTTAAAAAGCAAGTTATTTCTTTTTCTGTGGTGCAGATATTACTGTCTAGTTTCCATCTCTATTATTGTCTGACTGTATGTGAATTTGTTTGTATAAAACTACTTGCTGCAACTACTTGTATGAAGCTAAATGCCACAAAGTCTCTGTTGGGTTTTTTCAGCACATCATAAGAAAGATGAAATATAAATTATGTAGACTTGCAGTTGCACCACATGGTCATACAAGTAGCTTAACAGTCACACACTGGGAAATTTAAGGAGAAGTGCCCTCACTTGCCTTTTTCCTGAGAATCTAGTTGTATGTTTTGGACAATTGTCACTTGCTTTGTAAGCAAATACCTGGTTGCTTAATTGAGTGATTTGGGATTTCGTAGATATCTAAAAAACAATTATGTTTTCAGCGCACAACTTATCTCGAGTCAGAAGAAATGTAAGTAAACTTTTGTAATAAGAATAAGAAATAAGATTCTCTCCTGATGAAAGATTTAGAGCTTTACAAGCTAAAATCATTTTTCTTTGTTGATTAAATTAATTTGTTGTCCAATAGTCCTCATGACTAGGGAGGCTTGAAACTTTTAAAACAGATATTCTCAAACCAGACCAAACAGTATTCCACTCATAAATTAAAAATCCCAATGGCCATACAACAGCTGACTTGCTGGACTTTGAGCCAAAGCAGACCTGATGATTGGACATATATTTAGTATGAATCAGCTTCTTTCAGCAAATTTTGAATCATTTGGGGCCTCTAAATTAACATCAGGAAGCCTAACTGAGAGCCAATTTAATGTACCCTGAAAGAAACAGCAGTTGCACCATGGACACGGGTCACTCTTCCACAGGGCACAGTCCTTCAGGCACAGCCTGCTCCAATGAGGGGCCCCCACAGGGTCACAAGTCCTATCGGGAAACCTTCTTCAGCACGGGCTTCTCTCTCCTTGGGTCTGCAGGTCCCTGCCAGCACCCACCTGCCCTGGTGTGGGTCTCTTCCATGGGCTGGAGGTGGATCTCTGCATCCCCATGGAGCTCCATGGGCTGCAGGGATACAGCTGCCTCGCCATGGTCTGCAAGGGAATCTCAGCTCCAGTGCCTTCAGCACCTCCTCCCCTCCTTCTGCACTGCCCTTGGTGTCTGCAGAGCTGTTCCTCTCATGTGTTCTCACTCCACTCTTCTCTGGCCAATATTACATCTGCACAATGACTTTTTTTCCTTCTTAAGTATGTTATCACAGAAGCATTACTATCATTCCTGATTGGCCCCACCTTGACCAGTGGCACATCCATCCTGGAGCCAGCTGGCATTGGCACTGCCAGGCATGAGGGAAGCTTCTGGCAGCTTCTCACAGAAGCCACCCTTGTAGCAGCCCCACTACGAAAACCTGGCCACACAAACCCAACATAGCCACACAAAAAGGAGTAATTTGGTCCTACAATCAAAACACAGCATCTGCATAGTTTTCACCTTCATAAAGCTCATTCAAACAGTGTATGGCATTACGGTTTTGTATAATATATCCTATGAGAAATTCAAAATTTGATTTTTTTTCTTTTGAATGGAGGCAAAATGTTGAAACAGACAAAATACAAAGGTCAAAAAACAAGAAGGGTGGTTCTGAAACTGTAAAAGTTGATATGAAGGCAAACACTGGGATTCTACTTCATGAGAGCACTTGAAAACTTTAACTCTGTGGATATTCTACCTCTTTTTGGATGTGCAGCTTGTGTGACAAAGCCTCTGGGAAATATACTTGATGTCCAGTAGTCAAAAGTGTCCTCTGTGTCCTTTAGTACCTACCAGATACACAATACTGAAACTTTTTTCCGAATGGAAGTATATGAAAAATTTCATAACCCTGAACATTATTTTTTATACGCAGAAAACAAACACCCTAGCAGAAAATAATTATCACTGTTGGCCACTCAGTGTGCCTCACCCCTCTTCTAGGAAGAGATTGGTAGGGAATAAGAAAGTTATCCAGTTACAAGACTATTTCATCATTGACCTTTTCTCTAAGGCTACAAATAAGATTGCAGGTAGAAAGAGCTGTATGTAGGGATTATAGATGACCTGTGATTCTGGGTAAATACCACATTTTAACAAAACTGAAAACAGTTATCAACTACATCCTGCCACAAAGGACATCCTTTTGTACATTTTTCTTCCTGAAAAGACAGCAATTAAGATGCTTTCGGATGTTAATTTCTCATAATAATCACCTTCTTAAATTAAGGGAGTTTTAAGATCCCTATATGTTTCTATAACTTCACCAAGTGATTAATAATGCTAAATTATTAACCTGAGTTTTAATGCAGGCCAAGCACTCAATTCACTAGTATAAAAATGTCAATCAAATCTTGTTTCTAGTATGCGGAAGAAAGAACAAAGAGGCTACAAAATACCAGCTTTCCTTTTTTGGTGATTTTCATATAACCAAGAATGTCTTTTTCAGGTTTTCCAAGGATGTGGCCAACCTAAACCAGCACCTGCCCTGAGATCTTCCCGTTCTGTCCCTGAAAATTTCAATACCCGGTTTAGACCGTATAACCCAGAGGAGCGACCTACAACTGCTGCTGGCACAAGTTTGGATAGGCTGGTAAGGCAAAATACATTCCATTTTCAAATTAGTACAAAAGGCCTGGCTATATACCAGAAGGTGGTAATCTCCTGATTTAATAATTTTATAATCACTCTTTATAGTTTCTTTGCCAGCTGTTCCAGCATTCAGTAAAGCTTTTTCCTCCATTGGAAGTGGTATAGAATTTCATTGTAGGAGAGCAGTATGACTCAGTTTTTATGTATTAGAATTGTTGGAAGAGAATAAACTCTTTCCTAGAGGCCAAAAACCACATAAGCCTTAGCAGGTACTTTGCAGTATAAATTACCTTTCAAAAATGGTCTACAACAATTTTTTTTTTTTTTTTTTTTTTTTTTTTTTTTTTTTTTTTTTGATAAAAAAAGGTTATGTATTAAGGCCATTTTTATCACCTAGTTCTTAAACTTACACCCTTGCAAAGGCACATCAATTTGTGTCACCTCTTTACTTAATTATAAAATTACCACTGCTTTATTTCCATCCATCTCAATAATTGACTTTAATCAGCTAAAACTTCAGTGATCGTTAATCTTGCTTTACTTATTCAATCATTTTGAAAAAAAATACTTTACCATAAGATTATTTTCTTTGCTACCAATCATTGGATTCACATTTCAGACTTCAATGTTCCTGCTATTTATACATCTATAGATTTACAGAGGGCTAATTACCACAGCTCTTAGTACCATCCCAGCAATCATCTGTTGGTAAAACCAATGAGCAAAACTGAGGAGCTTCTGATTTTAAGAAGGCTGTATCACATGCCCTCAGCTTATTGCTGCACACTTGCAGAGCACTGGTCTGTCTTGTCAAAGAGTGTACCCAAGTATAGCAATGCAAATGAGGACCTGGGTATCTTCTTTGCACCGTCATTCATCAAATTCCTGTGATGGTCACAGTAGTTTTTCACAGTGCCAAGTCTTTCCAATCACTTCTATCTATGCTGTACTCTATCTACTCTATTCTGTCAATTTTTATGGCAACTCAATAAGAAAATAACATGGCATTTCTAGTCAAGTCATGGGATTACCCTGCAGCAAAAAGCAGCATTTGTTAGTTCTCTGCTTTTCTGGAAACAGTGTAGCCTGGTTGTCCTAAAAGGAGAAGCAGAGGAGATGCTTACCTCCGTTGTAGACTCAGGTCTTTCTACCACAGCACATTCATAGTGCAGTGTAACATCTCAGGCTAAAAATCTGACTAGCAATACTCAATCTGTATTTGATGGGATCTTAATTTTACCCTTTCACTTTAGATTCGGAGAACCAGCCCTTCTGCATTGTTCAGAGTAGAGGCCTGGATCTTAATCTAGAATTGGCCAAGGTCAAGTGAAAGGTCACCAAAGTCTTTAGGTTTCAATCATGCTTTGTCAAATCTAAAGGTTGTGGACAGCTGAAATGGGAGGAAGAGCATAAAAAGGAAGGGGCTGATAGCACAGCTCAGCTTGGATTACTCTGATGATGTAAGAACGGTTCAAGTGTTTTTGTAATGAAAATGGGAGGTTTAAGATACATATTGACATAAGAAGAATACTTTTAAACACATTAATATCCTTTTAAAAATACTAAATTGCAAAATACTGAGCAGCATCCTGAATAAAGGGGAGATGTGTCCTATACTGGCAGCCTTTACAGGCTGTAACTAATGAAAGTTGCCAATGCAGATAATTCTTTGTAACTCCTAATAACTTCTAGATTTTGAAAGAAGAACTTATCTCCATACGATGTAACTAGTTTTATTCATGCATTATTTCAGGAAAAAAATAAGGAGTTTAGTATTGCTGCTGTTAATTTAAAAAATATTCAAATCAAAATCCTATTTCCTGTTCTTGCTGATGGTATTTAAAATTATAACTATTTATGGTCTGTTAATGATGGGTGTTGGTATCAAATCCATCTTCAAATGGCAGTGATGAATGTGTTGTCTCCTTCTGGGCTGGGACCAACCATCTCTCAGTTCAGAGATGGCTGCTGCTCTCAGTGGAACTAGGAAAGGTAGTTTATGTGGATTAGAGCAGACGGCCTTATTTCAGAGCTGTAATCCCTTAGCAGCTCTTGGGAAAGGTCACTGCCTGCATCTCACACCATCTTGGGCAATTTTATCCAGAAGGATATGAATGCTACACTCCTGCCTCACAGAAACACCATTTAACCTGTCTGTGTTAGAACCTCAGCTTTTCATGTGCTGAATCATTCCCTGAATGATGTATCTCTCTTCATTAACTACAGCCAGAGCTTGGAGGACCAGCTTCATTTAGATACTCCTAACCCTTGCATTGCTAACAAGATGTAAGGAGAACCCCACACACAGCAGTTTTCTTGTCTACACACGGATCATTTTCTATTGCATACATAATATAAATATGCTTCAATATTAATTTTGTTGGTATTTTCAAACACTTAAAGACCATTTTGATTATTACAGATATAAGAAACAAGTCTTTTCTTGTGATTCAGAAGACGGTTAGTATTACATTAGTGCTTTTAGAAGTCCATTCTGGAGTTTGTATTCATAAAAGACTGTCAGACCACTTGACTTTAGACTGCCACCACGAAGTCCAAACATATAGTTACAAAAAACTCAAAAGAAGAAACAAACCATTCTGCTTTTATCTGTCTTTGACAGCAGAAGAAACCGAGTTTAAAAAATATTTCCTCTGCATCTCAGTGTTACACAAACATGCAGCAGATCTGAACTGAATTCTGTTTTAGTCCTGCTCATATCCCCACTTATAAGATTAATTCAGCATATTTTATCAGGTATGTCGCACAAAGCAGCCCTCATAAGAAGCCTACACTTAAATCACCAGGTACTGAACCCATCTGAGAAAGTGCTCCTTCATCCTTGCCTGAACTTATGTGATTAATCCAGTCATTCAATTTCAAAAGCAGAGAAGGTGATTTCTCTGGGTTGTTGTCATAGCTGTAACAAGTAAGGCTTAACAAATAAAAACCAGATCAAAATAAATTATACGAAATGTGGAAAAAAATTAAATATCCCCCAAAATTTGTGGTATATGTGGTTTTAAAGCAACTGATGTATTTAGGAAGTTATGTAGTGCTCGAGAGACTTGCCTAAGCATGAATGAAAAGCACATTGTGAGACATCATAGGATATCTGAAATATAGGACCAGCAGAGGACTAAAGGAGACCAGTACACTTCTGGAACAGCAGAGGGGAACTGGCTTGAATACACTACTCAAGCAATTCAAGATACTTATGCTCAGAAAATTCAAGCACATCTTCACAGCACTGGCCTAGAACTCAGGCTCTTTCTGAAGTCAGTGGAGAGAGACGCACATCTTTGGGGAGTGATTCACCCCATCTGTCACAGACACCTCTCAAAGACTGGGAAATAAAACACTCAGTTGGAATATCCACATGTAGATAAACAAGACTGAAATGCCTTGGAGTATTTAAGTCATCTAACTGAGCTGGAAGATAGAACAGTAATTTGAGATACTTATGCTCTCCTGGACTGGCAGCTGAAGTCTGGATAATGTTCACTATGAGGCATCCAAGTGGGAGAACAGAACTGAGCCCCAGCTGTTCTCTGCAGGTTGCACTATGTAAAATTCAGCTACATAAATATAGTCACCTAATGCTCTTTGAGATGCCTGTGGTCTTCAAGATGTCCAAAGGGGAAAGTGAGGTTACAGGAGACCTGGCTGGAAGTGAGATGGAATATCTCAGAGCTGCTAAATTCACTTACTTTGCCTACATTTAGATAACTGCCTTCCACCTTATACTGACTATAACAGAACCAAGAATGAGGACTTTTCTGATTCAGTATAGAAATCCATAGTGCGGATACCTAGAACCAGCTATCTTGATTTGAGTCCAGGTGACTGTAGTTTTTACTATTAACAGAGAGAAATAAAGGCCTTCATTCAGTTGTCTAAGCATGGCTTTAGGCACCTGAATTGAGATCAAATATTTCTAGAGCACAATTCATCTCATCCTAAGGTATACATTTGAACAGCTCAGAGAAATCTTTCCATATCCCTCTACTACAAAGTGCCAAAAAGTGACCATCTTAGTCCAGGCATCTAGCAAGTACACCCGAGGATCAGTAAATTTAAAAACTGTCAAAAGTTAAATAGTTTTAACCACTGAGCTCACCCTGCTTCTGTAGAGCATGATGTAAATTTTCTCATTTAAAATCAACTGCTTATAAAGACTCGTTATCTTCTCTGTGGTTGCCTGTTTGGTATAACCTGTGGTTTATTTTGTTTTGTTTTGTTCTGTTTTTCTGTTCCCTGAATCTGTTTCCCTCTTGCTTCCCAGAGGACTATCTGGAGGACAATGCAACATGGTGTAAGCTTTGGTATTCTTATTCTTCACTTCATTCCCATTTGTCTTTGTACAATGCTGAACAAAACACTTGTTTAAGTTTCATCTTCACCATCTTTACTTTGTGTGTGTGTGTGTCTTGTAGGCTAAAATACTAGCAGTTCTTTCTGTAATTTTTCATTCTGACTAATTTTATTTTGCTAAGTGCCCAGAGCTGCTGTTGCCTTCCAGTATTTTTCTCTCACCTCAAGGATGATGCCTCATCCCCAGAAAGGAGCTATGTACTCCTCCAGTGGACTAAAAACTGGTCTAAGCATCCCCATGGTCTCAAACCCCACAAGGGCATGTGCAGCAATGCAGACACTGCAGTAGCATTCAACTCTGAGTCCTGTGCCTGGAGCAATGGAAATGAGCTCCCAGGCCTTCCTGGGCTCTTTCCCTAAAACTGCCCCTGTCTTGCTGTCCAATCTCCTTGTGCTTTGCAGCTTCATAAGTTTTTGTGGCTGTTAGAGGTCCCTGTTTCCAGACAGAAAACCCTCCTCAGCAGAGTTCATTCAGCACAGCTCAAGGGGAGGGCAGGAACACTGCACAGATTTGCATTTACCATGGACTTAATAGTCCAGCTTCTTAGCAGGACTAATTAGTCTACAGAGAGCACCATGCTGATACAGCCATGCTGCCTCCTGCGTTTGAGCTGCCCCAAGTACCTCTGTATCCACCACATCATTGTACAGCAGGGCTGTCTTAATGCAGCTGGAATTTCTCCCGAGAACATACTGCAGCCTGACCTGGCTGGACGTGTATAAAATAATTCCACATTTTCTTTCAGGAGGACATGGAAGTTTTCTTGATTTTTCACCAGGGAGCTGATGCACTATTAAACATATAATACATAATGCACATGCATACTATGGAGACTGGCAACTGAGAAATTGGCCGTGGCATTCATGGGTGATTTACATTCAAGTACAGCACAGTGCCTGCATAAATTAGTGGATGAGCATGCACCCAGTCTGAGAAAGAACACCTTTCATGCTCTTTACCCTGCGGAGGGGGCTATACTGTGTCACACTTTGTAGGGAAACGTTCTTTTAGAGTCCTTTCTGATTTCCTTAAAGCTGATAAAATCTCAATTTTCATGAGGAAAATACCTTGAACAACCCTTTTTAGGAATAAATTGGGATGTACTTTAAGTCTCTTTTTAATTTTTTTATTCCACTGTGCTATGTTTTTTGTTACAGTGAAAAAATGCAATAGTAACCTAACAAATCTGTTGTGAACAACTTCTTCCCAGTGCTCCAAAACTACATGAAATAGAAAATGTGACTTCAAAAAATATAATCTGCTTTGCATTTTAACTATAAAAGACTAAAAGTAGCAGGGCAGTATTCAGACATTGATCTGAATTGCTCAGGGAATCCTCCAAAGCACTCCTGAAAGGGAAGTTTTCATTTCAGTTTTGTTAGAATCCATTTAGTCCAGAATCTAGAACTGTTAAGTATATGCTGTGATAGTACAATTTTCCTGGGATAGGATGTTTATCCTCAACATTTTTTTTCCTGAAGAGACCCTAAAATAAAATCCAGAAAGTTGAAATCTTAGAGGGTTTGAAGTTCTGAGATTAATTTTCAAAATATCTTCTTCATACTGAAGCCATAGGATAAGAGATGAACAATGAGCCTGTAAAATACATCGTAACTCTGGAGTTTTGGATCATGCTCTTAAGGCTGAAGATTCCAAGCTTGCACAAGTGTTTTAGAAGCCCACTGGCTACTAAAACACTCGTGCTACTCCCCCAAAACCCTTAGATGCTGTGCTGTTGGATTTGATGATGACCCTGTGTGATGTTAATCAGCAGATGATTCCTGCAAAACATAAAATGTACAGCTCCTCCAGTTTTATGTTTTACATGTTTAGACAGAGTCCTGTTTCTTATTATCTGTTTGGACACAATATGCACAATGAATAAATATATTTTACAGAATTCGGTGGGGGTCATTTGGTGTTAGATTAAGAGTTTGATTGGTTCTCCAAAAATATTTGCTTAGTATCAAGTTTTGTTTAGTCTCAGTTTCTGTCTCACAGCAATATCTGAGTTTAAGTCTGTGCAATCATTTTTTCCCTCATGGTTAATACCAGTTCCAGGTGGCAAAGGTGGATGAATGATGGTGGCTGTCAGAACCCTCCTGGGAGACCTGACAGAGTCCTGTTTTTAAAAATGGTGATATTATTCCATCCCCCAGTTGAATGGTTGTGCATGGTGCTGTATCTGATGCATTTCATTCCTAACGTGCGTGAGGTGGTTGCTAAGACGGAGCTTTGTTACAGTGGTTGCCTTTCTCTTCATGTGGAATGGGTCTGCCTGCTGTTCAGACTGACCAGAATGGGCAAGGAAAGACCATCTCCCAACAATAACAGGAACCACAGACCTCTACCTTAATTAGTTGTCAAAGAAAACACACAACTTTTGATTGCCATGCAGTTTCTGCCTTGCCTGAAGAGTAATGTCTTATGGAACACAACGCCTGCTTGATCATCTTTTAAAATGAACTTCTTAGTGCTAGTTGAACTTCCTTTACCTGGTGGGTGTGGAGACCCACTGAGAGTCATCATCTCATTTCCAGGAAAGTCTTAGGGGTGTGAATGGTATTATGGATCAGTGTTAGAGAGGTGGGGAATACAAAACCTCTAGATAGAATCCAGTCCTGATCACCAGACTTTCTGCAAACAGTAAGATGAAGAAATCGCACAGCCATGGGTCTTCACCTGGTGTGCATTGAAAAATTATGTGATTGCTGAACTTGGCTCTGGGGTAAAGAAAAGCAAGATATCTAGGCTAAAGTTTGCACATCTGTGCCCTATCAAACCAGATAAACATGAAGTGGGATTTATTTGTCCTAGCTTTTCATGTTTCTAGTGTTGCAATCAAAGTCTGAGCTATCAGTTCATTCCTTTACTAATTGATGGAGATAGCAGCTCCAGACCTTGCTTAAGATACTCATTTAGAGAACACAAGAATCTGAATTACCCCCTTCTCCCCACTGAGGATGAATAGAATCTGGATGATTAACTCAGAGATCCAATTTGTAGATGTCTAAATGTAACCATAATTCTTGGCCTTGGAGCTAGGCTCTATGTATCATACATGCACAAAGGAGATTTTGGTCTATAAAAGATATTGATAGATAGTTCTTATCATACTGCTAATCATACTCAATGTCATGGTATCATCAGGTACCTAGAAGGATAGCTAGACTCAAACAAAAATTGTTAATTTGAAGGCTGCACAACTCATATTCAATGGCAATTTTACCTTGTAAATCTGGATTGAAATCTACTTCCTTCCATTTGATGTTTTAGCTTCTGCTCAATAAAGACTAGGGATTTTTTCCAATATACAGGAAGTTTATATTACCAGCCTCTGGAAGATTAATCTAGGTAGGAAATACATTCATACTGCTCTTTCAGCTGGAAGATAGATTACATTTCATTGCACGTGTCTGTGCATGGATCTGTGCAGAAGGAAAAGTCAATTCTTAATGTTCTTGTTCATGATAAAGAAAGATGGTGACTGCATTTAGTGTTTTGATATCATATTAGAAAAAAAATATGGTTTAAAAATTAGTGGCAGGGCTTGTGTCCCCATTTGCAGAGCAGAAACCATGCTCATTTAGATGCTTCCAAGTAATACGACGGTAACGACGACTGCCTGCCTGCCTGCCTGGAAGGTGTTACACTGTGATAAATTCTTGCATTGTTAAGATGAGTGCAGCCAACAAGTTCTAAGTTCCCATAAAAAATGGATTTGTGATATATCATCTGTTCATCTACCACTAGAGAATTAGAGGGTCCTTTTTTTGTGCAAGTGACTACAGAATATAAAATGCCTTTCCACAACGAAGTTAGTTGTGCACAAGTGTGGATGCCAAGAGACAAATTAAGACTTTGGTAATTTCTAAATTAGTTGCAAATAGTGAATCTCACTCTCCAAAGAAAAACATGTTTTATGCTTTACTGGCAATTAGTTTTCTCCAGCATTTGCAGGTTCTTTTATTTTATTAGACTGCAGCACACAGATATATTGTGAACTCGTAACAGGAGCGTGCAGTGCTGGACTCCACTTAGAAAAAATAGTAGGTTACAGCAGACTGAAACTCATTTCCCAAACTAAACATCTCATATGTTTTTCTTTGATTGTAATAGACAGAAAATGGCACTTTATGGACTTTTTATGTGCATTACTAGTGGCTAAAGAGGAGGTAAAATACAAGCAATAAAAGGGGTTTTCTGCCTTACAAATGGTGACCCTTTTGTGAACCTTCTTTTGTCAAAACTGAATATTTTACGTTAGGAAAGATTTCCTGTATCTTTTTCCTACTCTTATGTCCCATCATTCAATCATATCAATGTATCAGTCTAGGTTGTTGGGATAGCAATACAGGATGCTTCTATAATGCAGAGCAGCATGTAAACAGTAAATCTTGAGTGGCTAGTTACAGATGTTCTTTGATGGGAAAGCCAAGATGATTAATAATACTGGCGAATGGAAAAGGCATGGATTCATCACATCAAATTGTATCCATCATTAACAGAACAAACCTAAGATTGTTCATCTGTGAGCAAACCCAACAGCATTTTCTGGATCCTAGGTCTGGGTATAGACCCTAGCAACCTCACAGGTGCACATCAGGGCAAAATGAGTAGCTCTCATATTACCAATTCAGATGCTTAGTCAACATGGAAAATAGGAGAACACCTGCAAGACACTTCAACAGATCCCATTCTGGACACTGGCGAGTACTGAGGTGCATGGTAACAGAGAACTCCACCTATAGGATTAGGATTGAGTAGTATGGACTCCTTGCACAGTTGGTTAAGAAAACAGGCATTTTCAGAGGGTAATTCCCAGTCTAATGTAGATATCTGACAGAGATTGCATTAATAGCTCTGTGGAAGTGCCAGTGTTTCTCTGTTAACTATGAAGAACTTTAGGCTTGACAAGATATTTAGGTTACAAAGGGCTAGAGCTGAGTTAATCTAACTCCTCCTGAGCAGTCAATACCTGACTTCTCCACAAACAGGCCTAGCAAAGTGAAAGTGACTGAGAATTAAAATTAAGGACTCAGATGTATTCAACTGGGGACTGAGTAGAAGCTCTACAATTTCACCATGTTCCAGTGGCTTTGTGGTCTGGTGGCAGCAATCATAAATTACCATCATGTACATCTTTGTTGGTTTTCTTGGGTCTTGCTGCTTCTGCACTGCATGTATGTCATGTAAATGTTATTTCTGGCACAAAAGAAATGGAATTCACTGTGTCTGGTTCAATGTCTAATACAGGTGCTCTGTGGAGCTGGGTTTGTTAATCTTCCGTGGTAGCAGTGGAGAGCTAGTCAAGGGGGTCAGTAACAGACAGAAATCATTTGCTGAAACACAAGTGTCATGATAAGTGACATTCCCTGAGCTTTCTAGGCATCTGCAAAGAGCTAAGCAATGTGATAAAGGCCATATGGAAGTTCTTCCATCTTCTGGATGCTCTAGAGGACTCCAACATGGCATTAAATTAATTTGTACCTATACTGAATGAGGGATCTGGGAGCTACTCATAAGGTCTTAAATTAGACCAAAGTGAGACAGCTGGCAACTTGACTAACTCTCTAGATGCCACTGACTAAGAGGTCACAGGCTTTCCAGAGAAACCTCGCATGAGGTTCTCAGGTATGGTGCAGGATCTATTTGACACCTGTTCTGGCATGTGGAAGAGAGGGGAGGTTTCCAAAGGCAGTGGATATCTGTCTGCAGGCAACTGGACCTCACTCCAGGTCTCCACTGTCTGTGGTGGGTTCTTAGACACCCAGCTAACATGTCAACACCCACACTGAGAGCTTTTAAATTCAGGCAAGACTAATGCACTGCCAGATCCTGATGGACAGCTAACATTACTATTCATTTGTATGGGAGCAAACCACGCTGATGATACACAGACAGCTCTTAACAGTTCCTAGGATAATTGCCTTTGCTTTAAAGTGCTGAAAATTTTCCTTTTCTGTTATATATTTGGACAGCATAAATGCCATAGAGGAACCCAAATGAAAACAGACCAGAATGAAAGTTGTTTTTCTCCTGAAACACTGAAGACCATAAAAATATCCAGTACATAATAATAAATGTGTTACCGAAGTAACTGCTAGAGCAAGTAAAGTAAAAAGCTAATTGTTTAAAGTGTGTTGTGTTTTTAATATAACACACCTACAGTGCTCCTATATTAAAGTGTGATATATATGGAGAAATAACAGGAATATGAGTAATGTATTTCTTCTGCTGAAAAAGCATCAGTCATTTAGAGGAAAAAAATCACTGCATAATAGATGAACCTGAGAGAAACTTCCTCTTCTGTGATCTCGCAATGAATGTTAATAGGCTTAAAATATCAGGGAACATTTATAGTATTAGAAATAATTTGTAAATAAAATCATTTCAACTCTTATTCCCTCATTCAGAGAAAATCCAGTTGACCAAATGGAGGTATCTAACCCTAGAGCCAGCCAGTTAATGTATCCTTTGGTGTCAGTTGAGAGAAATAAGCACTTTCAGGGCACAGTTGGTCTGAGCTACTTTAGAAATCTTTGTTGGATTAAGTAGCACTTGCTCTCTTCAGTTCCTGCTTCTCACCATTGTCTGCAGAAGAAGACTTTGAAACTCAGACAGGAACGCTGACATCACGTGAGATGAATTTCATTCACAGATTCTTCTTCATGGAGCCCATGGTCTGGATAGACTATGAAATTAGTATCATACACCTTGATGGTATTTCTACTTGGTTTGGTTTGCAACAAGGGTCACACTATGTTCAGCATTGAACACATATTGAAACTATGTTCCTGTCTTGAGCACCTTAATGAGCTCTATCTTTCAGACCTTTTCTTCTGAAGTAGAAAATGCAGGATTCCCGGTCATTGCTCGTTGCCTTTGTATGTTTTTCCATCCATTCATTTGCACTATGGGAATGGAGCGATCCAGAAAAACAAATCAACTGTTCATGTAAAGCGTGATATTCATAATACCCGAGTTAACAAAATCTGAATTATAAACCTGTTTGCCTCACAAGAGAAAGAGGAGAAAGCTGACATAGTCTTCCCCTTGTCACTTATGCTCAGGCAATTCAGATTACATCTCCAAGTGCAGAGCAGTAGAGATGGAATACTGTCCAGGGTGCAAGACTCCCAGAGACTGGGAATATCCTCCTCTTTGTCAGGTACAGAGCACACATATAGTGATAGGACTGGAAAACCAAAACTGTTTTTATCTGCAACCCACATCTCCCAGATTATAATGCTTACATAGTTGGGAAAGAAAAGAGGACGGCTCCTGTCTCAATCCCATCCAGATTCTTACTCAGTCCAACTTAAATTCTCCTAGATAAAGACTTTCATTGTTAGATGGAAAATAGATAACTCAGCTCTTTTCTGCCTGCAGAGAGAAGCCTAGATTCATCATACTTTTATCAAGTCACCCCTTGCTTGATAAAAATCAATGTGGCAAAACCGGGTCCCTTAAAAATCTCTTTTATCATGAAATCAGCTGGATATAGGCATATAGGGGAAAGATTGATTGGAGAAAAAGTACTACCTGTAAAATGTGCAGCTCACTCGGGAATGTGACTAGCTGAAAATTGACTTGGTAATGTTCTGGGACAAAACCTCTGGAATTCTCAAGCTAGTTGTGGAAGTACTTTTAAGAAATCCTATTTTCCACAGGTTGTAATGTTGATTTATTTCTGTGCTAAAATGTGAAATAATATGGCTGGCAAACATGCTTTCAGAAATCTAGAAAATAGTTAGTGATATATAGGGACATATTCTTCAATGTCATTTTTTCGTTAATATGTCCCCATGGCAAAGGCACCGTAATCACTTCAAGGCCACTCATTCCCATGCTGTAACACTCTCTCTGCTCTCAGCCATTCACTTCATCAGAGAGAAAACAGAGATTAGTAGGGCATCACTGTAAAAAGAAAGATCTGAGCAATATATTTCTGTGTCTCATAACCACCCAAAAATTTAATTCTGACCTCCTTGGCCAGGGTGGCCAAGGCCAGGCTCTCACTGCAGGATATGAGCCATCCTCTAGAGGTTCTCAGTGGATCCTAAGGGCACAAGGAAGTTGCTGAATTTTGTATCCAAAAAAGAGCCCACACACACTCTGGAAGCTCTCCAACAAACGCAAGTGAAGTTATCAGGCTTTCAGGAAGGCCTCAGATGCTACATGGTGATCACCACAGCTGAGTTTAGACACACACCTAATTTTTTTTTCCCCATTTGAAGCACTAGAGTGTCTGATGCTTCAAACCTCCAAGTTTCTTTTGCTCTTATCCAGGTAGACGTTCCCTAAACAAGCTGGCAATATTTTGTCCTTTTCTGCTATTAATAGTGACAAATAACAGGACTAACATTAAGGTTGTCTTTAGGATTTATTGCACTTCTGAATGCAATATTATCTGATTTTGAGACCTTAACTCCTGTAGCTGTTGGCTTGCTGAAGTGTTTTCTAACAAAGTAATACTCACACTATAATCCAGACTAACGACTCATTTCCATCAAGGACTCCAAGGCTCAGACTTCATTTGCACAATTCACCATTTAATTTTAATGGATTGAATTGCATAGTTGGGGGAAAAGAGCAATGATAAAAACATACCTGTGAATGCTCCATCCTTGCTGTACTGGCAGAAGTTGCCATAGTATCTTATCAGGATAAGTTAATCAAGCTTTTCCTGTTATCAGAAACCAGATGGAGCAAAGACTCCAAACTATGGATCTTTAGGCAGCTATTAAAAGTCAGATTGATGGTCAACTAGAGGTAAATAGGGCAAGGGTCGGTCAGGTAGAAATTTTAGTCATAATATGTTGGTATAAAGGAATTACAGAGGAAAATGAGGCACAGCAAGAAGTGTTTTAAATTTTTATTAATAATGTTTGAATACTATTCTGGTTCAGAAAGTATGTTTATTTAAATAAGGTTCTAATATTCCGTATGGTTTGCTCCATCCCTTATATGACTATTGTCATATTAACTTAGTCACAGCTATTTTTCTTCTCTACTCAGTCTTCCAGGGGTGAGCCCAGCAAAAGAAAATCAAATTGTCCTAGTTGTCTTCCATGTGCCATCATTTATAACCTGAAGGAATCTACACTTTCTTTCTTTTAGCTGTTTATGCCTGGGGGGTGATTTCTGAAGAAGAAGAGCAATATGACTTTCATGGGCCAGTGTGGGGATCAAAATTGTTTCTTGGACTATGCCAACAGAGAAAGGTGCTGAGTTTTCCACCACGGGTGCACTGGAGAGAGGAGGAGGACACTAGGGAGAAGCCTGTTTCCCCATGTGTGAACGTGCAGGCAGAGAGGTTCAAGATGGTCGGGAATTTCAGTTCTGGGAATTGGCTGTGTGCTTAGGTACAGTTTCAGGGAACATTAAAACTCTTGAGACCTTTGCTGGAAACACAAAGTGTGTTTTTCTCTCCTATTCCCAGCAGCCAAAGAGGGCAAGCAGTAAATTTTTTACTTTTTCCCTGTACACAGAATTTTTAATTTGCCTGTAGGCTTCAGGTATGAAAGGCTGTGACAGTAGGGGCAGCACTGGAGGGTGCTTAGTGCCCTGCACCTTCTGGTCTGTATCATAAGGGATGGCAGCATAAGCACTGCAGCCTGGTAAAGATATCCCGTGGTTTTACGTGTGGAGCGCGCTATGCTGGCTGCTACCAGTGCAGCAAGCTGTTACCCTGCACTGCAAATTCAGGGGAGGGAGGCCAAAATCATGAACCTTGTGTAGGCTTATCAATACAGAAGAAAAGCCAAGAGGTGCTTTTCACCAACACGGTCACCATCTTTGCCTTTGGGGTGCGTAGTACAAGACAGCCTGAGATAACTTTGCTCTTCATCAGAAGAGGTACTAGTCCTGAAAGGATCCACAGGCATCAGATGAATTTCAATTTCAACAAGCTAATCAGAAAACCCAAGGTTAGCCTGGCTTGGGATGGTACTAAGCTTCCATCTAATTTCCATGAAGAGCACTCATCTGCACATTTTTCTTTTGATAGTTTGCCAGGTTTTCGTTGGGAAAATTAAGGAGATAAAATTGCTAAAACCACCTTGAAAGGAAGTGTAAACATCACAGAGATTTGGCTTGCATAGTATGTTTCTTAAAGGGCTGGAAGCCATCTGTGAGACAATGTTAGGCAAGTTATATCTTCTGAAAATAATTGAACCCAAGAAGCATAAGAGCATAAAAGGAGGATGGATAATGCAGTTCAGATAAAATAAAAAGTGATTCTACCTTTTCTCCCACACCTCATTGAATTAAACCATTTTGTGCATTGAAAAAATCATGCTGGTTTTTTTCTTATTTATTTGTGTGGATATAATTCTTTTTAGGATTCCTGACAAGAAGGGTCTATTAGCTAAGGGTTGTACAAACATACAGCCTTGGCACCAAGAACTTGAGTCAGAAATCAATTCAAATCCCAACCACACCCACCCTTGGCTATCAAACCACACTTCCTTTGAAAAACAGGCAGGGGATATGAGTAAGGCAGACAATTCTTTTCTGTTTCCTGTTTATCTGGATCTGGTCAGGACTAGAAACAAATAAACAAATAAATGAAGTAAGGCAAGCTTCTGACTTAGTCTGCTATCTGAGGTTGAAGTAGGAATGCAGCTGTATTTTACAGATTTCAAAGTTTCAGAAACATGAAGTACTCTGTTTTTGAGGTGGTTCTTTAAAGTGCAGCTTAAAAAATTAGCCATCACTGTGTATCTCCTTGCCTTGGTGAATAGCACTGCAGAAGCTGGAACACATCTGTAGATCTGCATGGTCCAAGCAAGAGTCCCAGAGAATGTCACTCCCGTTTAGAGACCAGTTGCAGGATTGCTCTGAGAGCAGTCCACTGATTGCTGTGTTACTTTGCAGCTTTCTGGTTCTTCTCTATTTCTGCTGTTTGAAAAAAAAGCTTTCAGATTGTCTGCTTGCGTATTGTAGGCCAATTCTTAAAGAGGCTGTAGTCAGAATGGTAAAGCTCTCCTGGATTTTAATGATTTAACCTTCATGGAGTTTTTTGGTGGGTTGAGGTTTTTTTTGGTAACTCTTTTGACGCAATCAAAAGCTTTCCTCTTGAACCTACAGTGGAGTTCTAACCCTTTGTGTTTTCCATCATGGGATGAAATCATGCATACAGTAGCTGAGTTATAAATTCAGCTTCATGAGCAGTTGTACTGTAGAATAAAATAAGACAGGCAAAGTATCTGTAAGAAACAAAACGTGTTTAGATGTAAGTGGCTTTGATCAGCAAATGTGGCAGGGGCATGAGGAAAATAAATAGGTTTGTCTTAAAATAGGATATAGTTTAAAGTCTTTCCCAGTGTGAAAGTATTCTCTTTGCACAGTTGAAACATAAATAATGTAAGATCGATGTTAGATGTTGGCTGGGCTATTCTGAAAATGAGACTGTAGAAACTGTGCAAACCAACCAGCACCAATGAGTTTGCTTTGCTGTATGCATCAAGACAGAGAAATTGAAAGAACATGTAAGACTAGTCATGAGCTGATGGAGAAATTAAGCTACAAAATGACAGGAAGACAGGAGATGTAATGACCAGCATAGGCTGGTTCAACTGGTTGTTTGAATTAAAATAATTACATATGCAGCCTCAGGAAATAAAAGCTCCCATTCCATTCAACACAGTTTATAAAGTTTTGCTTCAGTAATGAAAAATGGAAATGAGCCTCTCTAATGAATTATAGCAATTATCTCTCTGGTGGGGCAAGACAGCTCTGAATCCAGTCATATTCCCTCAAGAAAAGAAGCACTGTGTGCTGTTATTCACCACACACCTCAAGAAATTCAACGACATTTTCTTGTTATTGTTTTTCTGACGCACAAGGCTTCTCAGCTGCCAGCCCATGGCACTTCTGGGTTTCACACTGTGAGTAGTGAGTTTTTCACACTTCACTTAATGGAGTATGTTTGCACAGGGAGCTCTCTGTGTATGAGCAACAGGCTGACACAGAATTAGGTTGATTTCTTACACTTTTACATGGCAGTAACTTTTTCATTGATTATTAATCTGATTAAAATAAAATCCAAGGTGTTTCTCACTTACAGACCTAGCTGATTTGTGCAAAAGGAAAATGGTGCAAATCATATTTTAAACAAAAACATTTCTTTTCAGTGCCACCTGTCACAGAAGAAAAGCAATGCTGGTATTTCCGTGTCAGTAGAACTTTAGATTTCCTGATTGGCATAAGTGATGTGTCAAGGTAAAAAGGCTAAGATTACTAAAAGTACTAAGATTAAATCCAACTGTACTTCATTTTACCACACGTGTACATTTTCTCACACACAAAACAGTTACATTCAAACTGGTCCAAATACGTTTTTGTTCAAAACTATTGTCTAAAAATTGGGGAATTTGCCAGGAAATTACACTTCAGTTGAGCAAAAAATGAACTAGTATGGGTAAATAGCATTTATTACAAGTTAAAAAGTCTGTTATCTCTTGGGTACTTTTTCCAAAGAAAGACCATATTTAATGTGTCCCTTCCTATAGAATTAAGTTGGTGTCTCCTATATTAATAAAAACTGAAATATTTTTTCTCTGAGATTACTATTGAGGGATTTATACAAGCTGTTCATTGGCCATGCATCACATCTAGGCTGGAGCATTATTTTTAGGGAAGATATTAGGTTAAATCCAAGGCACTGGGAGCGTCTGGGATGTCTTTATCTGAATGTTTTCATGTGATAAAAACATAGATATATTTGTATCATATAAGAACAACAGATGTTCATATAGTTGAGTTTTTCAGACTTGCAGACTGAAATCTTCACAGTCTAAACAGAGAAGTTTTGAGCACCCAGGAAAGAAATTTTTTAACATCCCATGCCTGTACCTCTAGTCAGCTGAGAACAACCTCTGCAATTAACTGTTTAAAATGGACAGAGCCTGTTTTCTCTCGTTCTTTTGACAGTGACAGATTCTTTGCATCATGAACAGCCCTAGCTATAAATCTCACTTAAGGCCAAAGCTGTGCATCACCTCACTGTCAGTGTTCAGCCACAACCTGCCGCATTTGCAGGCTCCCAGCTCAAGTCTCAGAATTCATAGTCATTCATAAAAACTGCATCAGCAGCTTTTGCCTCGACACACCAGGATGATCCTAGTTTCTGGAGGCAAGCAGGCATCATCCTTCAGGGTCAGTGTTCCCAAATGGTTGCTGGGGGAGCCTGTGGCCACCAGCTAGTCAAGAGGCTTATAACTGCCCGGGAGCAAAACACAACAAGCAGTAGAGCTGTGTGCCTCAGGAATTTGCACAGCGCTTCGTACTGTAGAACAGGGAGAGCTGGGAAGAATGAGACTGACTAATTTCCAGTACACTTCCATGATACTTTATTGAAATGAAAATAGGCCTGAACAGTGTAGGAGAGGGGCAGAACCCTGAGGTTTCATCTGAGGAAAGCAGAGTCTTTCTGTGACAGGATTTCATCCTGTGGCTGCTATTTTATCCCTCTGGGTCCACTTGTTATTACTGTCCATGAGTAACCTATTGGCAAGTTGCCATCTCTTTCAGGTTTTGTTTTTTTTTCTCCTCTCCTTATGCAAAATATTTAATGGTTTCTGATCCCTCAGGGAGACATCACCGCTCTTTTCCCTCCCATTTTGAACTTTACAAGTGAAAATGTGTTACAGGTCAGCTCTGTGCTCTGCAGTAACATAGTCTAAAAAGTCAGAAGCCAGCTCTGGGTGAACTGATATATTCCTGCCACTCACCATGCCACAGCATGGAAAGCTGCCAGCTCACTTCGTGGAGGCAATAAAGATATTTTAGCACCATTCTGCAGCTCTGGACTTGCCTCTCCACAGGACTAATATGTTCAATCGACGTGTCTCTGTCTTCCAGCCCCCAGGTCTATAACAAGCCTGGCTGGGTTTATCACAAGGATCTCTGACTGCCATGATGTAGCTGTGCCCCTTGTCCATCCTCTTCCCCATTCATTCCTCTCCAAACAGAACAGGGGTTTCTGTGTCAATTCCTTCTCGTTTATAGCTTTTGTCTCTCCAAGAGGAACGTACTTCATGCTGTTGTCTGTTAGACAGCACTTCTGTACCTAAATATGTATTATCCAGGGCCTGGTTTTGATGTGTCCAGCTTGATGGGTGAATTGCAAATTAACTTAGGTAACTTGCCCATGGCATGAACATCACCAACAGGCTGCCTCTTTCCATAGTCTGAGATGGGAACACAGGGCTCCTGAACCAGGAAGAGCCGAGTAGAAATGTAATGAGCTGAGAATTTCAAGCAATCATTATGTTAAATCTTACCAAGCTTGGTGGCCTCATGAGAACTGGTTTTGAGCATGGTGCCTGGCCTACAGTAATTCCCAAACTGTGCCAGAAAATAGTTCTGGAGAGCTGACCCATACTAAAAGCTGTTCCCATGACTGATCTCACAGTTTATCTGCATGGACAATCAATTTCCAGCATCTCCAGGGATGTTCCTGGCACTCTTAACTTGCTGAAGAAAAAGCTACCAGGCTAGGCCCCAGAATATAGTAGTGGTAAAGATTTTTTTTTGATCCCTCATGACTCAGTGATTCTTTCTCTGTCCTGTATTTCTTTTCCTTAAAAAAAAAAAACCAAACAACCAAGTAAAAAAAACACCCAAGAAAACTACCATCTCTAGATGAAGGCAGTATCCAGAGATCTTAGTCCACAGATGCAGTGAAATGGGGAGAGTGCAGAAATGATCTCTCTAGTGTGGATAGTGTAGGATTCATTAGAAAAATAAAATTACAGAGGGACGGATATCTGGTGATTTTGAAACATTAGATTTAGCCCAGTTATGCAAAAGGACTGAAGAGCATGCAATAGGTCATCAAATAATGAGTGAGAAAAGTAAATATACTTTGAGCTTGTGAAAGTACGAAAAAATTTTCTCCCAAGGTAGGGTAGACAACTAAGAGCTTTGACTGCTAAAATAAGAAATAAAATTAAATTATTTCTGAAAAGATAGTTCAGTTACGTAAATCAAAATAACATTGACGTGGAAAAGAAACTAAAATTACAATACTAAGCATATAAAATTAAGCAACTCAAAAGGGTTATTGACAGAGACTGATTTGACATTAAAGGATATACTAGAAATTACTGTGTCACTAGAAATTACTTTAGAAAAAGAAGTACAGCAACAGTTTGATGCCATTTCTTTTAAGCATAGAGCTGCTTATATAGTCAGAATCCCTATATAGAACTTTTGGTTGCAGGGCAGTCTTGTAGAATATGCAAAATTCTTGTACAGCTCTTTACAAAAAAAAAAACCCAAACCTGAGAACGATGCTGTGAAGGCAACAGTTTGCAGATGACAACTCAGAACATCTCTGCCTGCTCTTGTTTTTCATGAAGATCAGTTCTGTAATCTGTCTTAGTAGTGCATCCCTGTTATTTAAATGACAACACACAGCATCCTATTTTAAAATCTTCCTTTACAAAACATGGAGAAAACATATTGAAAACATTAAGAATGGAGACAGATTTTTCAACATGTATAAGCACTTCCTTTAATTTCAAAAAGAAATCTCTGGACTGACTAGCTGGCTTACTGATCACAGCAAACAGAGGGAATCACCATGTTTCCACACAACTGTGACCCTCTATGTGACCATGTGTTCCCGTGGAACTCTGTGAAAACCAGTTATAGATCTTGCAGCATTCGGTGTTTATGTTGGTAAAATTCAGTATGAGCTTTGCAAGGTAGCACAGACTGGTCCCATAATAAATATTTTATAGAATAGGACAGCCCAAGAGAGTGATCTAAATGACCTATGATTTTAGTCCGTTTAGATAAAACATGTTTTGATAGAGCCAGATACAAGGTCATGTGTCTGGGAACAATGACTACCNTAGACAACTAAGAGCTTTGACTGCTAAAATAAGAAATAAAATTAAATTATTTCTGAAAAGATAGTTCAGTTACGTAAATCAAAATAACATTGACGTGGAAAAGAAACTAAAATTACAATACTAAGCATATAAAATTAAGCAACTCAAAAGGGTTATTGACAGAGACTGATTTGACATTAAAGGATATACTAGAAATTACTGTGTCACTAGAAATTACTTTAGAAAAAGAAGTACAGCAACAGTTTGATGCCATTTCTTTTAAGCATAGAGCTGCTTATATAGTCAGAATCCCTATATAGAACTTTTGGTTGCAGGGCAGTCTTGTAGAATATGCAAAATTCTTGTACAGCTCTTTACAAAAAAAAAAACCCAAACCTGAGAACGATGCTGTGAAGGCAACAGTTTGCAGATGACAACTCAGAACATCTCTGCCTGCTCTTGTTTTTCATGAAGATCAGTTCTGTAATCTGTCTTAGTAGTGCATCCCTGTTATTTAAATGACAACACACAGCATCCTATTTTAAAATCTTCCTTTACAAAACATGGAGAAAACATATTGAAAACATTAAGAATGGAGACAGATTTTTCAACATGTATAAGCACTTCCTTTAATTTCAAAAAGAAATCTCTGGACTGACTAGCTGGCTTACTGATCACAGCAAACAGAGGGAATCACCATGTTTCCACACAACTGTGACCCTCTATGTGACCATGTGTTCCCGTGGAACTCTGTGAAAACCAGTTATAGATCTTGCAGCATTCGGTGTTTATGTTGGTAAAATTCAGTATGAGCTTTGCAAGGTAGCACAGACTGGTCCCATAATAAATATTTTATAGAATAGGACAGCCCAAGAGAGTGATCTAAATGACCTATGATTTTAGTCCGTTTAGATAAAACATGTTTTGATAGAGCCAGATACAAGGTCATGTGTCTGGGAACAATGACTACCTGCCAGACCAAAAAAATATGAGACTACCTTACAAAGGGAAGGCTTAAGAGAACTGAGGAGATAGCAGGAAAAGGCGAGGTAGAAATTTCCAACTGCAAAAAAGGTTAGCCATCACACATGCAATCCTGAGGTGTAACTATGGATTTCTGTCTTTGTCTGGATATGGAACTGATGGATCTACTTAGGTCACTGGATAAAAAAAGGCTGGGTGTGAGCAAGAGCCCCACCAAGGATTGCTCACACTGCTTATGTGGCTGATTCATTCCCATCACAGTTTTGGCCCACACCAACAAATATTCTCCAAGACATGGACATAGCTTGAAGGATATCAGGAACCATTCCCCAAAGCCAGCAGTTGGGGCACAAAATCAAACTACCTTGGCTCTCCCAATCCAGCATACTTTTCCAACTCCATCTTATCATCTGCTATCCCAGTTATTACCCTCAGAATACTTTGCCCACATACCTGGCACTCCTCAGGGTATGTGACACACAGGCCATGGGAAGCCCTGCACCGAGTGCTGTGTAAAACAGACACAGGCAGTTCCTGCCACTTGAATCAGAGCCAAACTCTTGAGATCATTTCTAGAAAGAAGCATATTCTCCTTCTGTCATTTTCTGGTCATTTTTCATCTCTAGAAAAATCCAGGGCAATGAGGGAAAGTTCTTTTTCCAGAAGTTAAGACTGTGTTCCGTCTGTCTGTAACATCAACAAATCCAGGGCTGTTAATTCAGAAAAGAAAGAATATTCTTCCCAGCGGAATGGATAAAATTTGGAATAGATCTTGATAAGAGGTTCACTGCTAATATAGTAGTAGTACAGCAAACCCCAAAGCAATGTGCAAGGCATTCTTGGCATAGCATTCAGCTTAGTAAGCAGTGAGGCCGTGGTTATATTCCATGCTTCAGGTGAATGAATTCAGGTGAATTCCATTTTTCAGGTGAATTCCATATTTCACTCTAAATACAGCACATTACAATAATCCAGTCTTGAGTTGACAAGGTACGTGGCAAGTTTTATTGAGGTGGAGAGGTTGTGTTTGGCTTTACAGACAAAGATGGATATATTATTTGGGGCTGTAATTGCAAGCTGGGCATGCAGGAGATTCTTAAAGTCTTATATCACACCTGAATGGCCACCTGCCACCTCCCAGAGCACAGTCACACACGTTCAGTTTTGATGCTGATCTAATATTTGATCAGCCTCTCACCTGAACTTTGCAGTTCACCCAAGTTGTCTCAGGTGATGTGTAACACATCTGCAGACAGCTAATCATCAGCCTTGCTCATGGGGGTACTCTGTTAGATAGCTCGTTGCACCAGCTGGAGCCAATGGGACAGATATGGAAAGTTTCATCAACATGCTGTGTGCAGACACCGACTCCCCCAGTTCCATTTTGAGCTAGCTCGGTTGTTTCTTTATTGTGCCTGTAATGCAATTCATTCAGAGCAGGAAATAATCCCCAAGTTAGAAATAAAGTGCTTGACTTTCATGTTTCAAGGGAGGGCTGCTAATTAGCTAAAAATCTCACACCATTTTATTTATATAGAAAGCAAATTTGATTTTGAAACCACTGAGAAGTAATAACCACAGAACTTTATGATGTCACTACTAAAGAGATGTTTTTCAAGCTTTATTTATGACCTAATTTTATACAAAGCGCCTGCAGTGTTGTGGGCATATAGGAATACCAACTAAGTGCAGGAAATCAGAGGCCATTTGAAAAAGTCATTTGCTCAGTGATCTCCATAGGCTGATTCCAATAGGAGATTCAGGTACTTGTAAATTGTGTCACAGAAACACCAAATTTTCAAGTGGCTGGATCCCAGTGATGAGTCAAAAAAAAAAAAAATGGAGGAAAAGAAGCCAAAGAAGCTAAGAAATATTATTTAAAATATGTGTGCTGACTGAGTGGTGAAAGTGCATTGACAGGTGACCTGATCTGGCCAAAGGGCTATTCTGTACCACAGAACATCATGTTCAGCATATAAACTGGGGGGAGTTGGCTGGAAGGGGCTGATTGCTGCTTGGGGATGAGCTGGGCATGGGTCAGTGGGTGGTGCACAGTTGTACTGTACATCACTTGTTTCTCTTGAGTTTTATTTCTCTCTTTCCTTTTCGTTTTCATCATCATCATTTTTTAAATTATTATTATTATTATTATTATTATTATTAATTATTCACATATTAAACTGTTCTTATCTCAAACCATGGGCTTTACCTTTTTCCAATTTTCTCTCCCATCCCACCAGGAGGAGGGCAAAGGCGCAGTGAGTGAGCAGCTGTGTGGTACTTAGTTGCCAGCTGGGATTAAACCATGGCAGTAGCCAAATTGCCTTCTGAGGGGAGAAATATACATTTAAGTCCACTGTTCCTGCTTGAAAAAAAAAATTCCACCCTGCCATAGGAACTACACACCTCAGAATATATAATGTATACTAACAACAGTTATGAATGTATTAACAATGGTTCAACCTCTGCCTTGCAGAGTAGGGTACATACCCACTGTGCCCACATTTCTAAATGGCTAAATTTAGAAGGCTCCACCTTCTACAGTGTGGATTTTAGGGTAGCCTTTGAGGCACACCTGACTTTGCTGAGCTGTGTACTCCAACCAGTCCAGCTCTCACTCACCTTCTGAAGTGTGACACTTCATAATGCTGCACTGGAAACAGCCACACTGGTTCTCATCCAGATGCCTGTAAAAGCTCTGCTGGGGCGACTGTGCCTCTTTTTAAGCAGATCTTGAATTTTTTCTTATTTTAGAAAAAGAGGGAGAGCAATTTTTTACACGGGCAGATTTTGATAGGAAAGGGGGGAACAGTTTTAAATTAAAAGAGGAAAAAATTAGGTTAGATGTTAAGAAGAAATTCTTCACTATAAGGGTGATGAGACACTGGAAGAGGTTGCCCAGAGAAGCTGTGGATGTCCCATCCCAGGAAGTGTCCAAGGCCAGGCTGGATGGGGCTTTGGGCAACTTGGTCTACTGAAAGGTGTCCCTGCCCGTGGCAGGGTGTTTGGAACTAGATGGTCTTTAAGGTCCCTTTCAACCCAAACCACTTTGTGATTCTATGATTCTATGATTTCTGGATAGCTGTACTAAGTAACAGAAGAGACATTGGTGTGTTGATGAAGATTACTCTCCCTCACCACCCGACTCCAAGCCCAGGACCCACTTTCCATTGAGCCATTAGCAGCAGAAGGAATGTACATGCAAAACATACAGCTCTGCAGGGTGGATGCACCGTATCTCACAGTTTATTTTGGCTATCAGTAGCAGGTATGTCACACAGACCCCATGGAGTCAGCTTTCCTCTGTGTAAAGTCTGAAACAGAGAACTTCGTGGAAGTGAGGTAAATTTCTCACAGGTACAGCATACTCGGAACCATGCAAAACCTTCTCCGGATTTTTAAGGGCTTTACTTTTAAAACCATTTTGGTTATTTGGAGCCTAAGAAGTAAACACTGTCTCCAGGCACTTCTCTTCTGGAAAGGCTTAAAATCCCTTATCCCAGGAGGGAGAAAAAGTCATCCCCTCATCTCCACTCAGGGCAACGTTCAAAAGTTTTATTTATATATATATCAGCTTAAATCTCAGCTTCAAGTGGTATGACCCAGCTGGAAAAGCTGCCAACTCCCAGATGTTTTTTGTCTCCTGCTCTATACTTATCTCTCAGAAGACTACCCTGGGTCAGGGGATGGAAGTGATTATCCATATTTCTTTCCTACATCCAAAGCAATCATTTTAAAGCTGCACAGTCTTTCTCACAAGCCCTTGTCTGGGTCTTGTCTAGGTCATATATTACTACTCCCTATGAAAACTGCAGAGTCTTGCTAGGTTGACTATAAAATATCCTGAGGTTGCTGCAGGTTTTTGATTTGTTGCACAGTACTAGATGAAAATCCTTTCAGCTAAATATGAATGAAGACTCGAGGTTTATATAGCAGCCTTGCAAGAAGAGAAGGTCATCATAACTCTGTCTTCTGAAAAGAAAATGAGGGCTAAAGGAGTGTAATTAAGAATTTTTTCTGCAAGTAGAAAGTAAGCTCTGTGCTCAGTTTGGGGTAGTGATGGCAACCACTGACACTTATCACACATTTGCTGTTGACAGGTATTTGGGGTGGTCCCAGCAGTAATTTTTAAATTTTTTTAAAATAAATTTGACACCAGTTGACAAAAAAGGTCCATTATTAATGTTTTAAGAGAAAGGGAATGGTCTTCAAATCTTTATCATTGTAAGAGGCTCTGTGCTCTTCATTTTGAGGATTTGTCATCAGAACCAAGCACAATGCTTAATGTTGTGAAAAACTCCAAGCAATATGTGAAGGTCCATCTCACCGGTAACATGCACAGGTAACCAGGGCAAAGTTACTCCTTCCCAGGCAGGCTGCCAGCATGTTTCAGGAGAGGCAGGAGGACTCCTATCCAGCTGCAGTCCAACCACCCCCATGCAGAGAGTGGAGTGTTTCTGGAGGCTTCTGCCTGAGCTGTTCCTCAGGACCCATGGCATCAAGGTTTCTGCATGGACACATGGATTTCTCCTACCAGAGATTTTTTTTTCCCAGTCCTTTACCCCCTTCTTGTGCTAACACTCTTCTTACACAGACAGACAATCTCAGATACATCACGAAAGAATAAATATTGGAGATTTGAGCTGGATTTATTTTTTATAGCTGCTGTCACCAGCTGTGTTTGCTGTACAATCTGCTGGCCACAACCACTGCCCTGCTGAGCTACCTCTGCCCACCAACTCCCCCAGAGGGCTTCAGTTCTTTTAGAATGGAATCATTTGCAACAGGATTTTCACATAAGCTTTGCAACAAAAGCGAAATTTCCCTTGCCCTTCTAAACAAAAATAAAATAGCAACAAACTGTGACCCCTTCTAACAATGACAGACTCATCCTACTGATTAATGCAGGAGATGGCAGATATTAAAGTGCATTTGTTTTGGCCTGAATGCCAGTGTTTCTAAATGCATGGGCTGTGGCTCTCTTTCATCCCATAAATACCTCAATTGTCACTAAAGCACAAACACACCTAGTCTTGTCTAGTTAGAAGTCCACAGGCACGCTAACACTGGTCAGAGAACTCTCTCCAATCCCTGCTGCCACTCATTGTCTTCACTCTTCCAAGGCTTCCAAGAAGTAGCTTACACAGACAATAGGAAATTGTCAACTTTTCATGTCTGTAAAGCACCTGGGTGGTAGAATATTCCAGAAGACATTACCGACACACATGAAATTTATTTCATTCATATATGGAGTTAAAACATAGAGAATAAGTTTATTTGTTTAAATTTCTTTTCAAATTTAATTTCTAGAGTTACAAAAGACAAGATGATGATTATTATAATATTATTATTCCTGTGTCAAAGAAGATTAAAGTATGGTATAACTCCAGGAGCGCATATGGTATAGCTTCAGGAGTACACTCCTTCCACACCATAGTTTTTATCATCACTATGGCTGCATAGAGTCTTTAATGGTTATTCAGCTTTTTGGCACTGTGAATTTGTGTACCAGACCTCCTTTTTCTCAGAATACCTTCAGAATTTTGTCAGACAAAATTGCCGAAAAATTTCTGACAAAACTTTTCATTCCCTGCATTTTCACTCCATAGTAAGTATGCTTGCATCCAGTTTTAGAAAGCAATATCAAGTAATAGTTATTCCTTTAATTTTTGTATGGCCATTTTAGGTTTCCCACACAGAGAGTGTGGTCTTTCCTCTGAAAGGATATAATTCTCATCTGGTCCTGGTACCCATCCCATCCAATTTCCTTCTCCACAGAAACCAAGAGAGGAGGCTATTTTACATTTCAGATGCTAAGTGCTTTGATTCACTGTTTGAGATTCTGATTGAGCACTAAGTAACTCTTCTGTTAGGTTAGGAAGTTTAGTTTGGAACTCTTGTCCTCAAAGGTACACGTTTTCAAATAGATATAAATGCTTTTGGTATTATTTGTGTAAACATCTGTGGTTGTATCAGCAGGTACTAGCAGCCCACCTGTACTTCCTAAGACTTGGAATTGGTTTAGTATTTAAAAGGGTCAATGTAAGGACCATTAGCAATCAACAAACAGATTCTTTCAAACTTTTCCCTCATGGTAAGTGAAAAGTGTGCAAAACTCTAAAAGGCATTGGAGCAAAGCATCAGGTCAATGAATCCATTGCTACCAGGATAGAGAACCCAATTGGCTGGACATGTGAAAGAGCACAAATTCCCCACAGCAGCATTTCAATATCTAGCACAAGCAGCTTTCCCAACTCGTCCGTCAAAAACAACATAGTCACTGACAAAAGCAAAACCAAAAAACCGTCCCCTTAGTTTCACACCAAAGCCAGTGCTTTGATAGCAGTACATGGTCTAAGAGCATTCTATCAGTGATTCTCATGCTGCCCGCAGAGAATAGCAGCTGGAAATCTCCAAAAGCATTTTCTCCAGAGGGTATGAATGGAAGCTCTGAAGTTTGATTATTCTATTCCTTTTTTCAGAAGTGGAGGTGTCTAGCCATGAACCCCTCAGTAGACAGCACAATCAAGATACGTCAGATTTTGCTCAGGGGACATCAGAGACAGAATACCTTTGTAATGAATGGCCAAGTCAATTCATATCTGCATCCCCAGTGGTTTCCACACTGCTGAGGGCTCTGAGGAAAACTAAATGGGAGAAAACAGCTAGTTCCTCCATTGTTTAGCTCTAAACCATCTTGCCTACAAAGTGCCTGACCCTTCAGTGGGTCCTATGGGGCCCCAAATTATGCCTTCTCTGCTTCCAAATGGAAATGCAAGGGAGCCAGTTCCCATTCAAATTGTTTCCTCTTAAAACAAAAAGGAGCAAGAAACCCGCTTCACTTACTACTTTTTGTAGATGACACTGCTGTCACTCTCCCCTGCCCAGCAGGCACTGCTGGGACACATCTCCCATGGGCAAGTGCATTTGCACCCCTGAGGGCAGAGCAAAATGCACACAGAGGTAACGTCAAAGACCTCCAATTACTGAACACGTAAGTAACTTTCCTCTCAATGCACCACATGATTGAGTCCTAATTGAGCATCACATTCTTCCTGGATGCAAAAGCAAACCATTATGGACAAATGAGTCAAAAAGCCAAAATAAAAATCAGTCAGATAGCTCAAGCACGCCTGACAGAGCTATTTAAAGGATTCTGGCCATTAGCTATCACTTCGATTATATCACTTTTCATACTGACATGAAAGGTGGCAGAGGAGCTATTTTCTCAGTCTCTTGCTTCTTCACAAAAGGAGACAAACATCAAGCAGAAAATATTCAGAAAAAAATGTTAGCTGTCTTTGTTACCATTTCATCTTCACCTGTCTCTAATATTATTGTCCGGGGTGGGGAGGGCACGTCTGAACAGCCAAACACTATTTTTAAGGCTTTCAAAGAATAGTCTGCATATGAAGAAGATATGTCTACATATGGATGATTACACTGGTCTTTAATGCTTGGTCCCCATATATATTTTTCTGGTGCAACAAAAAATACTTAGAACCAGGTATTTAGATATATATATATCTATGACATCTTTTCAATATTTATGTTTTATGTACAATTGCCAGCAAGACTGTGAGCATCATAGGTTTATTTCCTTTGCAGTTGTCCAAATAAAATGCTGTGTCTCAAACCAATGTAGTTCGAAGCCTAATTTTATGATTAGTTAGGGAAGGCACTTTGAGGCTAGCTTTGTTTGAAATTAAGCCATTCCTCAGTGTACCTTGTTATCTATCTTCCTTCACACACACACACACACACACACGTCCTCACAGTAATGTCTTTCCTTATAACTAAAAAGAAGGCAAATACAAAGAATAAGTCACTCACATGTCCAACCAAATGGGTTCTCTATCCAGTTAGCAATTCAGTCAATGATTGCTGTTTTCACTGCCATAGGAAAGAGGGGAGTTCCCATACAAACCTCCAAAGACTTCTAACTGCAAGATGGTCAGGGGGCTGGAGCACATGGCATACAAGGAAAGGAGGGAAGCGCAGTTCAGGCCGAAAAGGTAAAGCAGGCAGAATCTTGTTGCTGCTTTCAACTGCCTCATTAAATGTTGCTAAGAATGTGGAGCCATATTCTCTTTGTAGCTCCTTGACCAAAGAATGAGAGGCAGTGGACACAAGCAGCAGTACAAGAAAATCCAATTAGATTTTAGGAATTTTTTTTTTTTGCACAGTGAAGGTGATTGAGTGCCAGAATAGACTGTTGAGAGAGTTTGTCATACCACCCTCTTTGGAGATACTCAAAA
Organism: Ifrita kowaldi; assembly: GCA_013398055.1. Lineage (NCBI taxonomy): Eukaryota > Metazoa > Chordata > Aves > Passeriformes > Cinclosomatidae > Ifrita > Ifrita kowaldi. The sequence goes on from VZRS01009492.1 coordinate 268,814, forward strand.
CCTGATGTAGGCAAGGCCCTGATTTTAGAGATTTTAAAAACAAATCACTTCCCTTATTTGACTCTTGGCTGAAACTCCTCTTTTACCGAGGTTATGTCCTCTCTCTCTCAATTTATATTCTTGCTTTTCTTCTCAAACAATGAGGTATTAAAGTCTTCATTTTCAAAAAGTAAATGTTTATCCTTTTTGCAATTTAGCTCATCAGTACTGCGCAATGGAAACACCAGTGATACAAAATTGAATGACAGTTTTGGGGCTATGTGTATCTATCTGTTCATTAGGACATGGCCCAGTGCCAATAGCAATCTTCCCACTGCTGTCAGTGAATTTGGAATCAGATCTTTTAGGGCTAGATGCAAAAAGAATGGACACACTGAGTGAACCCAGAGCTGAATCTAAATCTTTGAGGCAGGCATTGTCATTACTTGTGTCATATCTGAGGACAGATTTTTGCTTCATTGAGAGATGCAACACAACTTCCAGAACTTAAACCAACAGTCTGCAAGCTTGGTCTTGGAAACATATAAAATAATTCCATCTAGAATTTTTTAAGTAATGTGTTTCTAAGGAAGAAAAATTACCCATGGGAAAGTAAAACTTAGCAGTGATTTGTTGGCTGAAAATATCTGGGAGCCACTAGATAGAAATAACCAGTCACTGCTTAGGGCACACTAATATTTTGGATCTTGGCTTCCTTGACATGTTTGGTGTTTTACCCATCAGTACCAGGAAGCACCTCCACATATAACCTGGATCATATATATATATATATTTATGTCCACCATAGCATCACCTTGAACCACTGAGCAGAGGTTGTCTTCCAAAATGGGCATCACGCATGACAAAGCTCATTATGACAGCATTCACAGGCACGTGGAAAGTCTAGGTTTAATTCTCTTCCCTGGCTGATGAGACTGCAACCTCCCATCTTCCTAGAAAGGGGCTTATCCATCATCTGTCGTCCATCCTAATACACGAACATTCTCCTTGATGAACTCTGTAGCGTGAAGGAAATGCATTGAAATATCTTGGGATAAAGTGTGGGAGTGTGAATGAGCCTGGCTGTGAAGTTCAGTGATTAGAAATCTCCCATCCCTCCCAGTTAGTTAGCATGTCTTTGAGGTGACTTACCCTCATTTCAGTTTACAATTGTTCTTTAGTCATTGGTCTTTGTGCCAACAGCTTGGTTTGTACTTGATGTAAGAACTGAGAGCTTAAGCACTTGGACAATCCTTAGGAGCAGATTCCACACACTTTACTATCACCCCTTTTACACGTGGTATGGACAAATACAGTACAGCAAGAGACACAGATCCAGGTTTCTTTTACTGTTTATCAGTGGAACACCAATTGTTTCAGAGTTGTAATTAAAGGATATTAAAACTTGCCTATAAAGTTTCTTATTTGTTTGGGCTTGGAAGGCAGATGAAACGTTACTAAATGGTGAATGCATCATCGGTGTTGTCTGTTCTATTAGAACTAATGATAGGCAGAAAAGATACAGAAGTGCAGCATTAAAATTGTATTGTCCAATTTTGACAAATTGTAGTTTTATGGTATCTGTCATTTTGGAATGCCTTCAGTTTTGAGGAACACTAAGCTGAGGTAGTTTAGACATTATTGACTCTGCCATTATGGCATCAATCATAAGTATTTAAAGCATTTAACCCTCCATGAGGAGCTTTGAACTATAAATGGCATTCTATAATCAGTATAGCCTGCTGTTTTATAACAGTGACACCAGATGTGTGGTCTCTTTCATGGCTGCCTGTACTGCCACAATAACTTCTGTGGTTCTCATGGTGCTTGGAACAGCAGTTTCATTGAAGACAATGAAAATATACCCATGTTAGGATATAGCAAGCATCTTTTTATTTGCCTATATATTTGAACTCATTTTAGCTAGATTGGACTGTCTTTTCTGGAGTGATGTTAATGGAGTTTGGAATCAGTGAGCAAACTAACAAATTCTTGTTCCAGGTAAACAGGAGGTGCAGAATACATATTAATACAAGACACCACGTTCCTTTAGTAGAGCCCACAATTAGGCTAATAACCCTATACTCAGCTTTTTCAGCAAATGGCCTTGTTTTTCAGCAGGCCTGAGCACTGACTTACAGTAATTTTGCGAGAAGCCTCTGCTCATTCATCCAAAGCGTGCAAATGTGGACATAGCACATTAACTCCGACACCCTCTTAAAACAAACCTGGGCATAATGTTCACAAATCAAACTGTACATAGAAAAGGAAACCTAGAGCCTAATATTAAGTTCCGTGTGGTCGATATAAAAATTTCCATTCATTTTCTTATGTTTTGGGTGAATCGCAATGAAGATTCAGTAGGTGTTCAGAGCGTGAAGTCACAGTTTTGAATTTCTTGTGGTCTAAGTGTGTACTCCAAAGTGCAAACAAAAATGATAAATACATTCAGTTCACAGAGATATTTTTTCCTACCACTAGTCTTTCCAATTTAAAATATACCAGCAATTAAGTTTTCATCCCAGTTTGCCTTAAGTAAGCATGATTTTTTTACCATTTCCAATTTCCAACTCTCTGTGAACTTCATAGTTCCAGCTCTCCTAATTGTGTCCATCTGCAGTCGGTACCCAGCCTGCAGACCATCTCTTCTGAGTTGCTGGCAAAGAAGTACTTCCCAGGAGCTGTTCATCAGTGTCAGACAAGCATGAGATACATAGGTATCGGATATTTTAGCATTTAGAATGCACCTAAGATTTTCACTGTAAGAGCTCAATGTATTTGCTTACATGTGGTACCTACTGCCATTTGAAGTGACATAGATCATGTGAGACATGCATGGGACTCTCACATGTGGCACAAGGTATGTGTCACAGCAGTGCTTCAGCGTGATAGCAGTCATGCACCCTTCTGAAACAACAGCTGAAATCCAGGTAGCATTCTCTGGGGCATCTCCAACAGTAGTGGCAACATTTGGGCAACTGGACCACATCCACCAAGTTAGGCAATGGAGTTTCTATATGTATTGCAAATATTAGCCTGTACATTGACACCACTAAATAGAAATAGGATATGATCCTGGCATTTTGAGGCAATGCAATGTAAACTGTGCCTTGTTCACACTGATGAGGACTCTTTACACAAAAGCAAACTGCTTGCACCCACAGACCACACCTCTTGGTCCTGGACCTCCTGTATGTCCCCCATTGTGTTGCTGTACTCTTAGAAAATACTGTTTGTGTGTATGTGTTTGCAGTTCACACAATCTGAAATAGTGTGAGAGCTGTGCTGCGGTCCATCCGTTCAGCACTGAACTGAGCATATGTGTCATTATGCCCTTGAACATGGCAGGAAAGATGTATGATTGTGCAAGAGAAGGCAAAGCCTGCCAGGATAGCATTAGAGAGCTGTACAGAGCATAGGGTATCATAAATATGCAGTCTCATGTGCACTGCCTGCTGGGAGCCATCTCTGGAATGAACTCTCCACCAAGCCATGGCAGGACATCGTGATGGAGAAAGTGCTTGGAGTGATTGAGCATGGTCAGGGAACATGTTAACAATTTAGCACCATGAACCACCTGAGGTCCCATGCTTGTGCCTTTTCCTGTTTTCATGAAGTAACACAGATCTATCTTCAGTGTCTACTGGTTAATATTATTGATTCTAGGTTTAAAAATATATGCTTACTTACATACTTACATACTCACATTTGTAATTTTTCAAATATAGGAGAAATATAAATTAGTGTGCTTGAAAATTTGGTATTATTTTGTGCTGGACTATGTTCAGGTTCGGTAAAAGGCTTGGGTGAGCAATTCTGCTCAGTCTTCCTGGAACTTAGCATGCCAGCTGCCCTAGCAGACCATACAAGACACCACATTCAACAGCATTCCTGCCTAAGATGTGTGAGATAGGTGTATTCATTCATGTAACCTACATCTTATGGAGAGTAGATGGTCTGGGGATAATGTGCATGCACCCCAAAAACAAGAGTCAATGGGAATTAAGCACTTAATACTGGCTAAAATCTGTTCCTGGCTCCAAAAAAGCTAATCTTAATGAATATTATGATGCACTACTACTTTAAGTTTCAGCAGCCTTCCTGTTGTGGGAATGAGAGTGCTCTGGGGAAGCAAATCATCAGGACATTGATTTAATATCAGTTGTGATTTAAGTTTCTTGCAACACAGTGGGTTATGGTGACTCTCAGCCTGTGTGTGTTGTTATTTGGATTCTGGATAAAGAAAACAATGGTTCATTAGAAAGATATTAGCTCTTTTGTTTTGACTTCACAGAGCAGGAGGAAGAGGGAATATGCCTTACATTTGCTGTCGTTTTTGAAATTTTAAGCACTGAAAATCATAGGTAATTTATATGTGATGTCTTTCTGTATCAGCTCAAAATGCACTTCATGAATATTACTGCTGGTAGAAGAGCCATGCTTTCATACGGCTTTGCTGTTCATAAACGAGTTTTCTTTTTACAAGTGAATACACAGATCATTTTGTGACTACTGTACTGTAAGCCTACAGCAAACCTGAGTATTTGTGGCTTTCACAGTATCATTACTTTTCTGTGTGAAGCATCTCATCCACACGTCTGCAGGATGTCAGTGTGCATTGTGAGTATTTTATATGTTATGAGAAAGTATCTCTTGGATTTTCCAGGGTGTTTTAGTCCTCAAGTATGGATCACTACTTTTTGAATAGTACGTTTTCTTTGCTGAGGCAAACACCTGGAAATCATCTGTCTGCTGAGAGAAGGTAGCTTACCTTGTTGTCTCTAAGGACTACAACCAGAGCTATCTGCTCCCAGTATTGTATAGGGAAAATTCTGTTTGTGATGAAAATAACATCTGTCTGAGCTGTAATGCAAGCTACCACCCATCACGTTCAAGCAAGACCAGCTCTTGGTGTTTGGGGTCAAATTAATGCAAGGAGGAATGATTTCAGCATGCTGTGAATTCAGCCTGCACAAAATAATTTTGTTCTTCATTGTATAGGATTGTATGTGTCCATTGTACCTGCATCAAAAGGAATTTTTAGTTCTATTCCTAGAGTTATCAGGCATGTCTTTCTTTCTGTAATTGAACTTATTTACAGTTTGCCTTTTGGGCACACTTGAGTTGTCCCTGCGCATTGTTTGCCTCCTCCTCATTATTATAATGTCTTGTTTCTCTTTGTGGTAAGAATACTCTGTGGATTTTTCATAAATCTATGCTATCCTTGTGGGAGTTCATTCAATCTGGTTTTTTCTGGGATTTTTAAAAATGTTTTCTACCTACTGAATTCCATTTGAATTTCAGAGAAAAATAAAGATCCTAGTACTGATACCTGCCTGTTGTCTGATTCAGAAGGAAAAATTAAATCATCTACAAACTGTCCCAAGAGTCCGAACCCAACCTAGGCAGCATCACTTGAATCCAACTTGTAAAGTCCTTAAAAAACATTAAAGTATAGAGCTTTCATTTGGCTTTATTTTGCAGTGAAGATGTTTCTCAGAAAGTCACTCCAAAGTAGCAACTGTGACCAACATAGTGTTTTGGAAAAGCAGTTAACAGAAATATCACCAAGATTACACTGCTCTGAAATTCTTGTTTAACTACTTTTTCATTATTACAGCATGATCATCCAACAAATTGATATGAAAAGAGACACTTAGTAAATGCATTTTGTGCACTAAGGTTTGTGTTGCTCCTGAAAGAGTTTAAAAGTAGGACTTTCGGTGCTTGTAGCTTCCAGCCATATTCAAGGGCACCTTGATTTAACTGTAAGCAGTGCCCCAGTGTATGCTCATAGGGTTATTTCTGTTCTTTGGGGGGAAAATCAGTCTGCAAATGCACACATCCTTCATGGCAGAATATCTGTCTAGAGAGAGGAAAGCAGATACATGTATAAGGGTAAAAATCCCAAATATAGCCTCTAATAGGTGTGATAATTATTTTCAGGATAAAAGGATAAGATGCAGTTTAAATCCATGGGGCACATTGTTCCAATGAATGTGCAGTGTATTTATTAGGGTACTCAAAGGATTTATAGCTTCTCCAAAGAAGTACATCTGCTCTATGACTACAGGCAACTTTAATTTCTAGGGAAAGTTTCTTGAAACTTTTTTTAATATGCTTTAACCTCTTGCATGCTGACTTGACACACCTAAAAGTGAGTTACTTCATATAGTCTTCACAGGCAAAGGCTAAATGACAGCATCCAGCTGCTCTGGATGCTCAGACTGGGCTAACCTCTCTGGCTTGGCACCAGCTCTAGACTGTCAAGACTCAAGTCTTTTGTAATTCCTGTTTTCTGGGAAAGGAAATCGGGGTATAAAGACTGGATGGGAACTACAGTTTTTCCTGTAGTATCCCATTTAGATGACCTCAGCATGCAGTAACAGTTAAGTACAGGGGAGTATATGTCTATGTACACATGTGGAATGATCTGCTACTCCTGAAAAATGGATATGCTTGGAAAAATAGCCCAACAAAAGCCCATGTCAGCACTACACAGCCTTACATGCTTTGACCCAAAAAATCTCCTGCCCTTTAGCTATGCTCACACTGGCAGAGCCATAGCGTGGGGTGCCAAGGAAGAGTCTCTTAAGCCACTTCCCATCTTTGCATGCCTGCAAGGGTTCACTCATGTTTCCCCTCAGGTGTGCACAGACCACAGCTGGAGCTATCATAACCCTGGGAGTTGGTTACCAGACCACAACCTCAGTATACCCCAACCACGCAGGACAGACAGAGCCAACAGAGACAGCGGAATCAGGAGATTCTGTTCTGCACAAAGGAAGAAGAAAATGAGATAGAGATAAAATAGAAAAAGGAAAAAAACAACCCAGTAAAATAAGAAGTAATGAATTTTTCATTATATTCCAATGCAAGTTATTACCACTGTGACAAAAAAAATTTGAACCTCATTACTCCTTTTCATAGGTGCTGAATAACTTGTCCTCCTCATATGTGCCCATTTGTGGCTCAAGATGTGAACCAGAGAGAATGTAACTCCATGCTTGATATTAAGGGCAGGGTAGTCAACAACTGTTTGCTCTGCTGGCAAATGACCCATAGGTCAGGGCTCAGAAATATCACAGGAGGATGTTGCCATTCAGAGTGCTGACTCAGGGAGAGCAGGGATGCCAAATGAATGAGCAATCATCACGGTATTTTGTTTAGGATGGAAAACTCAATTAGAATTCTGTACTTCTCCTGCTTCTTGTTCTACCTTGTGGCAATCTTTTTACACAACAGCAAGATGTTAACAGTGCAGAATAAAAGGCATGCTAATAAGTATAATTTTCCCTTTTTTTTTTTTTCCCTGAACACCGCATTTGCTTCATGTTCTTTACTCCGTCATACATAGCAATTAAATAAAGAAAAACTGGTGGTGGGCTGTTTCTTTCCACAGGGATTTTAATTTTTTTCAAGCCACTCCTCTCTGAGCCTTTGTACATTTGAGAGCAATTGTACATTTGCCCCCTTTCCTCCACAAACACCAGATCCCATCTAGGAACTGCTTTTCTTGTATGCAAAGATGTAAGAGCAGTGAATAGCAGTGGAACAGTCTGTCTGAAACCCATTTTCATCTGGATTTTTTTCTTTTTAAGCCAAGTGTTCTCTTATTCGTTATAAAATATTTCTGTTCCTCTATTATTTTTTTCCTTTTTTTTTTTTTTTTTCAAATTCCCTGTGTCTACTGCTATTGGCTTTGATGGACAGATGATATGTGATAGCCTGACACACATTTGACAGAATATGACTTTGGCCTGCATAAATTACTGTCAGGGAATTTTCAAGGAAGTACTGAAATAAATTTGCAGTGACTCAAAAATGTGTTATAAATTATAAGGTAATCCCTGCCACTGAATGATTTGATGGTTAAAACAATTAAGTGAGTTTTTACTTTAGGTGAGTCCTTATAATTTTTCCGTATAGTTTGACTTTTCAAACTTTTCTGAGCCCTTTGGAGGAAAATATTTTAGAAGGGAAATTTTCCTTCTCCCTTGCCAAAAATCCTATTTCTTTTCTGTCAAGCTTGTGTCTGTACTCTCACAGGTAGTTCAGAGATGGCACGGTTTGGCCTTTCCTCACATACTTGTATCAACTCCTACAGGGGGGTAACTAGGATCCTTCTACAGTGTGCCACTACCTTCCTGATGCTTTTCTACTCCAAGTCACCAAATCCCAGCTTTTCAAATGACATTCTTGAAATACTCCAATTAAGAGGATAGGGAATGAAAGAGTTTGTGAAGCTCAGGATCCTTATGGGATCTTGAAAATATTCTTCAGGCAGTGGCCTATATTTTATTCATTCAGTATCAATGGTAGCTTTGACTCAGTGAGGGTAATCTCCTCTGTCTGCTGAAGAGCTCCTGACTGGAAAATAACTGAAATAGACAGAAAATGTGAATGTTTCTATTATTATCTTTAGCTCCTTTATGACACTACCCTTTGTGAGGCTGTATATTCTTTTTTCCATTTTGAGTTTTTTCTATGCTGTGAAGAAATCTGGATTTACTTTTTATAGAAAAAATTGCAAATTTCCTAGATTTTTCACTCCCTATCCTGTGAAACTGCTTTTCTTAAAATCTGCAGTCTTCACTCTTATGGTAAAACAAATCCAATTTTCCAGCTTTTGTGACTATTACTAAATCCCCCGAAACATGAATTGCAAAGCTGCTGGATTTTGGAGGGAAACAAACTGCAGCACTTGTTGCTTTTATAATGTCATTGTTTTTATGATAGACTCCTGACCGTGGGAACACAACCTGTGATCACTGAATATCTGGTGTGGCTGAAAAGCATCAGCAGACTAAGGTGGGGTAGGCACTTTGAAAAAAAAAAGTCAAATAAATAACCAGTGCACAGCTGCCTCCATCGTGAGGGGGCTGGCACAGGGGCTGGGCTGCTTTTAAGCTGCCTGTGTGTGAGGAGCAAGCATTGATCTTCTGTCCAGCTACTTGCTTCCATCAAGAGGGGTAACTGGCAGGAGGCCGCCTGCCAGCTATAGGCAGCTCTGCAGCTCAGTTGTACCTGTTTGTTCTCAGAGACATCTGTGAAGAGCAGGCAGGATTGCCTGGGCTTTGAGGGAAGAATGAGACAAGAATATTTTACTGTTCTTTGTGAAGTGACTCACTAGCTATCCATGGCAAATTGATTGCTTCGGGTCCCGGAGCTTTCCTTTCACCACCCACCCTGCCCTCACAGCCCACAGCAGAAGATGCAGAACAGATGCATTCCCATTTTCCATTTGTATTTGGAAATATCCCAGTGACAGCATCCTTGTCCCCGCAGAGCCACGCAGCCTGTCCTCTCCCCACAGCCTCTGTGATGCCAGGGCCTCTTGCATTTGCACTAAAGGGAAGGGGAAGGTGCAAGCACAGAAAGGAGGTTGCTACCTATTGCAAAAAAAAAAAAAAAAANGTTTTCTTGGAAAAAAAAAAAAAGAGAGAGAGAGAGAAAGCATAAAAAGACAAAAAGACCAAAAAAAAAAGACAAAATCAAGTTTATATACACAGCTTCCTGATTCAGGCCCCTTCCCTTGGCAGCATCTGGAAAGTGGCGTGTCCCCTGCAGCAGTGTGGTGACATAAAGTTCCCAGATGCCAGCAGCATGCTTGTGGTGGCAGGGAGATGGATGGCAAGCTACAAAGCCTGCCCAAGAGCCACAACAAATAGTCAAGCAGTAACACCAAGCCTAGCTGCATGCTGTGTTTACCTGCTTGATTTAAATATGGCTTGAATTGTGCTATATTATCACTACTGTTAGGTAGGTGTATTTAGAGAAATGGGGAGGCTTTTTACCTGAAGCAGTATTCAAGAAGGGAAAATGGAGTTTTCATTGTAAGGAAGGTACTAGAGATGTAGGGGTAACGCTTTGCTTATCCGGTGACTCTCTGATTTCAAGTAATTTGCTTGGCATACGATTATTTTTCATCTGTATGGAGTATTCTTTTCTTCTCTTCATTTTTCTGTTTGGAATAAAAACTCTATGGGACAGACACCTCATTCAAATTCACACAGTATGCCTCAAGTGCTGGAAACTGTGCTCATTCTTATCCATCGATGTTTGCTCTTTAAATTGTCCAGATTAAATTTCACAATGGTTTTGCAGTGTATTGAATTTATGGCAGAGGTGAGCTGTGCACCTTGAATTCATACTGCTCACCAAGTCACAGGGCTCAGACTGAGGACTCCAGACATGCATATCTGCTTCAAAGAGAACCAAAGAAGTGGTCCATTTCCTGATTCAGTATTAGATTGAGTGCCAGTCTTGAAAGAATATCTAAATTCATTACTTTCCACCCAGCCATGGCAGAAAATGGGCAATCGATTAGTCTTGTTAGATTTTCGCTGCTTTAGGATAAAATCTTATGAGAACACCCCATTACTTTGCTATACTTCAATCTGGACTTAAATTTCTTCCCTCTTTTAGAGTGATTCTTGAACACCAGCAGTAGCTGGACCCATACGCAACCTCTACGTCTCCTGTCTGCATCTGCGTGAGTCCCTGGCAGCCCTGAGGAAGCTGTGTGCAGTTGTTCTGTGAGGATCCAATAATTGGGGCACTTAACCCTCTAGTGAAAGGGCAAGAGAGTGCAACTCCACCTCAGCTCCCCTGCTCAGTAGGAAGGCAATGAAAGCCATTAGTATATTGACATAGCAGATTGACACTACAAGGCTCTCTCTGACTCTGATTGTTTTCCTGATAAGCACTTTCCCTGCTGAGCCTAGTCACCCTGCCAGAAATATCTTTTTGCATAACTTTGTGTCTCTGAAAACATTACCTTCTTCATTCTAAATATTTTGTGAAATTACTTAGAACTTAGATGTTTTAACAACTAGCATTTGCATGTGTTTTAACACCAATTTGTTGATAACTCTCTCATCTCTGAAACAACTCTGAAAACAAAATTGTGGCCTCTTCCTCAGAGAGTCTGGAAAGAAAATTTGGCAAAACAAAAAAATAGTACAAAACTACACATCGCTACAATGAGCACATGAAGCGCCACAAAGCCTCTATGCTGATTTTTAATTTTTTCCTGACTGTATATATTCACCACTTGTAATAATGCAGGTTTGTATATATTTGGTTTAAAATAATCCAGAAAAAAAATATCCAGGCCACTGAAAACAAGCTCCAGTTTCAGAGGAGAGTGACTGGCAACCAGAGGTGCTAGGGAAGGGAAATCCTCTAACTGGGGATTAATTTTGGATGGAATAAATCATGATGTTAGAACAAGCAGGAGTTTGAATTGTATGGCTGCAACTTTGGGGTGTTCCCATATAACATTAATAATGGGGACATTATTAATCCAGATTGTGATGTGGAGAAGAGCACTCTACCAGCTCTAATGCCTTGTTCTCTGCAGCTGCTCTCCCTCAGGCTGAGTCTGTGGGGTCTGGTGATCCTCTGGGACAAGAGGGTCTGAAAAGTTTTGCTTTGAGTCATTGAGAGTTCACTGAGAACTTCTTCAGTTTGGAAAGCAAAGGAGCTATGTCAAGAAGCAACTACAAGAAGAAGTGAAGTTTAATGTAAGGCTATTTCAAATATGAAGTACAATTATCCTTGCTCTATTATGGAAGGACATATCCCAGCTCTTGCTGCCCTTTGAAATCATACACTTCTCACAGCTCTTGGGAGGCTTGAACTGTTTGTCTGCTATAACACATGCAGTTCCTTTTAAACCCTTGAGTTTTAAGAGAAGAAACAGCTACTTCACTACAGGTACCAGATGAAGGTTTCCAGGACAAATGAAAGTCTGTGTAAGCTTGAAATACTCTATTAGTAATTGTTTACATTAGCTATTAACATTTTTGCTTGGAGAGACGAAGGGCTGTTCAGAAAGAATCAGTGCTTAATGGCTTAGCCTTGCCACAGAAAAGCCTCTGGCATTTTATCTTTAAGATTCCAGAATATTTCTGTTGCTGCTTTTATACTTATCTGCAATAAAAAGCTGATTCCTCCGAGTGCTTTGGATTTGCTTGAATCAGATTTATAGACCAGCTTTTTAGCGCTGCTCCTAGGTATTGCATGGAAGAGGAAAGCTGCTTCAGGTCCTACAGATTTCCATTTCAGGGCACTGATGTTTCCAGTACCTTCTACTTTCCAAAAGCAATGTTTTTATTTACTGGGGATCAAAGTGTAGAGTTTAAATGGACATATTTATGGAAAGCAGGACACATTTATGGAAAGGACATTAGCCCAGGTTGCTCCACCATTGGACAGACTTCTGCCCTTCGTGTCTCCTCAGCCAAAATGAAAGTTGAATGTAGGAGGAGTTTTGTGTCAGGCTCTACCTGCCTGTAGGTAAAAATGTCAGTGTTTTTATTAAAAAAGAAGGGTCTGTTTGATGATGTGAGACAACATTACGCTGTTTGCAGGGCTGTGGAGACTGCTGAAGGTAGGATCTCCAGGTGAGGGCTAAGACACAGAAAGGTGGCAATGCCAAAGCGCATGCCTGCTTTACTTGTGTTCTTTTGGAGCACAAGGCTGTCAGTTCTGAGCAGTGGCTGTCTAGCCCCTGCATGGGCAATGGCACCTGCCCCTGGAGCCAGTGAACACACAGCATGACACCAGCATTTCCAGGCCACAGATGGCAAGGAGCCTTCTGCAAGATCATGTCAGCCCTCATGCAGACCAGTAAATTATTTTCCTGAAAGAACATGCGGTAGGCAACCTGGATTGTTTTAAAATGCTTGTTTCAGGTCAAAGCTCAGTGAAACACAGTTCAACCAGGTCACCCAAGACAGAACCCTGGGCAGTCACATATAAATCACAAATTATAGAAGACTTGCCCAGGTCACTGCAGGTGTCTCAAAAGGCACTAGAAACTTAAGTGAGTCAGTGTTGCGTTTCTGGGGACTGTGATGTGAATGTAGATACATTAGTGTAGGAGTATTAGTGTGGTAGCTGAATGCACCCTAACTCTCTGAACTTACATATGTGTTATTCTGAGAATTTGGTAAGGTTAACAGACATTCTTTACTGTTATTAAAGGCCTCAACTTTTTTCTTGTCCAAGAGGTGATAGCTCTCAGAGACAATGACAGCAAAAAGTCCTTTCATTTTACTTTAAAATACTCTGATGAGAAAAGTCTTCCTCTGGAAAGTCACCTGGCTCATTTGTTTTATTTCACAAATTACCCAAGCACCCATTTGTGCTTTGTAACTGGGATTCTGCATTAGTTCTTGATTAGAAGAGCTGTCATCTGCTTTTCTGCCAGTTCAGAAACATGAATCATGAGCAGGCAGTTATTGGTAAAGCTCTGGACCATTTAAAGTCACAAAGTCAAAAAAAAAGAAAAAGGGTGGAAAACCAAAAAGCATTCATTGAGCAAGAAGACCGGGCTGAAATTCTCTGAACTTCTCTGCCCTAAGAAAGTATCAATAACCATAAAATTTCACAGCCCCCTTTTTAGAACCGCAGCCTTAATGTTTTGTAGGGAAAATAAAGCTTTGGTTAACCTTGGCACTGGCAGACCTCATTAAAATAACAGCCTGTCACTTTCGAGTTTAAAATAACAGGGTTGTCAGTTTTATATTCAGCGGAACAATCTACGGTCTTATTCTCTGGGAAACACAGCGGGTGTGCTGCGGGGGGCTGGCAGCAGCCTAAAGACTGAGCAACACTGCCATCTCGAGGGCCCCCCAAATCCAGGGTGCTCCCTGGCAGCTGGGGCAACGTGAAGCTCAAATCCTGCTGAATCCATGTGGCACACGCTTCGCTTTTTAAAAGGCTGAGAATAATCCACCATCGAGTGCATGGTGGTTTGGCAACTGCTTGGCATTTAAGTTTGTTTTGCGAGAAAGTATGGAAGTATATAATGTATGAGGAAAAAAATTCCATAGAGAGCAAATAAAGTTCTGCCTCACTTGTTTTATAATCGAAGCAAGTCACCCTCACTGAGGTGCCTAGTGTGCATCGAAATTTTGGGCACCTAATGAGCCATTCTAAACAAAAATGTGTGCCTCAGCTCCCTACATCTAATCAGTGGAGAAATGAAGGTGCCTTTAAAAAAACCTCTGAGAGAGATCCTCTTTAGCTGTGTGAGATAGAGGGAGCCCAGTTCAGTTGCTTGTACATAAATGCCTAGTGCCTCTGAGATATCTATATGAAGATAGCAGATGTAACAAAGGACACACAGGAGACACACTTTTCTTGAGGGACAGCCCCTAAAACTTAGGGGGCCAAGTTAACTGCTTTTCATTAAGTCCCTTTTACAAGGAAAACTGTATGTCAGTTAAAATACCCAGCCGTGCTATACTAAGCTGCTTGTGACATATGATTCTTGCCCTGACTGTGACACACACATGTAGCAGACACATAAACATAACTTAGTTAGAAACAGTATATAATATGTGCTCGCTAACCTAGTCCTTTTAAACAAATTGTTGGCTGTTAGTCTTAGAATACTTTCAGATTAAATCCCTAATGGACATAAATCAATGTATAAAAGCCTGGGACAGCTTTCTGCTGGTACGGCAGAACACAAATCAGATGGTGGTGAACTGTTTGTTCTTCCTACCTGGCCATGCCCATGATGAAGGGCATGTCTCTCACAATTCCACATGCAGCTCAGGTGCTCAAGCACCTTATCCATAAATCCATTATCCAGCTGCCCACCATTATACAAGATCTATATTATTTTTAATAAAGACTGCAAGGGTGCTGAGTGCGTGGCTGGGTGTCTTAAACACTTCTAGGGCAAAGCAAGCAGCAGGCAAACAAAACCTTGTCTGGTTTTTCACTGGGAAATAATGTAGCATGAAGAAGTGGCATTAGTTAAATGCTGCTTGTGAATTAAAGGGCAAAAGAATATGTGACTAAAGAAACTACACAGACATGAACATAGCCTGTGATGACTGCTTTCATGTCTGGTCTCCGAGACAAAATGCCAGACCTCTTTCCACTCACTGTAGCTGTTCTCTCAGTGTAATACACTGGTAGGATACACTTTACACACACAGCCCGAAGTCCCTGAAATTACAGCCCCCCTCCCATCACAAGCAGCCACTTGAAACATCTCCCAAGTGTCTGTGCTGCCACGCACTAACCCACAGTACTACATCTGGGGTGGCACCCTGGTACCGCAGAGAAGCAACTTCCAGTGAACAACCAGGAACATTTGTACATTTTTCCAGGTCATAAAGGCTTCATTCTCAATGGACTTTGCAGCAAGATGTCTTTGAGCATTCACAAGGAGGTGTTGACAGAAAGGCAAGCTGAATAGTCTGCTTGCACTTCACAAGGAAAATCTTCCCAAATTGCAGAATAAACAAGAAAAAAAATGCAATTCAAAAACATCAGGAAGAAGAAAGGGAGGTTAATGGGAACCATTTCTTCTTAACATAAAGACTTCGTATTATTTGATTTCATTTATTGCATTTAACCTGCATCAGGTTTGCGTGCATTTCACCATCTTTGAACATGATTTTAGCATCTTCTGATAGTCCTTTCCCTTTGAAAGTAGGAATTATATGGGTGGGGATGATAAATCTGGAAGGAATATGCAATGGTCTTGACAGGGAAGGACTTGGCAGAGCAGGACAAAAAGAAAAAAAATGGAATTTACTTTTTAAAAATTATTTTAGGGCACCCACATTTAAAACTTCCTTTTTGCCCCCAGTTGCTTCTGAGCACACTTTATCACACTGCCAAAGCATTCTTCCATCAGAAATTAAACCAAAGAGATTCTGTTGGCAACTGTCCGCCTGCTTCACAAGCAAGGCTCCTTCTGCAATCTTTCATGCCTTGTAAAACTGGCATTCAGCATACTTTTATTTGTACATGGTATATTCAACGCTTACTCTGAATTCTCAATTTATCCAAATGTCCTGAAACAAAGCAAAGAATGCTAAGGTCTAATTCCTACAAATGTGACAGGCTTTCTTTTAGCCTGCTTCATGACTTTGGAGTGCAAGGTGAGTAAAGAAAACAGAAACATGGGTCAGCTTTTTTTACCTCATGACTGAGCCCATGCTGGTGGGCCTGGAACTGAGCTCATGGATGCCATTCCAGGTTCTGCTGAGGAACTGCATGACATTCGTGACTGACTTGGTCACCTAAGAAGTCAGTGGCAGAAATAAGAAATAAACTGTATTTCTCAATTTAGGGTGTGTAGCTATACCATTCCTGTAACTCTGGATATGAGTTTCTCTTTGCAAATAATGCAAATATTTAACTTTTCTCACTTACACGGTAATGCCTTTCTTCTGTTAGCAATCATAGATCAAGGCAAGGCAATTTTAATATCTATTTTGATATATCCCCCAATAAATTAAAAATTTAACTCTTTGCATGGCTCTTGCTATATCTTTTTACTTATGAGAAAGTATTGTGATTCAGAACAAGTTTCATACCTTCAAAGTAGCTGAAAAAAGGGTATTTCAATATAATATCAGGGCTATGTCAGGAAGATAACTAGGGAAAATCAGGCTAGCTGCAGCCAAAGATATCCAGCTGTCTTAATCCCTATAAATCTCTGCTAGAGCAAGTGGAAAGGAAATATGTAAAATATCAAAACTGCATATGTCTCATATTTAAATGTTTCCACAGAAGCCTAACCAAGCTTGAAAGTTAATCTTTAATTCAAAGAATAGGAAATACCAAGGAATCATTTACAAGGCCACAGGTCACTGGGGAATACAGTAGTCTGACTTCATAAATCACAAGCAAGCAATGTTAACTGAGTCCTTAGTGGGTTTTATCTCATTTTCAAGGGTCTGTACATCTGTTACATATTTTTTAAATGCTGGTGGCGATCAAAACAATGTACAGAGAAACATGTGTAACCATGGGGACAAATAAGAGAATTTCTGTGGTCATGCTTGACAAGATCCCAGAACTGAAGCCTCTGAAACCCGCAGGCAAAAGTTTAACATGTCATGGCAGGCATTACACCTCCTAATTCTATTCTGCATTTAAAGTTACATTAAAAGTACTCCAAAGTCATTGCCTGCCCAAACACTCATCTCGCAGAAGTGGCCATCAGGCTACTCCCTAAAAGAGGAGGTGAATCAATCAGTGTTCAGAATTCCTTTAGCAAAGCCATCAGACAACACACTGCACTTCCAGAAGGTTTCAGGATAAGGTTCAAGGAACCAGTTAAACAGATGTGCAAACTCCACTGCTAAAAAGTAAGGATTAACAGAGGTCTGGTCAGACAGCAGAAAGATCAAGACTTCAGAGACTGAGTCCACACGAGTTGTGTAAAGTTCCATGGTGAAATAATGCAGTAGGGAGGTATGAGGTGGGAGACAGCTGTGAAGGGAAATATCTGAAGGAGATAAAAAAAATGTTAAAATGCACCTGAAGTGAAGGCATCTAGAGAGGCTGTAAATGGTAATCTTTCCCTAAGTTGTAGTCATTTTTGCTGTTGCTGCCTTTTGTGAGTCATGCAAATGTCTTCTTCTCCCCAGGCTCTGAAACAGGAATAACACCTCAGAAGGATGCCTCTGAGATTTAATTAGTTGTCATTTACCAGCGATCCTGAGTAAAGTAAGACCATCTTACTTTATCAGGTTTACTTCCTTAACACAAATTTAAAAAAAAATCTGTTAGGAAATTTAATGATTTGTTATCTTATATAGAGTATGCACACACCATTTAATATCTTCAGAAGTGACTGGGCAATGGGAGTCCTCATTTTGATTTTCAGGGAGTATCTGGAGAGCATGTGCAGCGTGTGAGCTGTGAGAACCTCTCTCCGCTCTTTTTCTGGCCTCCATGGAAATGAAAGGCTTCTACACCAAATGACAACCCTTAGAAGGGTCAGGGGGAAAATCACTTTCCAATAGGTGTTGAATCACTTGTGGTTCGAAACAGAAGTCCGCAAGTCCTAGAGCAGCAGCTCTAATTTGAATATGGGCAAAATCTGAATGTAACTCTAAACATCTGAGTTTTGAATAGCTTTACGTCATTTCCAGCAAGCAATGAAGTTATTGCTCTGAAGGCTAATTACTCACCACCAATATCAATCTGATTGCTTGTGTAAGTAGTTATCCAGGCACAAGCAACAATAAGAAAATCTATCCCTTTGACTTTCATGTTCACCAAGATTATATGACTGGATCCTTCACCCTAAAAACTCTCTTCCTGAAATTTTCTGTAGAATTTCTCTATCCTCACTGTGTCCTAGCAGGAATTTACACACCATGAACAATGGGCAGTTTAACTGAGTTGCTTGTGCTGGTTAGCTGTCCCAGTAGAGACCTAGGGGTTTTTACCCTCAGCATGGGCAGAAGGGGAAGACGAGGGGCTGCTGTCTCTCCAAAAGCCCTGGTCCCATGGACCAAAGACATCAGAAAGGGCAGGCATCCTGAGACTATCTCCACTTCTGCCAAAGCCTTGCTCGCAGCCTGTAAACTGGAATTTATTTTTTGGCTTGACAGGGCTCCCCTATTGAGACTTTAAAGGTTTGCAAATGCCACTAGTATCTCATGTGGAAACAAAGCAACTAGGGCTTGGCAAAGGGTGTGGAGGAGATTTATAAGGCATCTATCACGGTGAGAAACACTGTCAACAACCCATACAGAAAAATACTGTCCTACTTATTTCTTGTGGATGAAAATTCAAAGAGTGCTTCTGAAATAACATCCTCAGCTGTTTCTATCTCCTGGCTTATAAAGTGACATTCCATAGAGTTTAAGCATGGCAAAGCAGCATGGGCTATTTGCAAGGAGAGCTATCATGTCCTGAGAAAAAAAGATAAAAGAGATAAATAGCCGAGTACAATATTGTACCTCAACAACCTAAAAGACAATCTCAAAACTGAATGGAAGAATGGAGAGCTTTTATTTCTTGGTTTTTTAAAGAACAAAGCTTAGCGATTTCCTTTAAAAGCTATTCAACAAGCTCCCCTAAATCCTATTACAACTTAATGTGAAATGCATCTGTTTCCATAAGAACAACAGTGGCAGCATTCATCCTTTGTAGTCTGTCCTTTGTTGTTTTTTTCTATCTCTTCTTGTAGATTTTTCCTCTCTAGTATACCACACACAAAACAAGAACTGATAAAATTTTAGTCAGAGCATTTATTTATTAAGTCGATGCTGGAAATTCAGTTTGTTCCTGCCTGCTGCCTGAATCATACCAAATTAAATTATTGTTCAAGGAATTTATAAGGTAAAGAAAGTGTTTCAATACTGTCCCAACATTTCTTGCATGCGGATTCTGTATTCAGCTGCATATATTTATCTACACATAATAGCAAAGATGAATATAGTCTCTGCATGACTTCTCACTCTAAGTGAGATCCAAATGTACTGTAATGTATTCAGCCTGTGTATCTTAAATCAGTTCAACATCAGCTCAGCACTGAACCATTTTTTTAGAACCTGCATATGTAGCTGTCTATATAATATTTTTCTAAGACATGACCAAGCTGGTGGGTTTATCTGATGTACACTGTTTAACTGAATTCACATTCAGCAGACTGTGAGGCATATTAATTCTTAAAAAGGTGTATATTTAGAAAACCTTAGACAAATGGAGACTAGGAAGAGCAAGATGCAACATGCTTTTATTAATGTCTTGCCTGTGGAAAAAGGTGACTTTGATTGTTTGTATGTTCTGAACTCAAATGCTGTGTGTCTTGTTTTTAAACACAGGAAATTAAGTTTTAGCACCTTTGGCTTTTTTAACCTTCACCATCATCACCATTACAAATTTAAACAATGTATCATTTAACATTATAATTAGTGTGGCTTATGTTTTTAATCTGTTTTCCCTCTCATTGTCTCTTAATCAGGTAACAGACATTAAAGAAAAGCTAAAGCTCTCTAAAAAGTTCTGGTCAACGTTGCCCTACACGATCTGCAAGGATGAGCGAGTGACAGCGGGTCCGTCAGTCGAGGAGGACTGCTGGAATGGCCACACCAAGGCGAGGTGAGGTGGACCCCCCTCCACCCCACCCGGTCCAAATCCCCATCTGGCCTGAAGCTATCGTGAAGCTGAGGGTATTCCACAAAACTGTTTATGAGGGTGAAACAGAAATGGGGAGAACAAGTCACTGTCCACATGCAGCTTGTAGCCAAGATTACTTATTGTCAAAGTGCCATTAAAGCCAGAGTGTGAGTCAGGGTAAATGTGCACAGCGTGTCAGCATGTGAAGGCAGAAAATGTGCACTGGTTCGGCTCCAGAAGGATAATTTATACTGAGATTTCAAAGAGCTCTTTAGGTCCATTTAGCATCCCTGTGTTGGGACTGACAGCTTGTGAAGCAATTGCACTCTCGGGATATCATACTGGGATGAAGCAGAAATTGGAATTTCAACTCTACTTGCTATTGGCTGGCAAAGCTTAGGGCTATTTACTGGGTGGGGGTGGAGGGGAAATGAAAAATAACCACCAGAGAATAAATGTAGCACTCCTACTTATTGTGTGTAGAAGATTTGACCTTACATTACTTCTTCAGAGATAACTGTGGTCATCTGCCCTTGTTTGCAATGAGTTTTCTGTGAGTTTTAATTTTGAAGTTTACTTGGCCCTGCTGTGGCAGAGCAGGAGCCAGCAGATAAGCAGGTGTCTACAAAGGTCCCAGTGTGGATTCATCAGATGACAGAGGAGAGGATCTGATTATCACTGCTGAAAGGGGGAGGAATTGGCTCAGGGACCATGCCAGAGGCAGTCTGGTTTCAGGTGCGCAGTGGTATCCTGTGCTTTTGGGTAGACATGAGGAGTGGAGAGGTTTGCGTGTCTGGTGACAGCTGAATCTCAAGAGAAGTGACACATTCTGGCACTCAGGGACTGGAATCTTTCTTTTCTTTTCACCTGACAATACATATGAAGACAGAATATAAAAATGAGCCAATAAGAAAAAAAAAATCAACCAATCAAACTAACAAACGATAGAAAAAAATAAGTGAATAAGTAAGAAACAAATACTTAAAATATAAAAACAGTGAAAATAAGACAACATAGGAAAAAAACTTAGAAACCTGCTCAGTGTAATTTTACATGGATGTATGGATGGACAGATACATAAATAGATTGCATCCACCCCACCATCTCATCATCTGATCATTTTGTTAAGGAGCACAGTTTACAAGGGGATGTTTCGCACTGAATGCACACCATTTTTTTCCTAGCCTTATTACATAACCTTCAAAAGAATTCATTTTACAGACAAGAGGAGGGGGCTGTTTGGGATGCTGCTAGCCCCTTGAATCCACTTTTGGATGCATGTGAACAAATCTGTCCAAAAGCAAGAGCCATTGCTTAGTCGCTAAGTCCCAGATCCAGAGAAATCCTCCGGGGATTCAGAGAAATACCAGGAGGAGCGTCTGGCTATTACAAGATTCATCACAAAGGAACAGTGTGAGGAGAGAAACAAAAATGTGCAGCTTCTCTTTCTCTATTTTATCCTTTCTTGTTATTGAGCTTTGAAAGACATGAGCCCAGGCCAGTGCACTGCCAGTAGTCAAGCAGAATTTCCAGGCATCCCAGCTAAATGCCATGAGCCACATCAGGATGCGTACATCAGTAAGAGGTATATGCTACTCATTCTACAAAAGAGCAGTCAAATCCCTTAATATCTATCTATTCCTCCTGGTTTCCATGACCAACACTAGTGTGTGTACCACATCTGGCAAACACTTGGCAGCTCTCTTCTGCTCCTGCACTGAAGGGTTTGGCACAGCTTCCACATTTGTTGGAGTTAGGGAGGTACATTTTATGCATACAGTTTTTCACCCTTCTTTTGCAGTATTTATCTTATGAGAAGCCTGGTTATTTTCACGATGCCTTCTAAGATTAATATTCTGGAGAGAGAAGGCCTGTCCCCTATTAATAATGGCCTTGATAACTGCACACAGACATTTCACAGGATGTAGAGTGACAGCTTCAAAATATCACCTGAAGACACGATTTCAGCAGGTCCAGCCACTGCTTCTCTGCCCAGTTTCTGTTTTATATCCATTCACAAAGGAAATGTATAGTCATAGTCTTAGTAACAGAACTCAATAAATGCTTCAGGTGGAGGCAATAGCAATAAATCAGAGAAACACCACGGAATGCCATGGCTTGTATATGAAATAGTATTAAAAACAATATTGAAAATAACTAGCTTTAAATGTAAAATCACCTCTTGGCTGGAGGACAAAGACATTTACTGCAGCATAAAAAGAAATAAAGGTTTTCTTGATCAGACTGATTAGTATCTGATATCAAATAGTAGCTCACGAGAACAAGCATAGCAAAATCTGGCCAGTATTCATATGTGTGTATATATAAATATATATATAAATATATATATATATATATATATCTGTGTTCACTGTGTCAGCTGTCATAAGCACCCCTGTGCTATATGAGGAGCTGCATGTTGAATTCCAGAGAATAGGACAAAAGCCTGTGATAGGAAAAAAAAAGGATATTTAGCCACCTCCTGTTTTCCTAGACATTAATACTGTAAGTAAAAAGACAGCATGGTGTTGGCTACCATTGGGAAAAGAAATTATTTCTGGGGTTTTTATCAAATCCTGTTTTGGAATAAAGAATTAGAAACTTTAAATTACCAGATATACATTATGCCTTATGTTTCACTTTACACATCACCTTTCGATGCTGCTTTTACTGGGGGAAAAGAGTTACAAACCTGACATCACAGAGAATAAAAGCTTGGCTTTCTCCTGAGAGAGGCATTACACCAAGGTCATTTGTGGTTATTACACTCCCTAAATATCACTTTGCTGCCATGATTAATTTACAGTGACACCAGGTCGCCAACTGAAGGTCGCCAATTCACAAGTAATCATGGGGTAACAGAGTCATCCATTTGGTGTTCTGGAAGGGTGCACTTGGCTCGTTGCTGATCCTGTGCGAAGAACGGTTTTAATCAGGTCACATCACGTAGAAACCAAGTGCTGTGGAAATGGGAAAATATTTAAGAGATGGATGAATCTCTTTTTTTGAAAAATCCATATTAAAAATAATAATAATAGCTACTTCAGACAAAGTGCCTTTTAGAGAGATGCCCAGCAGGATTTCTCCATCATATTCACAAAAGAACGTGAACATAATTTTATGTTTAAAGAATTAACGTCTTCTGCCAGATGTACAGAGACAGATTTCCGACAGCTATTTAGGATCTAAAAAACAACATTAAGATCAAACTTTGAAAATTTACCTCCGTCCCTACATGCAGTTAAATTCTTAACAACAGCTGATAACATCTTCACTAATAGGTATTCTCCAGAAATTAAGAAACTTTACCAAGCATGATAGAAATCAGGCTTTAGGACTTAAACCAAGTCCAAGGTATTAGTCCTTGAATATATGACTTCTGCTGAAGTGCGAAGAGGAGTCATATCTGGAACCCTCTGACGTTCAGGAGACGAACCTTGAATTGCTCCAACCAGCTCAGCCGGCTCATTTCAACCAAAGCATCTGAGAGTTTGTGCTCATGCACTATCATCCTGGTGTTCATGCTCACCAGGGCTATAGACTTACTAATGTCTCAGCTCTGAACAGCTGTAATCTATGGAACGGGTGGGACCTGCATTCCTTTCCACAATGAACCTATCACTCCTCGAAAGAGAAGAATAAAAGGAATTATTTATAGACAGAAAAATAAACAGAACAACATAGAGAAAGGTAAGGAAGAAAAGGAAAAATGAAGACTATAATTTTCAATATCTAGCTCAAAACTACAAGGTATGTCACCAAAACAAACACAGGATAGATTCTCAGCTGTCCTGACATTCTCTTCTTCTCCTGCCATACATATGGGTGTGTCTACTTCAGTGGCAGAGCTTTTAATTCCTGGTGAAATTCAGGTGGGAAGAAAGACTCACCAGATCGGTGTTTGCCCTGAGAAAGTTGCTCACTGCTGTCCAGCAAAGCTTGCAGTGACACTGAGTTGAATGTCCTTTAGCTGGAGGTAGGCACAGATAACCATTCAGCACCACTAGTAAAAGCATGAATAAACCACTTCTCAGTAAGTGTGAAAACTGCCTATTCTTAATTGATAGCTCTAGTTTATTTTTACACCTTCCAACAAACTGGCAGATGAGCCACTTTCTCCCTCTCCTTGTGTCTCCTCAAGCTTTTCTCCAAGATGCAGGAAAAAAAACCAAGCTGAAAATATCCTATGGGGATTACCTCCTGAGCGAACAGAATCAGATGAGGTGAACTAGTTAGCCAAACAAGCCAATTTTCCATTGCACTTATCTTTCTGGACCAGATGCGACTGTCTAAACCCAGCCCAGCCTGAGTAAGCCTGTGCTGTATTTTGTACTCTGTTGCCTACAATTCTGTGCACCTGGAATAACTCCAGTACTGCCTAGGTGGCATGCCCCAGTTGTACTGTAAGTAGCTGCTGTGGCAGCAAAATATGAAGAATGTTGTCCTTTAAGACGGATTCTTTTAAAAATCAGAAGATTCCTCCTTTTTTTTCTTTCTTTTCTTTTTTTTTTTTTTTCTAGTATAGGGAGGTGTCAACTCTACAGGCTTTATATAAATGACCTGAAAGATTCATCAGTCATTTTTAGACTTGAAAGGGAAGCAGACACCCTAGAACATTAATGAGTTATTAAAAAAAAAGCGGTGGGGGGGAGGGGAAGAGAAGTGGTTTTAAATAGGCGTTGTGGTACTTGGCTATGATGTGCCAAAAGACATCTTTGCTGTGTCTGCTGAGACAAGCAAGAACTGTGGAAAGGCTAAGAGGAACAGAAAGCATTAATATTTTAGAAAACAACATAAATTAAACTAAAATCCTGACATAGCTGAGCAAGAAGCAAACAGCAGAAAACAAACAGTATTGTTCAGTTTCTCTATACTCAGGGCTATGAAAGCTTGCTTCTTTTTTTCTTTTTATTTTTCTTTTTTGCTAGGAGGATGCAAAGAACAGACAGTGATTCAGGCTTCTTTTCATTTTTAATGGGCATATACTTCTTGTAATGGCCAGGCCTACAAAGAGATCATTAATGAGAGAAGAAGCAGCAGCAAAGCTTAAAATTCACAAGGGTGTCTCCACTTTCGGAACTGCAGCAAAAGCAGCTGTGTTCAACAACTTTGCTCAGCCAGCAACAAATCTTCTGTCAAATCACAGTCCCAAGACATGGCTTCCTATTCAGTGTGACTTAACCCTACCCCACACACATCAAAATGCTTTTGTCAGAACACGTGTCGGGCTGCCTCTCCGAGGCTGTCACTCATGAAACACCTTGGGCTGCGTGTTCCCATATCTGCATCAGTCCTTTAAAGAAAGGAAAACTATTCAAAGATATTTCATTCAATATAGACTTTCTGACTGCTTCCCCCCCACCCCAAAAAGCAGGTGAACTGGTTCAGTAATGAGGGCAGAATCCAGCTACACATTCAGACATGTAAATTCAGATACTTAAATAAGGGGTGAGACAATAAGGAGTGTGTTGTCCATGCAGTTGTAGTATCATTAGAGACTCTCTGGGCCATCTGAGATGAGTATGATGCAGGACACTGCCTCCCCTCTGGACCAGAGCCTGGGCTGAAACTGCTTGAGCATTTTGAAAAGCACCAATGTTATGGTGCCTGAAAAGAGCCCCAATATCCTGTCAGTCTACTCAAAGAGGCAGTTTTCCACTGCCTGAACACATTACCTACTGCTATGTAAGATGGTCTAAGTAGTCGAGACACCTTCCTGGAACTGCCAATTAGACCCTGGACCTACGGGATATTCAAACCCTACTGGAATGGCAGCATGACACCAAACAGCCTACATCCTAGTGGCTAAAGTGGCATTCAAAACTCAATTCAGCTGCCTAAAGAAAGACACACACTATAACTGTAGATGCCCCAGATGTCCAGGAGCTCCCCCTCAAGCCTGCAGTTATGATCCAGGAAGAGCTTTCAGAGCTCACCTTTCAGAGCTAGTGACAAGAAGAGGAGGAATAACTAAGAGCATTCAAATGGCACCAGCTGTCTATGTTTATGCAAGTAAATCCCAGCAGATGAAGTATAATGAACCAGTCATTTGGCCAAAGGCACATGGGACTCTAACAGCTGTCTGTGCTCCACTGATGAATAAACTTCTGACCAGCTGTGACTGGAGCTGGTGGTGACTAGATCTGGTGAGAGTGGAACTCGGATTGTATGCAGATGCTTGCATTTGAACATAAAAGATTTGGTGTGTAAACCTAAAGATGAACTTTCAGCCTTTCTAATTCTTTTGCTCTTGTGTCCTAAATGCCAAGGGAATTTAAGTATCTGACTAACTGTTAGGCACTAGTAAGGCCATGGATTTCTTGTGACCTACATAAAGTATGTGTCGCTTACACACCTAAGTGAGGCACACTTGCCAGGAGTGCTTTGGGGATCACCAGATCCTGGGCAGATAGAACAGGGTGTGTGACAGTTTGACAAAATCACTTTCTATAACTGAATGGGCTGGCCTGTTTAAAGTTAGATGGTCCTGAGAAGGACAGCAGATGCACACTAGTCAGGGTGCAAAATACGATCCTTCATGAAGTGCACACACCAGAGCACTCTCTAATTGCTTTAAGTCAGTACATTCTTCTTTTATTATTGATGATAAGACAAAATGAAATCAAACAGAAATCAGTCAAAGAAAGCCTGTGAGCTGCCATTCAGAGCTATCCTTAGCTTCTCATAACAGCTTGCAATAAAGAGCAGCTAACCCTTCATAAACAAGGAAAGCAATTCACATGATTGTTTAGCAATTTCAGGTCACTTCTAGCTGCTAACAGCTATGGCCATTGTCATGGACAGGATACTGGGCAAGACAGTCATCCTTTCTGAGCCAGTAGTTCAATTCTTACATTCTTGCTTTTTTTAATCAACTGTACCTTGAAATGGCTGATTTACTACTAGGCTGAGTAATTTATCTACAGCAGCTCTTTCATTTGTAGAGACGTGTGACAGATGGAGATGCTGTTCCATTGCAGTCCAGAGCATCCCTGCCTGCCAAGGTCTCCATCCTACTGCCTCTAGGCAGCTCTGCAGAATTATTTCCTATTCTGTCTTTAGTGATTCATAGCACCGTGGTCTGCTATACTGGGGGAGGTAGCTCTGTGTTCTCACCATAGTAAATCTGACCACAGGAGTCTGGATGGGATCCCCACAGCAACGTTATTTCTCATCATGGTACTAGCAAAACAACAGGACATGCAGCTTGAGGCTGGGTATTTTGGCAACCATGGTTGGTTCTTAGATGATCACACGCCCCCAGGATTATTCTCATGTAAGCCTTCAAAGGCCACTGCTGGCAAATGAATCTCATCTTGCAAAGCGAGGACCCATTACGCTGAGACTAAGCCCTTCCTTGGTGCATCAAAGCATCTGCTGTCTTGTGAACCTCCGGAAGCAATGCAGAGCTTATTTCCCTTCACCATGGCTTCAACAGAGAAAGCCCTTTCTTCTTCCTTACTTTCACATTTATTTTTCAGATATATTTATTTTTCCAGACCAATATGTACAATGCTGTCATCAATGCCAGACTTCAGTGGCGATAGAGAATTGGACACACACAAGAGAGAGTGACGTGAAATACTCTCAAACTATATTTGGTACCAGGCATCATTAAAGTTTATCATCAGTAGGCTAGACTGTGCTGTCATTACTTACTGTCTGAGCGCATATGCACACGAGGAGTCCCACAAACATCAGTAGCACAGCCTGGTATGCAAACTAATTACAAAATAGATCATATCCTTATAAAGAAGGTAGAGGGTAGATCTGCCCCATATTCCTTGCAGCCTAAATATGAGATAAAGATAGTTGGTAAAGGCAGACAAAAGAGAACAGGGAAGCTGTGATACACTATTTTCTCAGGGTACCATGCCAGCACAGAGAAATAATGTCAACCCTTTTTCAGCCAGGCAGCTGTAAAATGCACAGATAATTTTTAACAGAGATTTGAAACACGGAAAAATGTAGCTTTGCAAATGCCTATAAGGAGAGCTTCCTGAGGACAAAGAGCAGCAGGGGACAAAGTGTGCATCTTTAACCAAGGGTAATGGAAATTTTTACTGTAGGATGATTGGAGGCATGGGCTGCTTTTTTGTAGGGGAAAGATGTGCAAAAGCACACTTGCTGCCTGTGAGCAGCCTAAGACTGCATTACTCAAGGTCAGAGAAAGGAATGCTGCAGTAATCAAGAAATTATAAGACAAGAGCCTGAATAAAAGATTCAGATTTGTGGATGGATGGGAAATGCCATACCTTAAATGTTATGCACAAAGTACATGAGACGTGCAAGCATAGCCTGGTTTAAAGGAATAAGGACCAAATCAAAGAGAATACAGGAGCTTGGTAAAATTATAATGCTTTTTATGGGCCTCGATGTCATATAGGCTGGAGATGATGTTCATGGTAGTCTGAAAAAGAGATGCAAGGAAGAGTTGGAGAAGAAAATTAAGTGCTCTTTTAAACCAGGAAAGCCATAACGCCTCAAGATAGGCTTCTAAACTGTCTCAGAACAACAAATATACTATATACAACAAAGGACTTCATATCTTTTAAGCAGAAAGAAATAAAAACAGCAGAATGCACTGTTAGATGTTTAATTTAGTGTGGAACCATTCATGTCAGCAGAGGATATGAATATGCGGTGACTTACTGCTGGCTTGCGAAACTTTTCCATAGTTCACACAGCCATTGCACTTGCTGGGGCGTATATGGAGAGTTAGGAGGATGAAAAACTTAAATCCTTTCTGCTCCCCATGCAGCTCAGCTACTAAACAGATCCTCCGGAGTCAGTAAAATTAAAAACTATATTTTTTAAACAGTTTTAATGGATCTGTTTAAGAACTGCACATTGAAATTTTTAGCACATCATTTACTGTACAGTGTTTTATTTCTGAAATTACTGCATCTCAAACTAATCTTTCATTCTTCTGTATAGATACTTGCCTGAGATTATGAACGATGGCTTGACCAACCAGATCAACAATCCAGAAGTAGATGTGGACATCACAAGGCCAGACACCTTCATTCGACAACAAATCATGGCCTTACGTGTCATGACTAACAAACTGAAGAACGCATATAATGGGAATGATGTCAACTTCCAGGATACAAGTAAGAAACCACTAACTGTCATTACATAACTCTAATTTTGGAAACATTTATAAATTGGTTTTGTTGCAATGACTTTCTGTCTTGTGTCTTTGTGCTCTGCATTGCTGACAATATGAAGTCTTTTTCTGTTCCATGAAATTCCAGTTATATAATTGTTTCTTTTGGTTGTCTTCCTTATCTTCATGTTTAATGCATCAAGACACTGAGGGCTTTCCATAATGCCAGCAGTCTGATCCTTTTTCAGAAGAGCATTTAATCATCTAATTAAGTCACAGTGGCTTTCATTTGGAAGCTTTACTGAACGAAATTTAGCACCACTAGCACTTCCTCATTCCCAATGTGTACATCCCCACTGGGGTGCCAAGTGGAAGGGAGAAAAGGGATGAAAGTTGTAACCTATAGCACTCACGTTGTTTCCCTCACTCCTTTGTGCCAGGTGACGAAACCAGCGGCTCGGGCAGCGGAAGCGGCTGCACAGACGACATCTGTCCCACCGAGTTTGATTTCGTCACCACCGAAGCACCGCCTGTCGACTCAGACAGGAGAGAGGTGGAGGCTTCAGCCACACAGCCCGGCTGGTCACTGCAGACATTGCTCGTCATCTTCCTCAGTCTCGTACTGCAGAGACAGTGGAGATAATCCTGGATCTAGGTGGACAAACTGTGTTTTAGCTACAGAAACAGCCAACTTTCTTCTTTTCTTATACTCTTGGACAATGGACCATGCCACAAACACTTGCAGTTTTCTACAAGACAGCAGTACTGCAACCTGCTTCCCATTTTAGTTTTCCCAAAGAGTACCAGGTGCCAGACTGAACTGCTTCCTGCTTTTTTCAGATATCTCTGAAGATGATATCCACTCTTGAGAGAATTCTTTCTCAATCCTTTATTACAGGAGACTTTCTGAGCTTCATTTCCTTTTATGCTGCAAAAGGGAAAAAGGATGTTACAGTATGTGTTTTTCCCCAGTGAGAAAAAAAGAGGGGAGAAGAAACCAAGAACATTTTCTTTCTGAATCAAGCCTGACTCAAGGCTGCTGCATTTCAACAGACTATCAACAAAACACAAAAAAAAGACAAGAAAGGAACACAAAAAAAATGCAACCGTTCTTCACTGACAGCCAGGTTTCCTTTAGGAACTTCTGTAGGATGATTCAGGTCATCAGAATGATCACTGTTATAGGGAGGAAGGCTGGATTTTTTTTCTCCAACACTAAAAAAGTATGTCTCAGCAGTGAATGTCTTGCACTCCATCTGCCAACCACATCAGACTGGTATGAAGGTAGAGAAGCTGAAAAATAAGTTTATCTTTTAGTATGGTAGTAGCTCCACTAGCTTCAGAACGTCATGTTACAGTTGCTTAGGCTTTAAATCCCAGTAAAAATATGAGTAGTAGCATGGTTTCACCTAGTTTCTTTTAGGATTTATCCATGTTATACAATTGTCACCATTTTCCACTTAGCTCACCACCGTGAGCTCACCAGCCATGATGGTAATGTTAAACAACGCTCTTGACCCCTCACGGGTTCAGACAGAAAATAATCTCTTGTGATGTAATCTTTTTCCTTTTGTTACTGTTCTGACATCGATTAGAACTTTCTGCTACCATGTCCATTACCCTACCAAGACAGCAATTCTCTAACAGACTAACAGCAACCGGATCAATAGTGTGTTTCACACCTAACTACATCTTTCATATGAGTTAATTTCAGTGTCACAAGGATTTCTTCTACAAAATTTCAGATCAAACAAATATATAATACTGACATGGAGATTTCTTTCACTTTTTTAGTCTTAGTATGATCATCTATTTTTATATATATAAATATATATAAATCACAGATTTTAACTTCTTAATTACAAGCTCAGGGTTGACAATTCTTTATAAGAAAAAAAATGTTTGGTCAACCAACTCTTCTTTTTTTTGCTGCTCTGAAAAGTAACCCTTTAATGACTGGTGAGCATGAAAATCAAAGAAGAGAATTTTTTACATATCCAGTTGTCCATTTCTTAACAAGTTTGCAGGTTGGTGGAGAAAACCTCTCTCATATGTGTGCATTTGGTGGAGGTGGGGGGGCATGTGAGTTTGTATGATAGGCCTAGAGAAGGACATGGATGTTAATTGCAATGGTAATTGTACTCTCAGATTCTTCAAGAATACATTGCTTTAATAATCATTGTCTAAATGGTTATGGTCTGGGATAGAGTTTCCCTAATTTGCATCTGGTCATAAAACCCAAGATGGAGGCTGTTTAAATCCTGGACAAATGTGTGTCAACAATTAGACATCAAAATCTTCCTTCTTCTATCAACCCCAGACGAAGGATTTTTGGGGCAATTCTGCGTGGTTTTGAAATGATTTGCCAGAAATTTATTTCCTGATTCTTATGTTGACTCTGGAAATCATATACACAAATTGTGATATCACTGTAAAGCCAGCCAACCACAGTACAATTTAACAGCAGAGCAGGTAGATCGTATCCATTGCAATCACTTTTTCTTGTCAAATTATAATTAGCTATCGATTTAGGCATGAAATTAAAATAGAAAACACACAGCACGTTAGAATAAAGTATACTTAAGCACTTTTACCAAAAAGTATTTACAGTCTATTTATATAGTATGTCTAATAACAAAAAGCATAAGTTTTGAGCCACTTGTATTCCATTCCTTTTTTTCCCCATTTGTTTACTTTGAAATACAATGAAAGACAGCATCATAGAATCATAGAATCGTGAAATGGTCTGGGTTGGAAGCGACCTTAAAGATCATCTAGTTCCAGGCCCCCTGCCATGGGCAGGGGTGCCATTCACTAGATAAAGTTGCTCAGGGCCCTATCCAGCCTGGCCCTGACAAGTGGGCTATTCTTCTGGGCCCAGATTAGTGTGTCACCGTCTAAGTGTACAGATCACACGGGACTTACATGGCCATAGCAATGCTTCCCACTTCTCCAAAGGTTCCCCATGGAGCAAGTCTTGTGATTCAGCATCTACCGTCTCCAGGAAGTTTAAGCCAATTCTCACAGGCCTTTTCTTTTGCCCTGGTAGAGCAGGTACCAAGCAGAATGTCTTTGCTTTTAATTTTTTTTCTGAGCTTGCACATGCAGCTTTCTGCAAGGAGAACCTTTTAAAAATCTCCCCTGATCCATCTCTTTCTACCCATCTCCACATCCTCTCTACATCTTCAGCAACTTTGTTTCAGGAGAAGTTAAGTTTGATTTTGATTTCTCTGGTCGTGTGTTTTTTCAGTGGTAACTGATTCTATTTCCATCCAACTATTCTGGATCTAAAAGCTTATTGACAGGTAACAATGGCCAAGCCCTTGGATGCAAGTCCTCTGTTGTACTTGCTCCACACTGCTAGTGAAAGAGCTGATGGACTTATCAGGTTTTTGTGTTAGCCTCGGCCCACATGGAGGTGATCTGATGACTGTTTTCAGCTGGTGCAGCCAGAGTGTGTGCCCAGGGTGCTCTCATCTATTTGCAGACCTCCACGGACTTTTGGAAAAGTGGTAAGAGGGATCCCTAAGAGTGAGGGCTTCACTGAAGGTGCTCCTCACTGGAGGAGCTTGCCCTGTTCTCCTTGGACTGGATCTTATAAACTGCTGCTAAAACAACCAGCCTACTCTTTGCCAAAATGTAATCCTTGAGGGAGTTCTGCCAGGAGTATATGTCTTCCACATTATTATTTCTCCTTTTATTTTCCTACTATGCATGGTGATATTTTGTCAGGAGACGGAGATGCCTTTGCATGAAGTACTGTGCATACGTTTCTTTAATAGTCCCTAAAGGTTGAATACACTCTTCATACATTGCATTTTTCTGAGATTAAGAGAGCTATTAAATCTACAGAGAAAATGAAATTGGGAATGAAGGAGAGAAAAGAAAAAGCATTCATGTTCATAAATGTGAGAATCTACATAATTTTCAATGATTCTATTTGCACACTCTTGCATCCAATAGCTCTTCTTCTAAGGTAATTTTTTGGTGTGCCACAATTTAAATATTTCTCTTCTGTTAGCAGCTGATAAATTAAAGAAATTATAAAGAAGACAATTACCTGTTCAAGAAAAAGGAGCTAAGTCCTAAGGAAAAGTCCTTTGATTGTGCAAATCCTCTATGCTGCACAATCTGAAGTTCTTCACATGTAATGTTCTTTTAAAGTGGAGACTAATAAAAAATTAGATGCAATTAATTACGTAAAGGTTGCTGTAGACCCCTATGAGGTTTATCTTTTCAATACTAACTGAATTGCTTTTGCATCATCCCCAAATTTTTCATGTTCGTTGTACTGCAGATTTTTCTACTGATGACTAAGTACATAGTACTATAAATGCAGTGCAGACTACCTGGACTCTGGCCAAACCTAGGCATTTCAAAAAAAGACAATCAGGAAAAAATGAAAAAGAGGATAGAGATTTCCTGCAAAAGAGGAAGACGGAAGGAACCTGTGCCTCAGTGTTCTGGTAAGGGTTGATCTACCCCAGTTTCCTAAGAGGCATCACAGACCTCTGTCCGTGGAAAGCTCCCAAAATCTGAGTCTCAGATACACAAATTATCCCAGTTCTGTGGGATTTTTAGGAAGGATTATTCCCACAGATGTGTGAACCAGTTTGAGCTGCTTCCATGCAAAATGGCTTTACTGTGCTTGTGACTGAGCACTGGCACAGATTGCTCAGAGAGGTTGTGGAGTCTCCCTCACTGGAGATACTCAAGAACCGTCTGGACACAATCCTGTGCCATGTGCTGTAGGATGACCCCACTTGTGAAGGGAGGTTGGACCAGATGACCCACTTTGGTCCCTTCCAACCTGACTCGTTCTGTGATTCTGTGATTCTATGAGCTGAAGCTGTTCTTGGGAGATGGACTCTATGTACAGTGTCTCAGCAGGCAGCAGTTGCCTTCAGTTTACTAACTGACTCTGAATCATTATCAAATGTAACTATACTTATTCACTGAAACTTTTATTACTTCAACATAAAAAATAAATTACAGCACTGATGCAAGTTGTGGTTTTTGTTTTTAATTTGCTTCCAAAGATAACCCATTAAAACTGAATACAGAAAATTCTAGAATGATTATGCAGGTTTCTATAGATGTCAGTATGGATATTAAGAAGAAATCCACATTTCAAAGACCACAAAACTATGTTTACTATATTGACCCACAAATGTTCAAACCTGCTAGAGGAGAATGGATAGAGTGAACAACAGTGGAATGTTACATAAAATTGGAAAAAGCCATAATTTTAAAGGGAAATTCAGCAGTCAAAGGCTAAGTCTTAGTGTCAGTACTGAGATTATATCGTCAAAACATAATAGATTCAGCAATGCCTACTTTCAAGAAAAATAGGGCAGGTGATGCACTAAACATGGCACTGTTTTCATTACAACTATTCAGATGGACTGTGAGGATCCTATTAACATGTATAATTATGACCCTTTTTAAATAAAATAATGATACAGACCAGAGTACCATGGTAACAGCGTATGTGAAAGATAAATGTTACGATAGTAGAAATTTTCTCATCTGTTAAATAGTATAGGAGACATAATGGAGAATGAAGAACTTTGATTTTTAAAATAAAGTTCTTGCATCAGACAAGAGTGATGGTCTCAAAATAATTTAGTCAGAACATTTTCCAACAGTCTGTCCTATTCAAATCTGCTGATCAGTACAACCAACCAATCACTTGAGGGTAATTTGCCAACGTAACATGAAGTGTTCACTTACAGTACCTACTTACTTTTCCTACTAAACTGAGTATATAGTTTATGATTCTGATTGTGCATCGTATGAGGTCGTAAACAGACTTGTGCATTGCACCTGTGTGAAATCCTGGTGCCGTGACAAAGCAATGAGAGCTTTGTCGTTAACAAGGATTATGACTATAATCAAAGAGAAAAGAGTAAGTCCCTTTTTTTCTGGAAGATGTTCATATGTGGTTTATTTCTGACTCTTAATAAAACAACAACACTGTCCATAAAAGAAGTGACGTTCGCATCATCACCTGCAAGTTTTCAACCTTTACCCCAAAGCAGTTGCAGTCTTTCTGCCTGGCTTCCCCACAGCCGAGGTCTCTGGACTGTCCAGGAGTTCAAGAAAGGCGTATATGTTTGCCCATAGCTTAAAGTCTACATGGTTAAAACAGTTTCAAGAAAATGGGTCAGTATTTCAGTCAGCTCTTATTTCACCTTTATATTTAATTATGTAGCATTGATAATTAACAGTGTAACACACATGAAATGCTTTTGTTTCACATTGATGAAAAAAACCCTTCTTCCTTTTCATCCTTTATTCTGGCACTAGGAAATCTGTGAGGCTTAATTCTTAAAACAGTTGGAAGCATCTGGTGTGTAGTTTGTTTATTAAACTCAGAACAGCTGCATTACTAAGAGGAGTTGTCTTTTTCTTGAGAGGGAACAGGGAAAGAGTGTGTTCATTTATCTTTAGCAAAAAAGATGTACAGAATGTTGACTGTTTATCTTAGGTATAGTGGAGGTCCATCTGTCAGCATTTCTGAAGAAGTTTTAAAGCCAGATTTCCAGGGAAGACAAATCTACTCCCACTAAAACATAAATCAGTATGATTTTCTTCCATGAAAATAATACAGAATATGTGGCTTTCAGTTCCAAGCATTGGGGAAGTTAGAAAGAAATTTGATTTCTCCAAAGTGGGAAGCTAGCCATTTAGACCGCTCTCCTTCTCTCATCTCCTGGAGCTCTTTTGTAGCTCTCCGGGGCTCTCCTGAGCCCCCACACAGATTGTCTGAAACAAGGAGCCTCCAGAGTGAGGAAGTTGTCTCTAGCAACAATGGAGTTTGTTTTTCCAAGATGGATAGAAAGACAGCTGAGGAATGAGTCAGGGCAGAGTGACTTCACAGTGAGACCCAGCAGATATATATGACTGTGGGGGATTAACAGTAAAATCAGGTGAAGGACAGTTTGGTGCTCCTCACATCTGTCCAGCTCTTCTTTTCAACCCATTGCCTGTGAATTTTCAGTGTAGTCTGATTATAACCACCTACTCATGGATGTAGCAAAGGCACAATTATTGCTTCACAATTCAGCGGTGCTTTGGTAGTCTGCTGCAAAGTTTCTCTCTCTCTCCTCATTTTCCTGGTTTTCTGTCTAAGTCTGTATCTTTCAGACTGAGGAAGAGCTTACTACCTAAAACAGATTTCTGTGTGTCAACAGTCCATTTTTCGTTTTTAAAGTGTTATTTAGGCACAAAAGTTGTTCATATGTCTCATAAAAATTACTCAATTTCACTATGTATGTAGTGAGTTTTCTTCTCCAGCCTGAAAATGACACTCACAGGAGGCTTTGGAGAAAGCCCAAACTCCATTAACCCTCGAAGTTTCTTAGAGGTCTCCCATGTTCCACTAAATACCCCAAACACCAGGTTACAGGTGGACAGTGCTCATCTCTCCTCTCCTCACTCCTCATCTCAAACTATCACCCTGGGCTTGAAAATCTTTCAAAATAAGTATTTCATCAAAGCTAGCACACTGAAAAAAAAATCTTTTTTTTACCATATCTGTGTTTCCTGATGATAAATAATTCTAACTCATGCTTCCTGTGTGCCACATGTCCTATCTGTCTTTGAGTCACCAGTGTCGCTATGACAATTTTCTTCTCCAGGCTGAACTGTCTTTTCAGTCATTTTTAGCTCACTGGATTTTCTATCTCCCTTCACCAGATTTCTGTGCCTTTGGTAGAAACTAAAGCTTCTATTTTCAGACAGAGGATGTAGCAAAAGGGACATTTGGTTTACTTATTTGGGAGGTTGCTATTGGGCTTTATCAAACCCCACCTCTAACTTTCATTCTCTATTCTAAACATGCTTGTCTGGGTGTATGCTCTTGTTTATCCAATATAAATCCTGCTGACTGTGCTTTGAATCTATAATTATAACTTATAGACTATGTTTTGGGTTATTCATTCAGTTATGGCAAAGTTCTACTTCTTTCTTATAACTATAACCTGCAATTTCTGTTTTGTTATTGTCTGCTATGCTGATGAGCCAGCAAGGTCAATGGCAAAGAACTTGTGGATTTTCTATAGCAAGATTAACTGAATGGGCAACAATTTGTGGAAACAATTCATATTGCTTCTGTAATTGATCACTTTGAGGTCTGCTGTTGGGTATTTTTTAATTTCATTTTATTTTATTTAAACGTTGTGGGCTTCATTTCATTTACTTTACACATTAGCTACATGTATATTACGTTGTATGCATGTAATGTAACTACAGATAAACTGTTTCAGTCTTTAGATAGAGAAGTTTTTTAAGCAGTTGGT
Organism: Ifrita kowaldi; assembly: GCA_013398055.1. Classification (NCBI taxonomy): domain Eukaryota; kingdom Metazoa; phylum Chordata; class Aves; order Passeriformes; family Cinclosomatidae; genus Ifrita; species Ifrita kowaldi. The sequence goes on from VZRS01009492.1 coordinate 306,104, forward strand.
CCACCTTAGGGGTTTTGTTGAGAACTACAGAGTGATGATCAATCTCAAAAATTTGCCCAAAGAGTAGTCAGAGGACTTCAGATTTCAGCTTCATGTTATTAGTTGAGTTTGAGGCTTCAAGAATATTCTGTAAATAATTTGTGAATATGTGCATGTACTTGAGGGGGAAGAAGGGAGCATTTTCATCTCTGAAATATTCTGAAGCTTCTTTTCAACTTCTGCCTAATCTGAACACAAATCTACAAATGGGGAATTCACATTTAGATATTCAGGGATGTCAAACTAAATCAATTGATGGACATCTATAGACAAACTCCCCCCAGGTTACTTTTTTTTTTTTTTTTTTGATGAGCAACATCATTTAATTTCCACTAGCAGTTTTGTTACATTTATCAAATTCAAAGAAAGGGTGTTGTTTAAGTAGGTCAGATTTCTTGATCTGAGTATCAATTGACATTTATACATGTTTGTTAAACTTTTATGACTCCGGACATATGAACATTGCTTGAAAGCATGCAAATTGTTAGCTCTGGTTTTTATGCTGTATTTCTAGATTAGTGTTTAACACAGCTAAATGTGAATTTATAGGGATGATAGTTGAATGCAAATCAAGTTTAGAATAAAATTAGTTTTAGACAGAAATGGGGTTGGGTTGAAAAAATATTATTAAACATTAAACCTGCTTTTCTACTGATCTGGTTCTAACATTTCAGCTTAATCTGGCACAACAAAAACACAAAACCAGTTTATAGCTCATACCTGAAACTAAATGGTAGTTTCAAATTTGGAAGATTCCAATCAAAGTGAAAGGTAGAGAAAAATCCCAAGTTCTCCCATCTCCAAGCACTACTTACAAAGATAGAATATTTAGCAGCATATGGCAGTGTGTGTATATATATAGCAGTATATCAAGGCAGAGTTTGAACTTTTAAGGGAAAGATTCTTTATGGCTTTGTAACTTCAGAGAAATATTGTACTGCAGAAATAGAAATAGAAAAATATATACAATCGTTTTGATACATTTGTGAAATAGGTTTCACAGAACCTGATATTTTTTGTGCAAAATGCCTTAAATCACTTTATGTAGGGCTAATGCAATTGAATTTATTTCTGTATATAGCCTTTATAGTAAATACTTCGGATGCAACACTAGACTTTTCTTTCCACTGCAATCATATACAGCCTTATGATCACTAACTATAACAGAGAGACAATGAAAGCTCTGCTTTATTAGCTGTGAATGCACTTTCAGTCCTCTTGTAGACTGAGAGCTTGGAAGCAAGAAGTGGTGACTGTGCCAAGAGAACCAAGGCCTTCCCAATGGGCAATACCTACATTCTCTTTGTCCTTTACAACTGACTCTTTTTCCTCTCATGCCATCTTTGTGAAAATCTGCTGTGACTTAGGGCCTCGGATCATCCCACCGAGCACTTCAGGGACCACGTTGTCTTTGTAGATCTCTACAGCTAGTCAGAAGAGATGGGCACCTTCATACCTGGGAAGGGGCTTACCTCCCTTCCCAGCACATGCTGCCTGGGATGACAAGGTTTGTCATGTAGAAATCTCACTTAAGTGCCTGGAGGTAGATGCCACTAGTGAGACGAGGGGTCCAAACTTCACCCAGACTCTCTCCTGTGCTTTTTTTTGTTGGCCCAGTGGTGCCTCTTCTTCACGCCAGGGCTGGAGTGAGGAGCCTGGAGAGGAATTCCACCTGGAGAAGCCCCAGTACAATAACTTTGTTTCTGGGCTAAACCAACCCTGGTGTAACCAGGCGTACAACCAACATGCATTCATCGTTCTGAATGCTGCCTGGTGCTTTTATGTTTGTATTCTTACCTATAAGGCATTGGAACCAGTCAAATATCCTAGTTTCAAACAGGAAAGGGGACTGCCTTCAGTGCACACATGCACAAGGGGTGGAACTCAAACAGGTCTTTTCTGAAATCCCAGGTGTCTTTCCAAGGCTGGTAAAAGCAGTGCACAGAGCTAAAGCCAGCCCAGACAGTTAGCAAGGATTACGATGCGCATGGCCAAAGGACAGAAAGCAAATTAATGCAGTGCCTCAAAGCGTGAGGAACTGAGATAAAGATACCCTTTGGATGTAATCATTAATGCACTTAGTTGTTTGTCAGTCTCAGCCCTTACTGCATCAGCGAAAGGAAAGTACACATCTAAGAAGTCAGTAGAGAAAGCAAGGTTAATACCTACAGGTTAATGCTGACAAACCACTAACACGCCTCTTGAAAAATAGCTGAGTGGTATGATAGAAATAACTTGTTAAAAGTTGAAAAATAATTAAGCACAGCTTCATCTGTGTCCCCCTCCATCTCTTGAGACTCCATAATGAGGAAATTCTTTTACGTTCTCCAAAATACATCTTGGGGGTTGGTACTTGAATTGTGGCAGAAACCAAAAGCCCTAGCTGTAAAGCATCCATGCCAGTCCAGTATTGTAGGCGTCCTGCTCTTCCTCTTTGTTTTCCTTTTGCATTTCTGAGAATGGCATATGCACATAGTGCATGTGAGGATGCATCTCTCTCCCTGCATGCACATTTATTTATGCATATACCCACGTATACGTATCTCTACAAATACACTCACAGACCAGTAAATTTTAAGCACATATGCTATAGGAGAATACTGCAAAGGCTCCATTTGCCACAATACTTGACACAGACCTAATGAGAAGAGTCCTAGGCAGGGACTTGTGCTTTAAATATGTTTATACCATGTGTCTCTATAAGTGTTGTTGAAATTTTCTGAAATAACTGGGAAAAGGTGAGCCTGCAGAACTTAATTTGGCAACATCTGCTGCTACTGGTAAGGAACACATAAAAAACCCACAACTCTCCAGATAAAAACAGCAACCTAGATGGTATTTTGGGGGCTTTACTGATACAAATTTCATTATTACTTCGTTTCTATTTAAACACAAAAAAAAAAAAACAAACCACACCTGTAGAAGCTCATGAAGCTTTTCAGAACCCCTACTTCCTTCCATTCAGGCTACAATAATTGTTAAATTATTACTTTTCTACATTTATGGAAGTATGTTCTTTAAAAATGAACTGGGTAAAATACTGATAATCGAAACCATCGTCCTAGTTGGTGGGGTTTTTTAAAAAGTAAGTTCCTAATGCATGGAAAGTGGCTCTTACTTCTAATGGTGTCATCTGCCCCCCCTCCCTTAACTGAATTACAGATTTATAATCATACTGCCACTGTCCATCACCCAAGAATGACATGACACAATACCCGACGGATTACCCCTGCAGCAACTGGGTCTTTTTCATTTCTTTCTTCTCCACATACTTTCCTCCAGGAAGTTTTGATTAGTAGAAATGCATTCAGATTTCCCAGTGGATAAAAAGAAGGGAAGTGTTTGACATTTTCCAGACAATCTCAGACGGTACTGCTCGGCCCATTGCTTTTCCATTTCCCCCTGAGTCTTTACTAAGTCCAGTGCACAACAGTTAATGTGATTTTCACAAAGCAATGATCAGTAATGTAAATACCATTTCTTCCCTCAAGATTTATAATGAATTCTGTGTTTTTTGAGCTTGTTTCTTTCACAGTTTTTCATGTCAAGGATGTTAAAGATGATATTTGGAAATCATAGAACAGTTAAACCATAAACCATTGTTTTTCTGTTCATTAGTAAGAAAAGTTTGACTGCAGGGATATTTTGTTGGCAGGGTTGTATTAACAGTCATTTACATAGATATATATATATATTTGTAGAGCTGCACCTGCTTCTTTCATATACCTTAAAATTACTACAGATAATGAATGTCCTCCTATTACACTCATTTTTTGTATTGCATCTTCCTGAAATATAGATGTTAGAAGACCTTGCTGCTCAGCCAAGGCAATTTTGCCTGGTGCAATATTATGTTACTAGACAAAGGCATTTGAAAAAGCCATACATTTTATTTTCTAGATCAATACTTCTTTTGCTGCCGACTGAAAAATCCTTTTTTAGTGCTTACAACACATCTGAGAGCTAGAATAGTATTGTAATATTCAGTAACAGACTGAAACAATAACTAGCATTCTTAAAGATTAATTTTATTTGCCCTGCCTTTTGCCTGCAAACATTATCCACATAATGCTTTTCAGACAGATTGTACCTTTTTAGTTTCCCTGCTTCATAGTATACATGTATTAATGAGTATGTATTTCCATTGGCGACAGTGTAAGGCAAGTTATTTCTCTCATAGTGTTATTCTACTGTTTATTCATGTGCATATTTTAAATTTGCAATGGCCTGTTGGAAAGTCTAATTGATTGTCACTGACTACTAGCCAGAGCTTTCTTTTGTTAAGACACCATTACATACGATTCTGAATATTACAGGATAGTTCACTTGTGATTGTTAGATCTAAATTATATTATTTTCAAAATCACAGCAGACTCCTTATCAATGAATCTCCACAAAAACATCGTGTTAAAAATGTCAGAAAACACAGTTTTCCCAATTGTCTTCATAACAAGAAATAAATAGATTTTCTCAGTTAAACGAGAAGATATATTGACCTTTATTTGAATCTTGCTATAATTGGCAAAGCATTAGAATATAGAACCCACAATTCACTAACTCTCTGTGCAAAGAGAGCAATGGCTCAGCTAAAAAACATCGTATTGCTTGTCAAGAAAGTCTTCTTGATGCAACACACAAAGTCATTTGCAGACCATCTACAGTAGGTATCCAGTTGCAGCAACTACAGTGACATGTGGCATCAAGAAAGCAATGAGAGAGTCAAACTCTCTGCTTCCCAGTGCCATGAGATCTCAACTGTCTATACAATCAACAGACAGAAAGAGGGAAACACATTCTTTCCATCTGCTGTAGCTGCACATACTGTATGTTGCTCCAACTTCTCTCTGTTGACAGCAAAGAGTATTCTTAGTCTGGCATCATGGCATGACAAGCAATGTGAATGATTCATTACCATCTTCAGCTTAGAAACCTTTAAGTACATGCACAATGCCATAGTAGGTGGTTTGCACACAGCCCATTAATCCAAGTATTAGAGATAGGTGACCAGAAGGAGTTATTTTTGGTGAGGTAACTATCCTCAAAGTGTATGGATTAAGACTTCCCAACGTAACGCATTCAAATTCAAAGTTTAGAAGTGTTCCAGCAATGTAATTTATGCTGTGTGAGGACTATGCAATGGAGGATCAGAAACACCTTCCCAGCCTCTCTGGTCCTCCTCCCAGTGAAGCTAGTGAGAGTTTGCCATTGGCTCCAGTACCAGGAGAAGCACATCTAACAAGTTTGATACTAACCATTTACATCTGTGTTCATATCCTCGGTGTCTATCTCTCAAATAACACTGGTGACACTTACTAGTTCATAATTACAACAGAAGTAAAGTGTGGGACTATCTTTTACACTGTTGCTTGATATTCAGTACTGTATGTATATATCTACTTGACACCTCAGTGAAGACTTTGACATGCCTTATTCATTCTAGTTATTTTTATGGTATTGGTTTTGTTAGATTGCTTTCCCATGTAAAGAATAAAACTATAACTGTTCTGACTTAAAATTGTCCAATTCATTTTTATCTGAGTTTTGTTGAATCTAAATCATGTTCATCAGTTCTTCTCATTCCCATCACCCTTTGCTCACACCAGGAAGGCAATGTATGTTGGTGGTTTGAAAACAGGTATTTGATATTCTCTGATGGACTACAATAAATATCTGAAGTAAGTACCTGCCTCATGTCTTGTGGTTTCTTGTCTGCAGAATGAAAAGTGCTCTCTGCAGACCAGCAGTGTTAATCCCATGATTGTCAGCTACTGGAGAATCATGAGGTAAAATGAATCTTTAAAATAACTTATGAGGAACTTCATTCTACAGCATTCTTTTTCAGCTATGTTTATATGCCAACCATATTCCCCCAAAATCTGTCAGAGAAGTGAAAAACATTGTGGAAGTGTCCAAAGTCATGACATCTAAGGATAAATTTCAAGCACGAGTCATTTATTTATTCTTTTGCAAAAGGTGAGGTCTTTCTGTGTCTATACATAAAATACTTTTAAAAATTATACTTGATTGTTATTTTTACTTACTTATTAGTGCTAAATCAATCGTATTATGAGCTGATTTAATGGTAGTATTTTATTGTAATTGTTGAACCCTTTTTTTTTTTTTTGCAAAAGACTGCCCATGATTCAGGAGTCTTAATACGTAAATCAATCGTGGTATTTAAGAAATGTGGAATCTGGCAAATTAGAGGGGTCTCTGTCTCCTTTTTAGTTTGGCTTATTCTAATTCCTTCTGTGGAATCTTAAGATTTCATACTAGGTTTTTAAACTGTCGATGCAGCCTCTTTAAAATTCTTCCATTGATTAGGTTTCAAGTTTAAGGAGTTCGTTCAGATGCCTATATATTGCTGTCTGGCATCACTTGAAACAGTTTAAGTTAGCCAAGGCATCTGCCCAGAGCCAGCAGACATGACACAGGACCCACAGAGGCCCTGTATCCTTCCAGACTGGTGATTAGTTGTCCAGATGAGATGGTCTCCAGAACCTTAAATGAAACTAAAGGCCTAAGTTTAGGCAAGAGAACCAATTTCCTAAATTTGGGTGAGCTGCATCCCACCCTAACCTGGTACAAACCTAGATTTGGGTGAACTAAATCTCACCCTGAGAAGCTGTCTAAATAGAGGCACTGTTACCATTCTGGGTATGGCAGGGTTTGGTTCAGCTGCTGACTGGATGTGTTGTCTATCCTGTGTCTACATCTTCTAGTCCCACTGCCTCGGATTTTCTAGGATGTATCAAAGAGCACTGGACACTTTTGTGAGGCTCATTGAGTCATAGCTTGCATTGCATTCAAGATATGTGTGTTTATCTGGCAAACATGCAGAGCAGCAAGAAATCCATGGCTTCCTGGGATAGCGGCTGGAGGCAATGCATGGCATGCTGAGCATCTCCAGTGGCACTACATTACCTGCCTCTGGGTACCCACACCAGCTCTCTCAGACAGATGAAGCCTGACACCTTCTGGGCGTGTCTGTCACTGAGCTGAAAGAAGCCAGCTCATTTTTAAAGTGTTTTTGTGAAAATTGTTTGGGCAGGGTTGTTAAATGTACTCCTTTCTTTAGAGTGGACTGCTGTGGTCCCTGTCCTAGACAAAAACACTCTGTTTTCACAGAGAAAAAAAATTATTCTACAGTGTTCAGCCTCTGAAGAAGGCTGAAGAATGATTTCTAGCTTCTAATAATTTTGTAATATTCTTTATCTCATTAACACAGGGCAAACCTTGCTGTGCATGTTTCCTGACAAGGTAAAAACAATCGCTTGTCACAGAAGAATTTAGTGAAATCAGCAATTTAAAATTCTGGTACTTCCTTGAAGAGATATTACCTGAAGCAGTGCATGGAGTCTTCTGTGAATCATGGAAAATCTATCTGACAACTAATAATTTCCTTTAATAATTATTCCTTTCCTGTGCACCTACAAGAAGATTCTGTTAATTAATAGTGCCTTGCTTTAAATCCTGCTGGATTTAATTCATCCTGGGAACAGAATGAAAATGTGAATTGCTAGGGATTTGATTCCATTAAGTGTCAAAAATTTACCTGCCTATTCAAACACCACTGAATCCTTTAGTCTAGAAATACTATCACAACCATTTTCTCTGTCAAACTTCTGATATTTGTTTCATGAGTGTATGAAACATTGCAAGCCTATTTTGATTCTTTTGTCTCATCAGAATGCAAATAAAATTCAAGGAGAATGAAATGTGAGAAAGTATTTTAAAAAGTGAAAATACAACCATCTAACTGTTTGAAAACAACAGATGCTTTTATTTGAATGGCAAGTAAAGGTTCTGGTCGGTTCTTTTACAATTTAGAGATGGTATTTGAACACCAGCCTTAGCACTGAAAAGATATTGATATACTAAGTGCTGAGGCTTTGCTGAATTTATTAGCACTCTCTTGGCTTAATACACTATTGAACCTAATATTACATTTGCATCTGTGAAATGCATATCCATTTACCTGAATGTTCGGGTAGTATCGATGGCAAACATTAATAAATCCAATCGACTGTTGACGTTAATCCAGGGAAAACTGTGGCCTAAGAAAATGTTTTCTGATGCATTGCTAAGCTCAGGCGTTCCAGAGAGCCATCAAATACAAATTCCCAGCTAATATAAAGAATGTGTGGGTGTCAAGTACTTGCAATATGATGTAAATGCAAAAAAACCTTCCCTGGGATTTGGATCTGCATGAGGAATGATGTTGTCTTACGAAGACAGAGATGATGGCCCATTTTTGAGCAGCTCTGTGTGAGAGATGATGTTCACTTCTGCCATCAGCTTCACCTTTCCAAGCCCAACCCACGGGAGGGAGCACAGGGCTGGGCCACCCACACAGCCAGGAGCCCTGGGGCCAGGGCAGTGAGGGAGCGTAAAGGATAGGAGGAGCTTGGAGAAGACACCAGCCTACTGCAACAAGACATGTCTGATACTTATAATTACATCAAATAAATTATTTTATGAGATAAGGAGCATGGGAGAAAGAAAAGAGTAAAATTAAATAAATCCAGGAGCTACAGAATAATGGAATTAAGAGGAAATATTTGAGCTGTGTGTCAGTAAAAATATCCTTAAAGTGAAACAGATAAAAATGCCTAGTCTGGGTCCTGATTTTAATTTTTGTGATAAAGTTTCTCTTTTTTCTGGTTAATTATTTTCTTCAATTATACATTTATTCGGTTTTGATAGAGATATTAATTAATTCAAAACAATCAATTAAATTATAAATACAGAAACTCTTCACACACTCTTTATTAGATGTTAAAAACGTCCACCTTTCAACTGTAACCCTGACCATACTTAAAACAGCAGAGTATATACAATACAAATGGTTAGTATGTGGGACAACTATTTGTGCTACTCAATTTATGATGCTTCTTTAAAATACAGCCTAGGTTTAAGCATCATTCTACCTTCCCCCACTGGAATGAACATTAATAGATAAGTTAAGGGAGGGTGAAATAGATATATTTGACAAGCAAGGCAAAAAGAGCCAAAAGGGCAAGGCAAGCAATGTGGAAGAGAGGAGGGAGACTGGAGAAGTCTCTAGAGAAACAAACAGAAGTGAAATCTCTGGGACAATCCCAGCAGAAAACAAAACTGGGACAATCCTGCACTGCAATACAAACATGCTAGAAATTCAGACTGGATTTTTTTCTCTCCCCAGCTGTTGTGAAGCTTGGGAAACTGTTTCCCAATTCATTTACAGTGCCCTGAAATGCTGAAATGTTTGAGGGACTCCTCCCTGAAACAATTTCAAAGATTCTTAACCATGCCACTGGCACAACTGAAAACTAAGGGATTCTGCTCTATGGCAAGCAGCTCCACTACACATCCCATGAAATGTGGAAGGAAAAAAGTCTGACATTCCATGGCTGCAAATTGAATTTACTGACACTTTTCAGGCAAAGGCAATATTCCAAGTAGTCATTTTGTTGCTCAATAAATTCCCATTCCCATTCACTTTGCTCTGTAAAACTTGCCCCTACCTTGCTTCCAAATGAAATAAATCATGGAATATTAGAGAAAACAAGAGAGACCAATTTTGTAAAGTGCTACTAGAGATGTGTTTTCCAGATAAAAACCATACCAATATTGAGAGACTGACAGCAACTAAAGCAAAAATGAGCATGAGACAGGCTGCTGTGATGAGCTGACACAAATTCATCTGTCTGAATAACACAATTAAGTATACATCACAAAAACACAACTAACAATCCCCAGACCAAGCTAAAAAATTCAGACATAGGCAAGACTGAAACTAAAAGTAAGACTTTTTCCCTCCCTTTTCAATTTTAAGTAGAAATATACCTTTTATCTTTACGTTTGTCTGTCCTAGCACAGCCACCAGGGTATACTTCTTTCTTACCAGCAGATAGACATAGTGGAAACGAGCACTGAGCTCTGTAGTCTTTCTCGACATGTGTCATGTCCCTGATCAAAGATTTTTGGTTAGGGGGTTCATTTAAAAAAACCAAATTCTATATTAAAACAAATGGTCTCATGGCTTTTGCCATGTTAATCTTATCCTAAGATTACATGTGGAAAACAAAAAGAACGGCTTTTCCTTCTGTTAAAAAAATCCAACTTTTTCTTTCCTCAGGAAGGATTGTGCTTTGCCTTCACAAGCGGTATTTTTCAAAGCTCTGAGCTGAATTCTAAATCCATGGGGCTTGGCACACCGAGCGGGTGTTCACATCTGCACGAGAACCAGGCTTTCTACAGCTCATGGAGGCTGCCTTCTCCAGGCTTGGGGAGGAGATACGGCCACCTTGGGATGTGACACGCATCCGAACAGCCTTGGAGCTGCTCTCAGGGAAGCTGTTTGTTCACAGCTCTGCCGGACAGCCATGCCAAGGGGACCAGCAGTGAGAGCACAGCCTGCCAAGCAGGAGTGCACCTGCTAACCATGAGCCCGGTTGTTGACTGTGGCGGTGCGCCTTGGCCCGCTTGGGATCCGCCTCCTGTCCCTCCAAGTTCTGTTGTCCAATGAGCAGGTGGATCCGGCCAGAGGGACGGATGGTAGGCGGATCCTTGGCCAGGAGGCTTTCCTTCTTATGTCACTCCAAGCCCGTCTCCTCCCCCAGTTCTAGAAAGTTCTGTTCTCTTTGGTTTATGATTGGCCCCCTTGGGTTGCCTCCTCCCTTCTGGCTCTGTGGTTGGTTGTTTGTACCTTAGTTCCTCCCCTCTTGCTTTTCCCCATTGGATATTGTTGTAAACCCCTCCCCTTTTTCTGTTCCTTAAAACCCTGTGTTCGTTCCTTTGTCCCTTGAGATTCTCGCCCCCACCAAGATTGGAATAAATGCTCTAGTCTGCTTTAAAGAGAATCTCCCTTCTCTCAATCCTTTATCTCCGCCTCCTCGCTGCTTTTCCGACGACCGCAGCTCGACCCGTTCCACGGCGGTGCGTCCTTATTTTTTGAGACTTTCGGTCTTTGGCCGCGATTGCAGTCTCCCGACAAGGCCACCGGGCGGCCCAGGGGTCAGGCGACTGCAGTTGACAGCAGTCCTCAGGACTGTGAGTAGATTTGATGCGCATCTGCAAGGGCTGAGCACACCGGTTCTCCTCGCAATGGCCTCGCCCTGCGCAGCCAGCTGCAGCAACACGGGAAGAAGCAGCTCTCTGGCAAGGTCTCTCCACCCCGAGCAGTCACTGGCCATGGGATGGCAGCATGAAAGAGAGTGAAAATATTTGCTTAGAAATTTTTTGGGCTGGAGTTTGGAAGTCTCTGGTAAAAATGAAAGAGAAACGAATGGAGAGGGTTTAATAATCACTTCAGGCTTTATCTGAAATTGGTGGCAACCAGCCCCAACAAAGCCAGCCTTATTGCTGACAAGAACATCTTCTGAGCATTTAACAGGTTTAGCAGCTATTTAGTTAACTCAAGCAGAGGAAGCAACTGTGAAACTCTTACAGATACTTGAACAATAATACCTCCACATAAATATGAAGCCACTGAAAGACGTTTTCAAGTAGAAGGCATGGGGGGGAAAAAAAAGAAGAAAGAAACCTCAGAAGACCTTCTTCTAAGTCAGAAATAAAAAAAAAAACCTGGCCAGAGACAGTATGGACCAAACAGAGATGGATGGCAGGGAAACAGGACTGGAAGCAGCCTAGATGCAGCAATGAAATCACCCAGTAAGGAAGATGCAGGGGAGATTTTGTGGCCTCACCACTGAACATTTAAGCATTCGTCTCCCAGTCATAAATCCACGTAACACAATTCACCATATCCAGAACAGACAGCTGAGCTCTCTGCTACACAACCACAGAAAATCAGCAGCCACAGAAGGAGATCCATGACAGGCAGAACCATGGTGCTGGAAAGAATCTCTTTTATCTAGTCTGTGAGAAAGCCTGAGGACAGAGATAAGGGCTGGAGACCTAGTGACTGCCTCCTTTATTCAGGCACTTGGAAGTGCTGCCAAGGGCAATGGCTGCAGTCCACCCATACATTCTTTCCCTTCTGCCTGTTGAAGTTGCTCCAGGGTTCATCAGTTTGTCAACAGGCCAGAGAGAGCAAGGCAGTGAAGGGAGGAGACAAGAACAGGGATGGATTATGTGATGTGGAAAAGGCCTGACTGCTTATTTGCACTCCACTGAGAAGCTTGGTGTGTTGAGGTTTCTCACTCTCATAGTCAGATTTACTAGCTTTGTTACTACCCTGCAAAACCCATCTGTCCTGGCCCAAGGGCAAATGAGACCTCTGAAGTGGGAACACATGGCAGTGGTAACATCATCAGAAGTGCACATAGGATTCATGAAGAAGACCAGGACAGGCAAAATAACACAAACCTGCAGATTCTGCAGTTAGGTGAATACCTGGAGCTTTCTTTTCTTATTTCATCCATCCCCTGCTGGTATTGGAGCATGGTTTTGGATCTATACTGTGCGATGGTTTATACATTGTTTTAATCCGAAGCCCAGTGCAGAGGTATTTTTGCTGTCCATGGTCTTTCAGCCTGTAGAAGAGAGGTGAATACCCCTTCACAAGAAGAATCTGGTGTGTAAAACAGATGGACAGCATTGGTACCATTTTGTCTGGTCACCCAGGTCTTGGAAAGCCTAGTTTCAGTAAAATGCTCTGGATAATGAATATCTGCTGTGTCTCAGCTGCAGGAGCACTGAAGCAGAGCAGGATCATAGACACAGCATTGTTCATAACCTGCCTTAGTTCAGGCACCTGTGTGCAGGGCACGTCACAGACTGCATCCACTGCACAATGGGGCACAGCCAGTATTTCAGGAAAACAAGTGTCCTACATCTTCACCTTAAATTTAGCTGACACTCTTTCAATCTGCTTCTTTTCTTTCTCTTTTCTGCCATCAAAAGCATAGGCACATGTCTGCCCCAAAAGAAAGTCAGTAATGGTATTGCAACTTACAATTTTGCAGTAATAGCCATGAGATGTAGTAGCTTTACGTCACTTCTGTCCTAAATCGGGGCAGAATTGGAACAAATTCCATTTCATAACAGCCAGAAATGAGATTTAATTTAATTCAGAAAACAGGTTCTTGCTAATTCCTTAAGAATATTTTCATGATACTCATTTTCACAAAGGCACAGGCCACGGCTGACAGAGATGATGTGGCTTTCATCAGCTTACTGCAGTGTCAAGATTTAGGCACCTAACCTACTGGGTGACTCAGAAAGAGGCATTAGCTGCCCATGGATCCAGTACAGTCAGGTGAGAGAGCAATTAACTAGTGACCAGAGAGCATTAAACTCCTCAGAACAATGATCCACACAAAAGCCATTCATGCAAAGCTGAAAACTGCATGGGTCTAGCTAACAAAAAAGGCTGAGGAAGGAATGTTTCTGAGCACTTCTTCTCCAGAGCTCAAACATCTCATTTGTAGCTGTTACACGCTCCAGTGTGATTCAGAGCATTTTCTCAGAAGAAAGCAGCAATTCAGTAGGAATTATTTTAAAGGGGGACAGGGGTGGTGATGATTACACCCATCTCAGCTTGCAGCCGTTCAGCAGTGCACCTCCCATCTGTTAGCAAAGTGCCGTGAGTAAAAAGCACTCAAAACAGATGTGCTGATCCCTCATTCTTCCTCCCTGGGCTGGGCTGTGTGGCTGTGTAGTTATGAATGTGAAGGGAAAAAGTGAAGGGCAGAGGTGGTCCATGGGCACCAGCCGAGGTAATGCTTTGCACTGATTTCTAGGATGAAAATCCCTGGGTGTACAGGGCTACATGGAGATTGGGGATATATTTTCAGCACCCCTTCCCTCAGTTTAGGCATCTGTGGGAGCCTTTGAGCATCCCTCTTCATCCCACCCCAGCAGCTTCAGGACAATTTATGAAACAAGAGACAGCAGATATTTAATAACACCTGCATAAACCAGCAACGAAAAAATGCTTCTTCTGTAGTTTGGGATGAATGGAATATTAAAATATGGAAAACCAACCTTTACAATCAGACTTGTTGCAAGATTTCCTCCATCCGTTCTTTGAAGTGTCTGTGCTCAATTTCCTTTCTTTTTGAGCATTTCATGCAAAGTTGACTTGTGCTTCTTTTTTTTACCAAAGACACAACTTTTCTTGGTCGCTGTACTTTTTTAAGAGGGAGAAAAAGAGCCTTCTGGTGTCACCAGGCAGTTTTCCAGTAAGCCACGAGAGGGCAGGTTGTGCTCTCGATACAGCTGCAGATTTTTATAAGCAGCTTTTAAGTCCGTTCACAGTTTTAAAGCCCTAATTACCAAACGAAGCTCCAGCCAGTGAAAAGAGGAATGCGCAGGTCTTTGACCCTAGTACTCGTTATGTGCATAGCATCAATCTAATGCCCTCACTGCTTTTCTTCTGGAAAGGAAAATACCTTTCCACTCAGTCTACATGTGAAACGAGAACAACTCTGCTTTACCCACAGGCACTTAGGCAAACTCTGTTCTAACAAGTAAGCTGCTGTGCTACATTTTTTGTATTTCTCCTCTCTTTTTTTTCCTTCCTCTACCCCACTGCCACAGTTACTTGCCCATAACCAGGGCAGCTTGCAAAGCAAACCCTTGGGACAGCAACATATAAACCTCCAAGCTGATGAATGTAGTTGGGCACCCTGTGACCCCAAGGAAAATCCTCATCCACTCTTGGAAATAAGAGTCCAGAGTGCCTCCTAAACTTTGGCATCCACATCCCATGAAGGACAAAAATGTGTCAGTCTCCATCCAACAGCAGCTCTCTAAATTAGTGTTTAGCATGAAGTGGTGCATGTTCTAGGTTGTTCAGCCTGGAGAAGAGAAGGCTCCAGGGAGACCTTTTTGTAGACTTTCAGTACTCAAATGGGGTTATAAGAAAAATGGGGACAAAATTTTTAGTGAGGCCTGTTGTAATAGAACAAGGGGTAATGGTTTCAAACTAAAAGAGGGTAGATTTAGACTGGATATAATGAATAAATTTATTACAATGAAGATGGTGAAACACTGTTACAGGTTGCCCAGAGTGGTGGTGGATGCCCCATCCCTGCAACCAATCCAGGTCAGGTTGAACAGGGCTCTGAGCAACCTGATCTCTTTAAAGATGTTCCTGTTCATTGCAGAGGAGCTGGACTAGATGATCTGGACCCAAAGTCTTCTGTGACTCTATTATGAAGACCCACAGTCTTGTAGTGCTGGAAAACAGCTGACAAGTCCTTGAGAAGGGCACATGGAGCTCTCAGACCCGGCTACATTCTGACACTGATCAGGGTGAAATAAAACACATATGTAAGCTAGATCTCTGGAGACCTTATCTGATGTCTTCAGCACCAGATAACACTGGTCCCAAAATAACAAAAACCCCCAAAAGGCAGCCTGAGTTGGAAAATGAGGTACTGAGCTGAGCTGCTGTACAAAACGTGCTTCAACCTTTGACATCTTGGGCATAATCCAGGAACAAGCGCACTGGGATCCCCCAAAGGCGCCACAAAACAGCAGAAACGGCAGCAGATTGTTGTCCACCTGATGGAGCAAGGGCTATCTGAGTGTGTGGTGAGCAAATCACACCTTTGTTTGCCCCAAAAAGTCTGCATTCTAGAGGTAAGTTTTGTGAGTAACACATATTCAAAGCTAAGTATATGTGAAAACCATCTTCCTAGTCCTCACAGGTAGTTTTGAGCAGGCCTAAAAGAAATGCCAGAAACTGTTGCTAACTGAATTTTTTTATTCAAGGCTACAAAAGCAAAGGTTTTATAAGACTCAGGACCCCACAATACACGAAGTCTGAACACTCCATTAATGTAATATATCAAGCACCAAAGCTGACAGGATCTGTTCAAGAAATCATTTGGTATGTAAAGAAACCTGTTCCAAGACAACACAGAAGAACCACAAAAATGGGCTTTAAATCTATGTCTAAATAAAGAAATATATAGGGAATGTATAAAGGAATGTTTAGGATGGGGTCTAGCGACTGCCACATCCAAACCTGATTCCCCACCTGCACACCTGAGTAATGCAAGGTATCTTAGTCTTGTTACCTTGAGTCCTGAATCCCAGACTTTGGAAATCCGGAAGTTTAAGTCTAGATTCATAGAACAGCGCATCAGAGTCAAAAAAATTAAGTCCTACTTTCAATTTCTGTCCAAGGTCCCTAACACAGAGGTAAAACACAAGTGTATAGGTGTCAGGGAAATCCTGCTCTTACATTTTCAGAAAATTGTAGTTCCGGAATTTACCTGGTGCTGCTAACATCAACTTAATTGGATGTAACATATAGAATTGATCATGTTCCTGAAATAAACTGTAACCAGGGTGTTCCTATAGTATTTTGTCAAACAGCATGAAACATTTTGAACCTCAAAACAAGACTATGTTATTCAGAATATTTATTGATAACTGTAAAATAATATGTTATTCAAATACACATGTAGAATTAATAACTTTCAGCACATCTTAATACTGCTAAATGAAATCAAGAACACATTGAGGTGAAAAATTACCTTGGTTATTCAAGTTGGTTTTCTCCTATTTGGATTCTTAGCTGTCTTGATCTAAATCTATAGAGGATGATTTACAAGTGTCACACACTCCTGATAACATTTAGTAATGAAAAAAATCTAGTCTGACTTGGGCCTTGCTCATATGTATCCAGAGACTTCACACGTTACAATTCACAAGATTAACGGGAAAAACCTGAATGAGAACAATTTAGTCAGCTGCCAAAGGAGCGTGTGATAAAGTCTCAGCTAAGATCTCAGTGAGGCAATCAAGGTCGCTTCCTACAAGAGCAAGCAAAGAAAGAAAGTGAGGGCACTAGGCCTCTCCCATGTACTTTTTGGGGCTGAAGCTCACATTCATCAGTGGTTCAAAACCTCTTCTGTGCCTTCGGTGCTGGAAAAGCACAAGCAGCAGAACAAGCATGGCCAGAGCTATAAGGGCTCCTCCAATTGTGGATCCGACCATGACAGCCCATGCTTGGGTTTCTTCAAGGGAACCTGGAAATATGAAACGACTGAAGTGAGGACAGACCATCATTCAATTTTGCAAGTTACACGGAAGACATAATGTTTCCTACATGCTGATAATTGTGATTACTTGTGCAGCTTAGTGACCTAATGGCCACAGGCAAAGCTTGTAACACGCCACATAACTGAGACACATACCAGAGATGCCTGGAGATGCCTCCTGCCAGAGAAGTCTAGAGTCGAATTTAAACTTCAACAATTCATACAAATTAAAGTGTCATGAATGAGAAAGATTAACACTGACAAAACAAAAAGGCCATTCTTTCATCTGATTTGGCCAAAATTATGAATGATTTAAGCCATTCTTTCTATAGTGACATTTCAAGACAGCTGCTTCCAAGCTATTTTGGTCAACAGAAAACCCTCAAATTTTCCTAAAGAACACAAAGCAGCCTATTGTCAAACTTTTAAGTAAAAACACTACTTAGTGTGGTACTGCTGACCAGCTCCATATCACATTTGCTGATTTTGAACCACTTCTGAAGAACCACTGTCTTCGAAGATAATATTGCTCATTCCTATAATAACACTGCTCCATTTGACTGAATTTTTGTGTTTTCATTTATGCTTTCAGAAGCAAAAATTGCCCGCTCTTGTTTTCTGAAGAATGCTACATATACTGAGATGGCAATAATCACATTTGACAAAACAATCACAAAAAAAAACCTCTCAAGAGGACTGCACATATTTAAAAGCTTTTTAGACATGCGGGTTAGACGAGACAGATGGCTAAGGGAGATGACACACTGACTATAAAAGCAACTAAGAGTCTTGTGCCCCAACCTGCAGTCTTCAAAAAAGTTGAGTACAATCATTCCAAAAATTAGTAAAGTCCCAAAATGAATTGTTTACCTCTTTACCACCTTTCAAGTAAGAACCAGCAATGTATTAATATATGTTTATTTCTAATGTGATTACCTCAAGTACAACTAGCAAGTTATTCCTTTAGATGAAAGAGAAGGGTTTGGATAGAAAAGCTTTATTGTCTAAACACAAGCCATATAGACAGGGATAGATATCCTCCTTCACAGTGAGCTAAAAATATTTTTAGGTGTGAGTTGAGAAGTAGCAGAGTCACAAGCTGCCCGTGTTCCTCTCTGGGTGCCTCATGACAAACAGGCATCCACATTTTCAAAGCAGGAGAGGGGGACAGTAGTCCAAAGGGAGGAAAACTTAAACTCTGTAAGAGAGGAAGTTTAAATTTCCAGGGGAAATTCTGGCGATGCCCCTAGGAAAAGCACTGCAGAAGCAGCTAGCATGCCTCCACAAAGTAGGGCTCCCCTGCATGAATGCAGCCTGAGGACAAGGGTTTCAATCTTTTGCAGTCTATAAACCTTTAAACAGTCTCCACAGATTAAAACCACAGATATATGGTAAGAATTTAGAAGAAATCCCTGCCCACACAGGTTAGATAAGCACCTACTGCCTCTCAAAGTAATACTGAAGTGGAGAAAGAAACTGCTTAGATTTAATCTTTGGAAAAGGAGCTGAAGGGTGATGTTCATGCAGTTCTTACTCTTCTGCCTTGTACAAGTATTTTAATATCTTCTTGCAAAATTTGGATTTTGTGCATAAATACTGTGCTTTCTTGCTATTTTGTCTTTGTCTGATTTGTGTCAAAGGTAATTTCAAATGAATAGACAAACCCTAAGGCACATCCCAGCTACGGACACGGAAAATCTTTAAAATTGAGGGTTTACAACATAAAACACCCAGGTACATCTCTCCAGGTACCCAAATATTAATGTTGGGTAGGGAGCAGGTGAATAGACCTGTGTATTTTGTGAAAGGTTCCTTATTTTATATGTGCCTGTGCCATGGAAAATGTGAGCTGTCTCGTGACTTGGCCAGGAACAGCACCCTGGGACATACCTGGCAGGTCAATGGCATAGGTGTAGCCGAGTTGCTCCGCAGTTTGGAAGAGCTCATCGTTGGTCACCGGAGGGAAAAAAGGGACCATGTTATACAGCCGGTTGTGACCAATGGGGGCCAGCTCCTCAGGCCAAGTGTTGTTAGGGGGCTTGAAACGCTTCATCCACTCATCAAAGATGGCATCAGTAAAGGAGTGAAGAACCTGCAAATCCAGTCAAGGGCACGCACGTTTATTAAGCTCTTTCAGAACTCAAACACCTTTAAAACACTCAACAAATGTGCAGGGTAGCTTTTGAAGAGATTCAAGAGGGTGATCTAATGTAGATGGGATTTTCAGAATGGGAAACCAGAAAATGTCATGAGAAGACTAAACTGATCTTCTGCATGGGACATTTTGCTTTATACACCTTTGTTGCTGCTCATTCGCAGTAAGATCTTTCTCCAGACAGTTTAACATCAGCTGGCACCGAGTGGGCAGGTGAATCTTCTCAGGTGAGGAACCACTGAGCTCATTCAGGTGAACGTGCCTTTCAAATTTATTTTAGTCTTTCTCGTCTCTGAACAAGTACGGAAAGTTGCAGGAAATTTGACTCCATCATGCTCATTTTAGAGCATGTGCCACCAGCTGCACAGCTCCAGGTGCCCATGAATTTGATCAGGTGAGTTTATAGATCTATAATTGACTAATACAGGAAAGTTGTTTCTGACAACTACTACGAATGTCTTAAATTAATTTCTGAGGTATTCATGTTTTTTAATTACAACCCTGGAAAAAAATTGGAAAATATCCTATAGAAGATAATCTTTTATACAAAATTACAGAGTACTGAAATGAATTTCACAGTGTAAGAAATAAACTAATGCAAGAATTAAAGAATTACTAAGGAAACAATCTGGAGAACCGCTACGTAAGTGTTTGGACTAATTTCTCAAAAAAAAGATTGAAAACTTACAGGTAAGAAAGAAATGTATCTACATAATCTATGGATATAATATACAAAGAATGTATATATGTAATGTAAACACTGTGGTTTAATCTAACAAAGAGGAAAATAAATTGGCACAAATTCATTAGGGGAGAAAGATGCATAAGCAGAGTTGACTACTGGCTTTTTATTTGCAAATTGCTATTTCTGCTGCTCATGGCAGTGCAGCACTATTCCGATGCACCAGTGAAATCACATTCTTTCTATTTCCCAAGAGACCCTGATATTAGATGGACATCCTTTTATCCTGTAAATTTTGAAACAAAGAAACAAGCCCCTCAACCTACTGCTTTAAAATAACTAGGCCCACTTTCACTTTACCTTGTTGCCGTAAAATTGTGAAATACAAGCCATTGAATTTAGATACCACCTAATGAAAGGATTCAGGGCAGTATGACTTGGAATAGCAGCTCTTCTCCCTAGAATCTTATTTCATATTTTACAAATTACCCTGAGATTTTTTTCCTTTTTATTCAACCTTTATGCAGGTGTGGTGGTGTTCAAGAAAAGATAAAGGATTCCTCCTTTTCTAGTTAAAGGACTAATTTTTGGGGAATTAATTTTACTTTTTCTGCAAATCTCTGGTGAGAAAGGTGCCTTTGAGCCACAGCCATGGTCAATCACGCTGGGGGTAAAAGGCATACCACAAAGATGGGATCGTTGGCAGCTGCATGAGGGAGAGCGCTGGTCCCATTCAGGAAAGAGTGAACCAAATTATGAAGGCTCAGCATCGGTGAGTCAAGGGCTCCATCTGGTTTATCAAAGCCCTCCAGCGCATTCCTGTGGATGGGTAAAAGCACCATCAAGTAACCACATTTAGCCGACAAACGTGCTCATAAAGAAAACCAGTGACCCAGCCAGCTCCAGAGGAGCCGAAGGACAAACCTGAAACTGAAACTGGAATTGCGGAAGAAGGGGGGCCTGTCGAACTCCTGCAGGGAAAGGCACCTGCTGACATCTTCCACAGTGGGCAGCTGCTCGCTGGAGCCCTGGGGCGGCCTCCGCCGCAGCGGCCCCTCAGCAGTCCCATTGCACAGCGTGACCAGGCGGTTGTAGTCATCCAAACTGAGCACGGAACAGAGAGAGGCACAAGTCAGAAGAAGGTGATGCCTTGTTTGCTGGCTTTTTCTCATGCAGTGTAACGAGGCCTCAGCTATACATGTGAGAGAGCAGAGGTTTGGGATGGACACCTCCTGTGGCAGCTCAGTCCACCTCCCGTGGCCTGGGAGATTAATTTACTGCAGGACTGTCACCATAACATGGCTTTCTGTGGCTCTGCATCCTCTCTGGACCATCAGTCATTTAGAGCAAGGGTTACCAAGTTCATGGTCCACAGAGAGAGGATGCTTTAGAAAAGGCAAGCATCCTCTCCCATCATGCCTTCTCCCCTCCCAAGGGCTTTGGAAGAAGAGTTTTTGTCAGGCAGTGTAAAACAGACTTCAACTTTGAATTGACAAACTTTCAGTCCTGAGTAAGGACTATTTTTTTAACTCTTAACAAAAGGGGGAAAAAAAATATTGAAATGTGAGCTGTGAGGTTTTCACTTTCCATCCCTTATCCCCTTAGAAGAAAACCAATAGCAATGCATTGCATCCTCTTTTTTCAGGGCCTTCAAGAACAACCTGCTGTTGCAGACGTTACCCAGTAACTAATGGGGAGCAAATCCTTTATATCAGGGAGAGAAAGAGGGAAGGAGAAGGAGAAAAACAGTGTAACACTTGTGAAACAAAAAAGAAAGTCTGTGCTATTCAGTGTGAAATGAAATAGCATTTTCAGAAACTTCCAAAGTAAACAAAAGCTCTTCTTGGCAAGGCAAAATTTAGTCACTTCAGTTTTCAAGAAAAAAACCAAAGCCCTATTTATCTTTGAGAAAAAGTAGGGGCAGGTCTTAAAGCCAACTGGTGCCTAAAGCTGGAATTTCAAATATCTCTTTAGGTATCCAGAAAAAGAGACTCTTTTGAAAAACCCTGAGCTTTTTGTACTTCTGTCTGACTAACTGCACACTGCCCCTGAGCTGAGAGAAGAATGATGTATGGATATTGTAACCAACAGCGTTTTATGTCACAGCACCCCAACCCTGCATCTGAATCCCCTGTCAAAGCCCTGCTCTCACACAAGTCAGCACATTCCCACAGGGAGCTGGCAGCAAGCTCCAGGCTGGCTCTGTGTTGTTTTTCATGTGAAATCTCAGATACCTCAAAGTCAATCCCCAAACTGCATTAAATATATCAGGGTTAAGGTCTCATCCAAAACAACGTAGCAGACTTTTCAGCCTATCTCTAGCTTCCTATACGCCAAAACAGTTTTCTTTTTCTGCTGCTGAGATCAGTTGGGTGTATGGTATAGAGAACCAACACACAGGCATTTCTTTGTTAGAAAGATACTTGCCAATACAGAAACTCTTCAGACTTTTGGCAGCCATAAACTGGCTAAATCAACAAAAATCCTGTACTAGAAGAATCATCTTTAAAAAATACATTTCCATAATACGAAAGTTTACACAGCACCATCTACACATAAACTGATGGCAATTTCCAGTTTTAAAGATGATGTCTTGGCTCCTTTCCTGCCACTCAGTCACGCTGAGACAGCAGCCCATGCTGTCAGTGCTGAATGAGAAGGTTTTGCCCATATGCAAGCTTGCCCTGGATATTCTCATACCTGTTACAAACCACTTGCCACCGGGAGAACCTGGAGCTCAGGTTGATCAAGCCCGGGTCCTCCGGCCGTGGCGCTCCAAAGAGCTGGTCAGTGCAGATGTCACACTCGTTCCTACCTGTGGCGAAGTTCCAGTACGGCAGCGCAAAGGACTCGTTGCCCATCAGACGCTGCAACGGACACAAATGCATTAGCTGGGAATCACCTCCAAAGGAAGGAGAAAGAAAGGGACTCCTTCAAGCTGTTTGACTGGATAGTTCGCTGAATATTCTGCTTTTCATTCTGCATTTCAGCTACCTGCATTTCACAGTGCCGCTCCTTCCAAAAGATTGTGGCATTGAATGAGTCTAAGCAAAGACATTGTCACTAGTTTCCCTACTGTGGGACTGCACTTCTTTTGGCCATGTTAGGCTTTCTGCCAACTCAGAGACCAGGCAGGAGAACAGGAGTAGAGATAAATAGAGCCTTAAGCAAGTAAGAGGCTTTGAGTGATGTAAGTGGGTAATGGGTAAAATTGTGCATGCGGTTGGCTTTCGTTCCAGAAAACTGGCCCTGGGGAGGAATCAGAACTTGTGTTAATAGGGGAGTACAGTGCATTTGATTGTGCTTGCTTGCCAGATATGATTTCACACAAGCAAGATCCTGCAGCTATTTTGATAAGCAACCATTCTCATTAGAGATCTGTAAGGCTGAAATACAGCAACATTGCCTATACAGAAGTCATGCAAATGGAAATGAGTCTATGCTTCCGCAACTGACTCTCGGGCATGTTAACATATATTTGTTTAAAAGGCATATTGCTAAATATATGTATGTATTGAATGTGTAATATGTCATATTTAAAGGGAGTATATTTAGAGCTGGTTTCATTGGAATGGTATCTTCAATATCAGCCAAGAATATCAGTTACCAAGTTTTACATGAAGGTGTTGCTTCAATTTTATTAATAAATACTGTTACTTCACATCTTCTATCCTCTGTTGTGGAGATGAAGGGAAAAAAACTCCTTGATAGCCTTCACATCACTGTTCACAGTGAGAAACCATTCAGTCCTCAGCACTCAAAAAGCACTAATTTCACTTAAAACACAAAAAAAAAAAAGATCAGTGAGCAAATACTCCTGGGACTTTGGATGAGAATCTATCCTAGGAAGTAGTTTATCCTTGGCTGGCTCAACAAAGTGACAGAGCAAAAGGGAGAAGCTGTGCAAGGAAAAGGAAAGGCTGCTCAGCTAACCTGCAATTCCCTCTCCAGCCACAGCAAGTGGTACCTATGCCAAGTAACGAAGGCAGGTCCTTGGTGGGAGAAATCAATACCTTTGAAGGGGCGGCCAGGACCTACAAAAGAAAGATAAAATAAGTATTTAGGCTTCAAATGAGGCTGGAGAGAAAGACAGCACCTTCTTTTATTGCCTGGAGAGGAGTTAAACAAGAACCTTCTGCTCTGCATCTTTGAAAAGAGTGCATGCCTCAGAAGCTACATCACTTACTTGGGACACGTGAAACAAACTCCTCTGTGGATATTTGCTCCAGTGCTTCTCAAAACTTCACATTCCCTAAAAAGTTGGATATTGTGAAGATTTCTTCCCACTTTAGTGGGATTTTGATTTTTAAAAAGCAGTTTTACTTTCTAAAACCTTATCTCCTTGCTAATATGTGCATTATCTCATTCTCTTGCTCAGCTGCAAGACTTACGCCATCTATCTATCAAGAGAACCTCAGCATTTTCCATGCCAATAGTAATCTGGAATCCTTTGCCAACTTTCTTCAAACTGTGCTTGTTATTTCTTGTGTTGTGCTTTTGCTGGGTGAGAGGTGAGAAGCTTCAAACCACATAGGGATTTGTTTATCACTGTAGAAAGCTCCAACCCACATACATGTTTATTTACCACTGCAGCAGCACTAGAAGTTGCCCGTTTCCCTTTCCACATGACTGACCTGTCCCCTGAAGGACCTTTGCTCTCCCTAGGCCAGAGATTGCTTCCTTTAGCCCTGCAAAATGGAACTGTATCAGAGGGGCAAACTGAACAAAACCCACTGCAGAGCAGCAGTCACCCTCCAGCAAGGAGATAGATATGGGCTGTTCAGCTTGCATGTGGGACTGCCAGGTGGAAAAGCCACGCTGGTTGGTGCTCCTCCTACAAGAAGTAGGCTTTGTGAAATGGGGCTGGTATAGGTACTTCTGCCTAGAAAAGCAATGAGGACTAGTAATCTGGATTTGGGAGAAAGCGTGGGGTTAGATACCCAAACCTCTAACCTAGGTTGGTTTTAAAAGGTGACTGTGTTTAGTCAGGCAAATCCCATCCTTAGTGACTTGCTGAAGGCCACAGAAAGCAGTAGTGCTCTGGTCCCAAATATCTCTGCATGGTCTGTGCCTTCACCACTGCAGAACCTCTTCCTCACTGCCACTGCATCTACCTTGTCCTACGGACTGGGAACACCTTTCTGAAGTCAGTCGCTGCCTGACCACACTTCAGTTCACTCAAGTGAAGATTATGCACTGCTCCCTGTCAGACTGAAGATGCACCAGGAGTGCAACTGGTGTGCTCCAGCTGCCATGGGGTGGGGAACCAGACCACAGCAGGTCCGAAGGACATCTCCCTCCATTACTGATGGCCACCAGCTTCTCACCACCAGCTGGTTTGCTCCACAGCTCGGTGCCTACTCCCGGGACTCACTGCTTGATGAAGCAGCACAGCTGTGTTAAGCACACACCTTTGTTCGGCAGTGGTACCTTCACCCTTTTCTTTACCTGCAGAGCCCATTGGAAAAGAAAAGCACTAACCCAATAGTGTGTCTCTGACTGAGTAGTAATGAAGCCAAACAAAGTAGTTATAAATACTGCAGTTGGCAATCTGCGGCTCCTCTCCGCTTGGACCAAGCAGACTTCTCCAGTGCTGAGTTGCAATGACATAGTCCGGGTGAATGGTTGTCTTGGCACGGTCTAGAGCATCAAAGAACTGCTCTCTCTCCTCTGCTGTCAGGGAGTGGAGGTCCTTCCTGACAACTGCTGGCTTCCTCCTGTTGCATTCAGGGCCGGTCCAGCCAAACTTGCATTCACCACAGTTGTAGCCACTAAAGTTTCCTGGATCAAGAGGGAACAATCAGTCATGACATTATGAATCAGGGAAAACTAACAGTGAAATGCAGAAGAATTGAGAATTAGTGCGCTTCTTCCCCAGAGATGCAGGTTCCTGGAAAGGACAGCAGCTGAGCAGACTGGCAGCTTTGCCAATTGACTAACCAGAAGGATGGCTGGCCTGATTCCCAGAGCCACAGCGGGGCCAACAATCACACTCAGCCAGCTGGGGAAGTGCTGGGTAATGGGCTCGACGCCCTGAGGTGCTCCGAGCTCTGCAAAGCCCTCAGGCACGTGAGGACTCTCACTGAACAGAGAGCTGAGCAATTGAGGTTAAGCCGGTGATGAAGTGCTTTGCTCAACTGGCTCTCAAGTACTCCTCTACTTCCAGGATCAAACCCAAAACAGTGTCAGTTCACGTGGATCCTTAAGCACAGAAAAAAAAAATTCCTAAACAAAACAGTTCTCTTAAGGACAAAACTTAGGAGAAACTAGTGCCTCTAAACAGTGTGTCTGGGGCCCGACACAAACCAGGACAAGAACCAGGGTTGCTGCTGGTCATGCTTTAAGCATTATTAAATAGTGCTGCAATAACAGCCTGAGAAGCACTGCAGTACTGTCGTTCCCCGCTGGCATCACTCCTAAGGCGAGTAATCAGGTCTGCTCTAGGATATTAGCTCAGACTCTCTGATGAGATGGAAGAGCCCAGGAAAGCAGAGCTGGCTTTAAGCGTGGCCTCTTGCACGCTGTGGCAGACAGCTGGCAGCAGCAGAAATGCTCTACTGCAGCTTGCTCCCGGTTTCTGGGGGAGACAGGGAACAACCGGCCATTCCTGCAGTACACACCTGCCCCCTGCCTGTATGCTGGCAGGCTGCGGCAGTGTGGGACAGTGAGCAATGCTGCCAGGGGCAGGGGCGAGCAGAGTGGCAACCAGGGTTCCTCTGGGATCTCCATGCAGTTCTCAAAAACCTGCACTGACTCCTTAACCCCTCCTTAACCTCCCCTCCAACTCCCCACACACTCACTCCACAACAACCACACCAGTTATTTTCCGAAATGCCACAATATCTCACTGCTCACCACACATATTGTCGCTGCTAGATCCAGGACTAACCTAGGGATGAGGAAGTGTCTTATGAAATGTTCCCAGATGGGCAGATGCCCCTAAGCTGTGGGCTTGAGCCTATGACCAGAACAACAACTAACATTAAAGCAAGATTTCAGATTGTCGGGGGCTACGGGGCTTATTACCAAATTCAAAGACCCTCAGGGTTACAAGGGCTGCCAACAAGGCTCTGAAGCTTATGTCTAGCTCTTAGGGTAAGGGCTGCTGAACTGTAAGCATCTGTGACAAACTCCTGTGAGACCTGCCATGACATGAGGACTCTTACTGTAGAGTTTGGACCAACCATGGGATGGTTAGGGTTGCTTCAGAGCCCCTGAGATCTCTAGGTTTACATGTTATCATGAAACCGAGGATCAGTGCTAAGGTTAGGGACCACAAGCATGAAAACTTCAGCAAGGTTTTGGTTCATGCACATCCCGACGGCATCCCATGAGGACAACTTCCAGATGTATGGCTTACATTTGTCATGATGCAAGTAGAAGCAGCTGGGTTCAGCTGCCATGTTCCAGCTATGAGGGAAGGCACCCAAAGCCAGGGGACTGCACTGGCTAAAGGGGATGAAGACATACACCAGAAAAAGCAAGTAGGTTATAGTTATATGAAACAAAGCTGATTGTATGGATATGGGGGGCGTATGAACATGGAAGATTTATTAGATCACAATATCCTCAGGGTCCCATCAGAACAGCACAATTACTGTTATTGTTTGGTGTACTCCACTATATCTGTGTCTTGTTCATTCTTCATGCCTCAGCCTAGCTATCAGGGCCCATCATGTACTCCAGCCTGGACTGGCCAGATGACAAATATTAGGAATATCTTGCAACATTGCCTAATTAGGCCATGTATACTTCTCAAGTTTCAGTCATGGACCATGAACTTCTGGAAAGCATTTGTTGACCTCTCACACTCAGGTACAATTCAATCCTTAAGAGAAGGAGGAAAAAGCAGGAATTAACCATGAAAAAGATTTGACAACAACCTCTTTTGAGACTGCCAGTTATCCTTCAGTCATTTAAAGGACCCTTCTACTCACAGTGCTGGATAAGCATCCCAGTGAAATACAGCACTAACAGAACCAAAGTCAGTGCAGGACCACGTCTGTGCTGTCTGGCTTGGCACTAGAACAAGACACTCTTGGTCACTCTTGTTGAGGCTCTGATGGTGCCTATTCCTCTCTCAGGAAGGGCCCTTTGAATCTCTGCAGGTCCTGATGCCTGAAATCATTTTACCAGGCAATATCTGTATTTTAGGTATACTCTGTGCACCTCCTCAGGTTCTGAGAAGAAGGCTGCAAAAGCCTGAAATGATGAGTTATCTTCATGGGAAGAAAGCCTTTCTCCAGCTGTATGTTTGTGGACCCAGGTGGAACAATGACTTCTCACCTGTTTCCCTTGGGCAGGTGCTAATAATTGATGCTCTGCAGGATTTTCTCCCACAGCCACTCTGTCTGTTAAGGAATCAGGGGGGTCCATTCTTTCCATCACTTCCCCAGTCACTTTTCAATGGGGAATGAGCTTTTACTAAGTGAGAAGGACTGCAGTGGAGACTTGCAAGCAGGAGACAATTTCCAGGCAAAGTGGTATTTCACACTGCAAGATTTCTGCTGATTGTGTTGAACATTTTTGTCACATCCTCAGGTCTATTTGGCAATGTTCTATTGTCAGAAACACACAAAACAACAACACTTCATGATATCAAAACTTGGTTTTTGTCATTTTCTTTCAACAGACTCCATGCATCACAGGACTGCCGTTACGCAGCAGCTGAAATGGCAAGAAGCTGATGGAGGTCTGTGGGATTTCCCACATCACAAACAGAAATTACTGCAGTGATCAGACCCAGCTTTTTTATGACCCACCCAAACCACTCTTTTGGCATTTGTTTCTAAAGCACTCTACCAGGTCTCTGATCTGGAAATTATGCATTAGTGTTTCCAGAAAGTTCATTTACTGCTGTGTGCACTTCCCACGTGTCGTGGGAATGACAGATTCACATGGGACGGTGTCGTGAAATGGTGGTCTCTTACAACTTAACTTCCTCGTCTGCTCTTCTGGTGAGGGTGGACTTCAATGGTACAGCTCTAGGAGAGCAGGAGAAGTAGTCTCATGATTAGCAGGATATGGCACACAGTAGATATTTTCAGTAAGGCAGTTAGACCCTTTCAAGATCCTTTTGCACACAGGAACTATAGGAACATGCAAGGGTTCATGCCTTAGCATTTTTTCACCTTCAGTGACTAATACGTAAGAGCCCAGTGTACTGCCTTCCTGAGGCTGTGCCAGGGACAACAGAGATTGTTATCATCTCTTGTGGTTTCCAGAGAACATAGTGTGGGAGGTCATTCTGGTACACAGCAAGGAGATCATATCACTGTTGGATGATCCCAGCTTGTTCCACTGTTTCCAGGAATGCCCCTTGTACTGCCACTGGTCAAAAAAATCATCTGTGTCTTCTCCACTAACCCTTTTGCCTGGAGATGGGATCACACGCCTTGGGAGCTGTCTTCTCCTGTACCTAAACTCAGCAACATTTAAGGCACTCTTTCTCAGTAAAGTTGGGTGGATCTGGCTGTTTCTGTAGGCACTATGACCACACTACTTCCCCCAGTGGGTCAGTCCATGGGCATGGCACTGAGAAAAACACACTTCTTATGACCTGACACTTGGTATGTGCTCATAAACATCACTGGCATATGCTAACACCACTCATCACACACCACTGTAGCTGCTTCCCAAGCCCAGAGGTTGCCAGGGCAACCAAAAAATTTCTATTAAAAAATAGAGTAAAGTTCATCACATGCCCATATGTAAACCTTAGAAAGTGGAAGCAGAAAAAAAAAATGATAATTATGTTTAAGTCCTCAGTGAACTCAAACTACGTCATTGTTTAATCACTGTGACAATCTGTACTAGCAACCACATGACAGACTGCAGTGGTTTTTCACAATAGTCTTCTGTACTGAGTTTTTGAAATGCTATACCAGATCCCTATCCCAGAAGTACAACATTATCCTTTAGAACTCAAAACAGCATTTAGTTCACAAGACTTCTAAAATAGTTTTCTTCTAAACTAAATCTAGCTATCACTGATATACTGCTTTGTTGTGTAAACAGCTACAAGTCTCGATATTCAAGGCTGGACTGACGTATCCATCACTTGGTCTAATTCAACACGTACACCTTATTCAAAAACAAATTAGCACATTCCCCTTCACACAGTACTGCACACTGTCAGGATCTGTCATCAAGTCATTTCAGTTTAAGAATTTATATAAATTGAATAATACCAGATGCACCCAAACCAATTGTAGAACACATTCAACAAATTCAAAACTGAAATTAAACAAGAAGTAAAAACTCTTTGCTACCTTCCAACTACGTTCATGCCATAACCCCATGTTTTTTTACAGACATGATATTTTTGCTGCAACCAACACATGGAGTGAAACGTGCAGCATCCTGACCACAAACTTGCAGTTGCTGATTGACCATGGCCTTTGGCACAAAAAATGGGAAGCAAAGCTGGATCTTTCTTTTGTTCTGATCTTGTTCTATTTGTCCTTAGTTGAAGAAAAACTAATGCATGTTATCTGCTGAAGCCTAGAAATGGAAAAAAAAATTTTCTGATCCCATTATAGCCATTCATCCATATTTGTGTTTGGGATTTTCTTTTTTCTTTCTGGTTTGTCTGGTTGTTGGGGGCGGTTTTCCATAAATATTCAGGACCCAGACCTGGATAGATATGGTTTTAAGGTATTTCTCCTCAGTGAACGACTTCAACAAATAGAAAAATTTTCAGAGTTTCTTTTCTCCTTTGATACTAAGTTTTTAGCAAAAAGCTACATTTATTGTGAAAACTCCAGAAATGGAAAATCTTGGCCCGTTCCTCACAGTTCCTCCAGTTTCCTACCATATAGCCATCAGCTATGCGACACATACAGTTGGCACTGTCTAACCAAATTATCAGCCACATGGTAGTTGGAGTTCCCATAGCTTATCATTCACACCATTTCTAAACTATAAATTAAACAGTGCCGAGGTGGAACACGACTGTTTATCTTTGTTAAAGTGCTAGAAAGAGCTTTGGTGGGGTTGGAGCTTGCACAATATAAGAACCATTCTAAACAGGCAGTTTGCACATAACATTCACTTGGAAAACAGGACACCTTAATAGCAGAGATGTGCGCTGTTCCATGTCCCTTTGACTGAGCATATTTAATTTATGTCACCATATGTTACCCACCATTATGTTACACAGTTGGCATAGCTCTGGATGCCTAATAAATACCACACATCACGCCACTTAAAGCTGGTGTGCAGACAACCAACCAGTGTATTAAACCAAGTGGAAAAAAAACCACAAAAATCCCCTAACAGACACGGAGCCACGATCGCCAGCATTGTAAAAGCATCAGATCTAATTCTAATCCCATGCAGCTGTGAACTTCTTAGCACTCTCCCAGAAACGGTTTCGCACACAGCATCAAGCAGAGTACAGCCCAGGAAAACTTTCTGAAAATCATGCTTAAGGGTGCCTTTCACTTACTGTTTTATCACTGGTATATTTAGGTTAAAAAAACTGCAAGGAGAAAGAGGAATCCAAGGGATTTAAGGAGACAAGGGGAGCAGCCAGCTCAGAAGTAAGGCTGAAGGAAAGGACACTACATTCTACTCATGTAACTTGGGATCCAGTCCTGCAAATATCAAATACCAGTGCTTATCTCTACTTGGACAAGCAAATTAATGTCTGCCTATGCAGACCATGTCTGTCTCCACTGCTCTCCAATTTATTCCCAGGTTTTGGTGCTCTAATTAGCTTTGTAAATACATGTGCTTCCATGTTCTTCTGACCCAGGATCTGTGTCTGTATACCTGACTTACGTTTTGGAGGTATATAAAAACCTTAGAGGTAAAAAAAAGTGCAACCTTTTTTTCTTTTTTTTTTTTTGCAAACCATCTGGAAAAGTCCTTTCACACAAGCATTAGAAATCCAGCCAAAGGAAGAGATAAAAACTGATGTATACTCTAAAGTCCATTGTTATTATTTTCAGGAGTTTCAGTAACACCATATATCCATTTAAGTCATCTGCCACTACCTCTCTGTTTCCAGTTGATAACTGCACTGGAAAATTTAACCTCTTTGGCTGAAACTCTCTGCAGCGCTGCCTTCTCAGATTGGTGTCAGATAGCCAAGGTATATTTTAGACAAAACAGTTCAGCCTGTTCTAAGAAGCAAGCTGAAGGAAAGCAGTTTATTTTTCCCATGTTAGAAAATTCAAACAACTTGATGTTTTCAACAAGAAATCCCAGGCTTCATTTGAAATGTGCCTAGCAAGAGGCTTCAGTGTCTGGGACATGTCTTTTGCCCGACTAGTGGTGCCATCTCCTGCCAGCCCTGCACAGGAGTTTGGGCTGAGGCTGCAGTTCCTGCTCATTTTAACCCCCTCTTCAGCCAGGGCTGTTGCTGAAACAGGGTCCTGATACTTTATCCTACCCTGAGCTCACCTTCCTGCTCACTGCCTCCTGCCAGCATTAGTGCTCTCATCAGAACCTTTTCCCTTTGGCCAGATTAACCTTCAAGCACATCTCCCAGATCCATTTCACCTCCAGCATGCAAACTCAGGAGCCCATGTGAAGTCACAGTGAGAAGGAGCAGCTGGAGATGAGGAGGAAAAGGGTGGGATGGCCTCTGGTGGTTGTACAGACACATTTTGGATCAGTGCAAGATGTAGGTTTAGTTAACAAACCTGGGAAACACTCTGGCCTGACATCAGGAGACTTTCAGTGCACAGGGCTATGTCATGCTGCAAAGTATTAGTGCATGAGGAATAAATCTTCAAACAATGCACACTGATCCAGGTTCACCGCACCATGAGTAGCAGTGATAGAGGTTTAAAAGCAGCACTGAAAGGTCCAGAACCCTGTGGAGAACGGGGATCACTGGCTACAGAGGCAACTCCACAGGCAAAGAGGAAAACACAGAAGTTCATATGAGAGGAAACACTTCTTCGACACTGCTGCTCTGAAAAAGTATTAATAGTATTGTCAATATGGAAGAATTTTTAGGAAATTTCTAATATTTGAAGCCTTCTTTGTGCCTCATACCACCAGGAATGTCTCTGGCCTTTGGAGCAAGGTTAGCAGACCCCTCCATCCCCATCCCCTCCCCCCAGCACCCATCTCACCTGTGCACCGACAGCTGTAGTTGAAGAACTTGAGGGGCCACCGTTCCCGGTCATCCACATTTTTGAGAGTGTAGGGGCCACTCCAGGGCTGAGTGTCTGCCTGCACACCCTCACACCGTCCCCTGCCTTGCAGGGACCCGCAGATATTGCCTGGCTCTGTCCCCAAGGCTGGGCAGCAGCGTTTCAGGCGAAGGGCTTCCACTGTCATGCAGACACGGGGGAACTGCGCCTGCACCTGTGGGGGACAGCAGCAGCTCAGGTAGCCCAGCCCAGCCCAGAAGAGCCACCTCAGGGCTCCCATTATGGCTGGGTGCAGGCTCTGCCTCCCTGCTGAACCTGAGTGAGAAGAGCAGGGAGATCTCTACTGTGGGACAACCTGGCCTCACCACAGCTCCATGCCCCAGGATAATAACTCTTGCTGCTGAGGATGCTGGTGCTGGGAGTTTGTTTAATCCCGGTCTCTAATTGCCTTGAACACAGTTCAAAAGACGGGTGCTTTGACTCTGTGGTGCCTGCCCAGCAGCCACGGCTTTGAGCAGGGTTTATATAGAGGTTGGGAGAAGCCCTCATTAGCGGGATTAGCACGGCACAAATCCTCGTGTTTTGCACATGACATCAAGGGCAGAAAAGATGCCAGTGTGAAAGCAAGTTCTGCAGGGTCTTGCAGCTTGTCAGAAGAGTGAATGCCTCAGATTTATTTCTCTAAGTCTTTTATGAGCTTTGAGAAATTGATGGTCTTGTTTTAGCTGAGGTGGCTGCAGAAACACATTTATTCTTTTAATCAAAACCCTGTAAACAGATGATAAATAGAAGAGGAAACCTCTTCTCTTTTAATTCATTCACTGCAAGATAATACTTTCCATTAAAGCAGTAGCAGTAGAAACTAACTGGAAGTGCAGAGGATAGACGCGCATCATTAACAAAAATTAATAAATGTGGTAGTATAAATTTGGGATGGAGATTCCACCTGCCAACTGCTGAACTTCAGTGCTTGCACTGAAAACATCTGTGTGGCAAGCGAGGAAGGGTTTCCTTCCTGATAGACTTCTTGCATGCAAAATAAATTATTTACCTGTTTTAAAGGGTGAATGGTCCTTATTTGCTCTCGAATCCTTTCCCCATCATTATATCAGAGGTTATTGTAGAGCTGGTCTGGCTGTTAGACTTTCAGAACTGTCACAGATGAGCATTTATTACCCACCTGGCAGGAGACAGTCTGAGATCGATACACACACCAGACATGCACATAAGTGGTTCTGTTCAGTACACTGACAAAAATATCCTTAAAAAGCTCCTAGTATGCAGCAGTTCTTGCCCTCAATGCAACTCCCAGAGCGATAAATTTAATAAACAAAAATAAAGTCATGATAAGTGGTTCTGTGAGTCTGAAGCAATAGCTATTAGTTCAGGTCCACCATACTAAATAAAAACTGGCAACTCCCCCTGCTTCACTGAAAGCTTTCACTACCTTCCCCCTCCACCTTCCCCAGCTCCATTGTTTAGCCATTTTTATAAGCATGTATAAACAAAGAAAGCCATGGTTGTGTCTGTGCTATTCAATATGGATGTTCAGCCTCACCATTCTGCCACAAGAAGTTTTTGATCTATGCAGCAAATTATTGCCATCATGTTGCTAAAGAGTTCGTCCACACTGTGGACACTGTCATCAGCACTTTTAGGTTTTCAGATCTTTGTATCAAAAACCTACTGTTTGACAGACAAACTGAAATATGATTCTACCTAATTTATGGAGACATAAAGTGAATTAGCAGTACCAGGTATTCTGAAATGGGTTCCAACTCACCTCACTTTGCATTCAATTTACCTGGAATTGGCTTTTGTCTGCTCTTGACACAACACATGAAAAAGACAGAAAGTGTGGATAGTTGCCAGAAAAATATGTTGAAAAACCTCAGGAGTTATAAATGGAAGCACTGGCTCAAAAACTATCTGAACAACACTCTTCCCCATCCTCCTCAGCACCCAAATACATCTCTCTGGTGTGCGAAGGATCTGTCTTTGAATCTGTGTCAGACAACGTCTTGTACCGAAGACATTGGATACCCACATTACCCACATACCATCTGAAAGCAGTTAAAGTGAACACTCACTTATCAGCATCGCCGAAATTAAATCAAAGCATACAGATAGGATTCAGCTAACCAATCAAACCCCTGAATTTATGGGTCTATACACAAAATACATGTCCAAGCAGCCATTTTAGTCAAAGCTGGCTCAATTCAGACACTGATAGGAAGGTTCCTACTGCTATCTGAGACCCTATATGAGACAGAAAGATTAAGGATAGAAAAAGGTGAGGTACTGAAGCAGGCAAGATAAGGCAAGGCAAGAAAATGGGCTTCTAATGTGGTACATGAGGAAGGAGAAATCTGCTGTTTCCAGAGAAGCTGGAGCGTGCAGAAAAGGAATAGCAGGTAGAGGATGAAATGGAAATTACTTAGTGCACAGGGGAAAGAGAACTGTGAGTAGAAGAATGGCACTCATGTAGCTTCTATTATGACTACTTCCCTCCATCACAACTATGTGATTTTACAAAACTGGGAGCACACTACAGCATGCAGCTCTGGCACAGATCTAGCACTAGTTTCCGGTCCTCAGGAATGCACTAGCATTTTAGGAGTGCCTTCCCTGGCTGAGGGGGGGCACCCAGACAAACGGAAAAAGGACAGACAGATCCCACATCCTGGCGTCACTGCGTCGCCAGCAATGGTGGTTCTCTGCTACTGCATGACACACCATGAGGAATACACTGAACAAAATTACAAAAAGACAGTTGTCTTTCAATTAGTCCCTGAGAAACCAGCAGGCATTGTCTGTTCCTTAGTGCATCGCTACTGAGAAGTTCCTCCATTTTTCTCACTCAACCACACTTAAATAAAGGAGCTGTTGTTGGGGCTGCACAGAATCAGCACTACACCAGTTTACAAATTAGCATCCTGAATGGCTTTCTATTTACTACAGAGCTTTACTACGTCTTGAAAAATGAGCACTGCTGTGTGTTGGTACTACTGCCCTGAACTATCAAAGGACTTTTCAGGCAGCAAATCTGAGCACATGAGCCGTGCCAATGATCCAAACTGTGATTGCACTGCCTTATCCACACGCATTGGGCTTGCACACCACAGTTCGGCAGACGGGAAGCTACAGGGGTGGCTTCTGTGAGAAGCCTCTAGAAACTTCCCCATGTCCAAGAGAGCCGATGCCAGCTGGCTCCAAGATGGACCCACCACGGGCCAAGGCCGAGCCCATCAGCGAAGGTGGTAGCACTTTGGGGATAACAGATTTAAAAGGGGGAAAGAAATTACTGCATAAAAGCAACGGCAGACAGAGGGAGGAGTGAAAATATGTGAGAGGAACAGCCCTGCAGACACCAAGAAGAAGAAGGAGGGGCAGGAGGTGCTTCAGGTACAAGAGCAGAGATCCTCCTGCAGCCCCTGGTGCAGTCCATGGTGAGGCAGCTGTGCCCATGGAGGTCTACAGGGGACCAGAGACCCACCTGCAGCCTGGGGAGAACTCCACACCCGAGCAGGTGGATGCCCAAAGGGGGCTGTGGCCCTTTGGGAAGTAAGCTCCTGGCAGGACCTGTGGAGAGAGGAGCCCCTGCTGTAGCAGGCTTGCTGGCAGGACCTGTGACTCTGCAGGGACCCACACTGGAGTAGTCTGTTCCTGCATGACTGCACCTGTGGGAAGGACTCATACTGGAGAAATTCATGGAGGACTGTGGGAGGCACCCCAGGCAGAAGCAGGTGCAGACTGTGAGGAGTCCTCCCCTGAGGAGGAAGGAACAGAGGAGACATGACAGACTGACCACAGCCCCCATTCACTGTCCCCCTGCACTGCTGGTGGGGAGAAGGTAGAGAAACTGGGAGTGAAGTTAAGCCCAGGAAAGGGAGAGATATGAGGGGAAGGTGTTTTCAAGATTTTATTTCTCATTACCCCACTCTGATTTGACTGGTAATAAATTACACTAATTTCCCTGAGTCTGTTGTGCCCATGATAGCAACTGGTGAATAATCTGTCCCTGCTCTTATCTCAGCCCACAAGCCTTTCTCTATATTCTGCCTCCCCTATCCAGCTGAGGAGGGCATGACAGAGCGACTTTGGTGGGTATCTGCCATCCAGCCAGGGTCAACCCACCACACCACACATCTGAGCTACTGGGTCAGGCTACCACACCTGAAACTGTGTTCAATTTTTAATTACAATATTTAGGATTTATGCTGAAAGTACAGGAAAACAGTATTTCAGCTACCTTGCAGACTGGATTCATGCACAGGGTCACCCCCAACAGAAAACTTCTCAGCCTGTCACCAAAGGCTGGCAAAGAAATATATCCATATGCCAACACATTTTTGGGATAAGTACATTCACATATTTTTGTGGCAAAAGAGGAAATAAAGAATACGCAAAGGTACAGCAAAAGAAATCACTAAACACAATTCACACAAGTTATACAGAATTCCTGAGTAGTAAGTAGGCAGCAAGTTCACATTTTTTTTGTCAATGACGCTATTGTTTCTCAGGTTCCTTCTACTGTACTCAAGCACAGATTAGTATCAAGCCAGAAAAGTATTTAGCCTGTGGAATTTTGGAAAGAATTTTGGTCAAAATAAAACATTCTACATATAAACTTGTGTGAAAACCAGTATATCAACAGAAAGAATAAATAAACTATGTTATAATTCATAATTACTCTAGAGATAACAAGAAGAAAGACAATTTGATAAGGAAACCTGAAGCAGAGGCTTTCAGACACCTGTGTGTGTTCTACATTTCCTGAATCTCCTGGCAAATTTATGTCCTTGGGATCTCTCAACACAAGCTACTGCCCTGTCACCACCTTACCCTTTGTCTCCCTGTCCCATATGTGGGAGAATGAGGACAAAGTCTGGGAATGTCAGAGCAGCTCTGAAGATCTCGTGATCCTGGTGTTGCACAGAAACCCTCTTCATATGAACAGTCTCATCATCTCCTGGCTTCTCATATTTAAGTTATTTATCCAGTCCTTTTCTAATGCATGGAAAAATTTTCCTGAAAACCAATTGATATGCTACAACATGTTCCCATATTGTTAGAATAGAAGAGCAACTCAGAGAAGAACAATCTGCTCAGGTCTCATGGAAAACACAGCAGATGAATGCAGCCAGGAATTAAACCTAAGTTAAAGACAGTTTCACAGTCTTTCATAAGTTTTCTTTCCTCAACAGCCAGAAGGCTGCTGTACCCTATCAGTCTGGATGCTAGATACTCAACCTTTCCTTGCGTCATCAATTTCACATGTCATCTTTTTGTGGATTTACCTGTAGACCTCAAAGTGACAGAGAATGACATTTCATTTCACCTGATGTTAGACATCTTTTGATTACTGAAACCTACTTAACCAGTCACTCAGGGTTTCCTTTGTAGGATACTCTCATAATGGAGAGAAAGAGCTGGGTTTAGGGTGCAATTCACTTGGCCTGTTTTCTGTACTCACATTAGGAGCGGATGAACTGCACCACACAAGGCCTAGCCTCAATTTATTTATTTCTTGGAGAGGGAGCCTTGGTTTCAGTGGTAGGTACCCAATATGCATGAGAGGTCTACATTTAGGACAGATGAATCCCTCTTGGATTCTTCGTGGATTCCTCACTGGGCCTTGTGGTCCTGCTGAACTTGCTTCCCAGAAGTCTGGAGCTGACTGCAGTGGGAATTACTTAAAGACACACACTTCCAAAGCTCTGGATTTGCTGGCACTTTGCTTCTCCCCTCCCCAAGGACACGTGCTGGCTGGAGCATGTACTCTGCACAGCTTGCAAAGGAAGGTCCTACACACATACACTGCTCCAGTAACACACATGCCTGTGTCAGCTCTGCCAGACCTTTCCACAGCCTGAAATAAACATTATTTGCAGACACATTTTTACACTTTTAAGTCAGGTGTTGCCTTACTGTGGTTTTATTCATTTCTGTCTGAGATAATAATTGAGCACTTCCATTTCCTTTGTAAGATCTTTCTTTCATCCTACTCCCTCATTCAAGATGTCTGAGAAACTCCTTCAGTGATCACGACAGAGAACCATCATTTGGTTCATGAGACTCAGAACTCTGTCACTTTCTAACTAAACAAGCCAAGCACACTTTTTCCACTGTCCATATTATGTAGGAACATGGATATAAGCTTAAGCTAGTTATAATTTAGATAAACACAATGCTGAATGGCAGATTAAACTGCTGCAGTGCTGACCACCTCCCCTGTCACCCTGAGTTTTGCAGTCCTTCGATGTTTTTCATTCCTGTAACAGAATTCTCACGCACTTTCTGTAAACATAGCCATATTTTGCTTATTGTTCCTTATTGTTTTCATTCTTTCTCCTAAGGCGGAGAAGTTTGATGGGCTTTTCCTTTGACCAGTGTGATTAAGGGGTGGTAACCTCATCCTCCAATCCACGGTGGTTTCTAAGAACACATATAAATGACTAAATAAACAAGCTTGGGGCTTTTTGGCCCTGGAGTCCTGTCCTGACGGAGCTGAGTCTGCGTGGTTCTTTTCGTGTCCAAGTGCAACACTCCCCAAAGACATCTCTATCTTCACAATTACTTCATCATCTTCTAGCCCAGGCTTACAGTAAAGGCAGGCTTAGAATATAAAGTATGATTCACTTAAGGAAGCTGGAATCTGGAAGGTAAGAGAGCTAAATCTCAACTACCCTGACATTCACCAATACTCTATGAAGGGAAAGAAGCACCTCCAGGGAACAACACACCCCATTCTCAGACAGACCTTGCATCCTGCAAGGTCTTCTGTCCTAATTTCTCTACCTTGATCTTAAAAGGAAGTGAGGGTGACTAGATTGAATTCAGACAGACCCTGAAATTCTAAATGTCACTGAAATCCAAAGAATGTCACTAAATGGCTGTAGTAGGGGAGGACCTGATCTGCATAGAGTAGATTTATGCCAGTTTACAAAATGTGAAG
The DNA here is from genome assembly GCA_013398055.1 of Ifrita kowaldi. Taxonomy (NCBI): domain Eukaryota; kingdom Metazoa; phylum Chordata; class Aves; order Passeriformes; family Cinclosomatidae; genus Ifrita; species Ifrita kowaldi. The sequence goes on from VZRS01009492.1 coordinate 345,990, forward strand.
TGAAATAGGTAGCATAGAGTCTCTCGTCTTATCAAGTCAGCTGGCAACAAATTGTCCCTGTCACAGGGGAAGAAATATGAAGAAGGAAATCCAGATCTGGCTATGTACCACATTAAAAAAAAGCCTGAAAGATACAACAAGCACAGTATTTGAAATAATATCAGAAATTATAGAGTCATAGTATAGTTTTGGTTGGAACCTTACATTCAGCTTTCCAGAGCCTGTTCCAGAAGACATTCTTCTCTCACAGTTTTTATTCAAAATACTAATGCTACTACTTATCCCAATAGAAAATATAAAATGGAACAAAATATATTCATCCCTTATGATACGTAGTCTAAATTCCAAGAACATTGTTGGACAAAGTAATGAATGCTCCCTTGCTTTAAGCAAGACAATGTACGTACATTCAAACAAAAAATATAATGGTTCCCCGAGGTTCACTGAGGAATAAAGATAGCATTGATGACCATAGCAGGACTGAAGGCTAAGGTTTCACTTAACTGTCCCAAATTTGCCTTGTTAACTGTACCATAAATTCTCTAGTTCTACATTACAATGGAATATGAGTCCTATATTCCTAGAAAAGTATAAAGTAGGAACTCTGGAATATATCACCAGGGGGGAAAAAAAAAAATAGGAGGGGAAAAAAAAAAACCAACCACAATCCAAAACTCCCAAGGAATGGGATCAGAAAATGCCTCCTTAAATGAGGTTCCTGAGCTGAACTCAAACACGATAAAGCTCTCCTAAACTGCTGACTCATGGGAGGGCAGGGGAAATAAAAGACTTGAATACAAGTTACTGGATTGTAGAAATGCATCATCAGCTAAAAATTTTTGTTGTCTTTTTAACTGCATTTATTTCCCAGAAAATTGAAAAACACCATTCTAGTTCTTCTACAGGATCAGAAACCAAATACACTATAACTAAGTTTTGTTATTAAAACACAAAAAACCCTGAATGTGACTCCTGACTCATGTTTTCTAAACCCCCTATATCTGTCGCACTACGTAACTAAATGAGATTTACCAGATGTCCATAAACAGTGAGGAAGACAAAGTCAGAAACATTTCAGTCAAGAGACAGAAACAAATCTTTTCTATCAAACAAACCCAAATTTTAATCCACAGAGAAGGAAATTTTACTGCTGAGAGGCAGACAAGACAGTAACAAATATCAAGCGCAGAAATTCCTTCAGGGACGAGGAGACTTTTTAAATCAGGTAGATGTGCAACTTAGGGGACATGGAGGAAAAGGAGGACCATTTCACACGAGGAACACCTGAACTTGAGCCTCTGGAAAACACCAGGCACAACAACTTTGTCCCATCTATGTCAGAAACTCCAAATGGAGGTATTTCACAGTAAAGCTTTAAGCTTCTTCATTATTTGCCATGTTCTGTGACTGCAGGTTGTTGCAGCCTGCAGCAGAGCTAGGATGTGGGGTACGCCTCTCTCTGATCCTCTCCTTCTGCCCCAGTTTTCATTCACTTAAAACAGGAGCCAAGGATGGCTGTGGAAAAAGCGTGTGAACCAAATCCACCAGATTTTGAATCTTTGCATAAGGCTGAAAACACATTGTAAGATTTTTTTTTTTCCTCTGAGTCCCTGTGAGGTATCAACTTCAGTATTTGATGGGCATTTAAAAAAGCATATATAACTATATCTGTAGCAGCAGAGAAGCTTCCCAGTTGCAGAGAAGGAACTTTGTGACTAAATATAAAGGCTTAGTTAGACAGCCTGTATTTGTGTCCTAGCAGGGGGTTCATCTTTAGCAAAGAAGCTGATAGAAAAATAAATGGAAAGGTTTGCTGGCAAGAAGAGGCCTAGAGTGCAGCAAAAAAAGATTGTGTAAAGAAGGTACAGCTGAATGAAGAAATGCCTGAATACTCTGTGACAAGCAATGAAGCAGCAACACTTCGGGTTATTTTCACAGAACCTGCCAAACCACATTAGAAATCTGCATCAAGCCTGCAAAATCAAACAGACAGAAATTTAAAAATTCCAGAATTGAGGTTATCTCTTCATTTTATCCTCTTCTTCCACATAAGACTTCAGGCTTTACTCAGTGCGTGCAATCTAAATCCCACACCAAACAAAAAGATTTTCTTCTCAGTGTCCCCATGACTATCACCTTTAGTATTTTGGTGCTCCACAAAATTTCTGCTTAACATCACAAAAGCTCTGAGAACGGGTTTACCGTTGCAGGTAATATTATCTTTACCTTTAAAACAGAAATTTCAGACATTACCACAGCATATATTTGTCACAGATCCATGTGCCTGAGTACTCCTGCTAAAAATCAGACACTTTGAGGGGGTGAGGGTGACCCACACTTTTCCTGGGCCTCAAGGAACTCAGAGGCAGAGAGGACCAAAACCTCCAGAGCAGCACTGGGGGGTACAGCCAGACCACAGCATAAAAGCCACATCCAGGCCCCCCAGCTGAGCAGCACCAACTGGCCACTGTCTCCACTGTGTCCAGCTCTTCCCTCCATAGCAAATGACCTTGGGAAAAGCTGTGTCTCAGGGTGCCACTGCACAAGCCAAGCAGAAAGTCAGAGATCCGGCATCCAAGCTTGCACCATTGACTCTTTTATTCAGCCGTGTGGAAAAGGCCAAAAAGTAAGCACCCATTCTCTTTTTTTCCTTCTTTGATTGCATATCTGCAGGAAATTAATACCTCCCTAATTCATCCCCAAAGCACCTTAAAAGTCTTGGATGAATAATTGAACACTTTTTGCAAAAAAAAAAAAAGTATTTTTGATACCACACACTCAGAGGAGTTATAAGTGATCATTTTAACATTTCCTTCTGTCCCTGAGTACTCGAGTGTGCAGTCTTAATGTTATTTCAAAACCTTAAAAAAATCTTTGGGAAAACCAGTAATATTAGCAGTTTTACTACCCCTTGTCTGTCTTATTAGTAGGGATCTAAGTACCACTACCCTTGCTTTGTACTAAAAGGATGTTGGTCTGTAGTGAGTGTTCCTCATACTGGACAAGTAATTCAAATCAATGCTTGCTGTGATGCTGTGCTTAGAAAAGGACTAGTGCCACCTTTTCATGCATAGATGAAAGGTGCTGAACAGAGAAGTAAGGAGATGCTTTAGTGCTGTGTTTTGCAGTGGTGACATCAATATTGAAAATCCTTTTTTGGTGTATTGTTCTGGTGTCAGTGTATTAAAAAGGTTACCAAAAAAATCACCCAAAACCAGGAGAATATGTCTTAAAGACTCAAAGAATTTCATTTCTTTAGCTTACCGAAACAAAGCTGGGTGCTGACTTGACAGTTTTGTGACGACCAAATGCCAGGTACGAAGAAGATCTCTGATCTAACAGAGCAAAAATTTAACAGAGGGCAGGTCCAGATTAAAGGTATATCTTTTAAAAAATTGCAACAAATTACCAAAGACAACCAATGAACTCTCTGCCTCTTCATGTGTTCAAATCAAAACCATACGCCCTCCTTAAAAATATGCTTCAGAAAACCCAAATTATTTTTCTCAACTTACAAGTAAAGAAAGGAACGGGAGGAAATAGATGAACGGTAAAGACTAGGTGACATTAATTAGCAGATTTCCTGGCCTCGAAGCTATTCCTTCGGCTTTCTGTGAAGTAAAGTAGTTTCAGCCATCTATTGACAGTAGAGGAATAGTGAGGTCCGGGAAATTTTGAACTGCGCTCCAGATTTTGGCAAGAAGCAACCTCTAATCCTTCTGTCCTTGTCCCCGTCCCAGTCCTCTGGAGCCACTCTCTCCCTCCCCGTCCCTTCCCTGCCACCCATCCCGCCCCTCACGCACAGTTTCGCTTTCTCTTCTCTCGTCCCTCCCGCCGTCAGGGCAGAGGAGGGACCGGGAATGAAGCTCTCTGCTTTCATTTCTTCCATCCTAAATAAAAACTTTAAACTTAGAAGGGCTGAAAAGGGAAACGGGGAGGCGGGGCACGCTGCGCCAGGAGCGACACGGTCGGTGCGAGCCCGACGAAGCAGTTCCCAGGTGCAGCACAAGCCCCGGGGCAGCCGCGCCCGGTCAGACCCCGCGCACCGGCCCGGCCCGGCCCGGTAGCAGCAGCCGCTCGCCACTTCCCGGGCACGGCGAGGAAAGGAAAAGGAAGAAAACGGTTCTGCCGAAACCCGGGATCGAACCAGGGACCTTTAGATCTTCAGTCTAACGCTCTCCCAACTGAGCTATTTCGGCCGCGGTGTTGCTCCTGTTGAGGTGAGGCAGTACAAATCCGTTCTTCCATACCCGCCATCCGGTCCTTCGCATCCGATGATTTAAATAAAATACGTGTTATTAGCCCTGCGGTGCTCGGTGCCACAAAGGAGTCAATAAGGGGTCTTTGCAAACCAACTTATGCCATAAGCCAAAGATAAATCAGCAGTAACACAAAACATGCATATACAAACACCTAGGCACAACACACATGTCAGTATGAAGGTGTTTTGGCAGTGGCTCCTTGGATTATGGGGGGAGGTAAAAGGAACTAGAACATTATGTAGGACTCAGGAGCATTAAATTGGCAGTATTTTAGCTTCAGTTTTCAGAGACTTTATTTTAAAGCCTGACAAATTGTGTGAAGAGATTATGGTATCACAAAGAGACACGAATAGGGAGGGCACCCGCACCTTCTTGTGTCCATGGTCTTGCTGGGAGATGCATATGGCACTGGAGAAGCTCCCTGTGTCCGCAAATCACAAATCCTGACTAAGCAGGGTTATAAGAAATACAGTTTACATTGACGTTGTTGATTAGGCATTTATTTCAACAGGCAACTGCTTGCATACTCCTGTGGCTGTAGGCCAAAGGAAGAGGATGCATCCCAGTGCCCACATTATCGCCTGTAGTGGGCACCGACATCTCAAGTTTGTGTTGATTTGCACAGTCCATGGTCTAGGAAAAGCTACCTGTTAGGGCGTCTCCTGCTCACACTTTCTGCACACTGTGAGGGGAGAGAGGCTGCTTTGCAAAATTGTCCATGTCTGCTCCCTCCTGTCAGTAAAAATAACCCAGACTCTCTTCCGTAGTACTAGAGGAATGTAACAAATCCCTGGTTTTTTGAGTGGGGAAGAAGCAGCCTCAGTCCAAGCCAGCCATGTGAATAGCTGGTGCCATGAACCACCCCATTTCCTTTTATTTTCAGAGTTTATTTTTCCTCAAGTTTGTGGGTTCTTCAGGAGCTGATGTATTTTCAGGAGTCAAAGACCTGTTTTCAGAAGTACAAAAGCTGAGGACTGAGCCAGCAGTTTAGTGACTGAAAATAAAAACTGTACAAAAAAAAATTAGCTAGGGAGAGGTTGAAAAAACCCACCCACACTTGTAGTTAAGAGGTGTGTGAACAACCTACTGATACAAAATCTCATCTTCTCATGATTTTCCATTGCCACTAGCAATGATTGTTTTGCTGAGAAATGATGAATGTAATCCCTTAACAAGCGTGTCTCCTACTGATACAGCTAACACAATCTTGTGATCTTTGGTGCAGATAAACTCCAAATGTGTCACAGCATGCACAGAAGTCAAAACATTATTGACTTAAGAGTTTTCATACATTACCACAACAATCAGAGGTGCTATGGAGCAACAGCTTATTCCGATTTTTATTTTTAGAAATCTTTGTTTTGCCAGGTGAAATGGAAATGGCAATGGAAATAGAAAATAAAGGTAATGCAAAACAAAACTAAACAGAAGAGAAGGACAATTCAGTCTCAGATATAGCATATTTAATAAAAGAGTCAGCTTTTCCCAAACAGAATTTGGTGAGGGGGTTTGTATTTTAAGTTCCTCCTTCTGAAGAGTAGAAAGATATTTGCATTTCACGGCTGCCTAATGAGCATAAGAACAGTTTTAGCAAAATCAAGCATTCTGAGTCAAAAAAACCACAAACAAAAAAACCCCCACATTTTTCACCCACAATCCTTCTCCTACATCAAAGAAAGTACAGGGTGGACAAACAAAAGCTATTTTCTAGCCTATCATCTTATGACAATGTAAAGCAGCCTCAACCACAGCTGATACCCCTTAATGCCAAGCAGCACACAAATTCAAGCAAGTGCCAAGGTCAGAGCAGAGAAAGCCTTGCAGAAAGTAAGGGTTCTCTCCATTGCACAAACTGGAGCTGATACACACACACACCACAAAAGCCCCACAGGCCCCAGCTCTCAGGGTAAGCTGTGGCTGCCCTTTCCCTGGCAGTGCTCAAGGCCAGGTTGGATGGGGCTTTGTGTCCCTGCACATGGAAGGGGGCTTGAACTAGGTGATCTTTAAAGTCCTCTCCCACACAAACCAGCCCATGATTCTATGACTGCAGATGGCCCAGCCTCAGGTGCCCACTTCAATGTCTTCCAAATCCTTTCACTTGCTGCTGGCAAGGGATGCACTGAATAGCAGCTGTGGTACGCCAAGACAGTGAGGTAGCAATGGTGGTTTTCCCCAAAAAGGGATTTCAGGAACTGCCTCCCAAAGATCTGATCCAACTCAGAACACTAATCCCAGAAAGAGATGAAAACGATAGTGATCCCCACATACTTCTTCTCAAGTTCATGATAGAACCTGGATGAAAACCTTTGGCAAATTCCAGCCCTCCTCCCTTAGGAAGTTTTAGCAATTTAAGCAACATACACGTTTACCCCATTTATTTTCTTACTGGTGTGGCCTCACTTTGTTCTGTGACACAAACCTTGAGAGAATGAACTGAAAGATTAGAGCATTCACAGGATTTTAAATCACCACCTTTGCCTTCTGCAGAAATGCTTCCCAGTGAAATCAGTGAGAAGTAAAACCTCAAAGCCTCACACTTCTCCACACTGACAGTTCACTGGTTGATCCTTTGTCCTCTTCTTCCTACAGAATCAAGAAGGCTAATGGCAAAATAAGAAATAAGCTGTTTTCTTTAACAGAAAATAGACTTTTCCCTGTGAAAGAAATGCTTCTACCAGATCACTCACCTGCTAAGAAAATCTGATCTGCAGCAAAGTAGCTCAAAGTAAAAGCCTCCTAGATTTTTTAAATACATATTTCAATATTTTAAAATGTGCATGTATATATTTATTTATATATATACAAGTAGTAACACAAAGCCAAAAAAGCTCAACACTTTGATGAATTAAACCTTCAAAAACATTTAAATAAACTAGAACAGCTTCCACTAAAAATTAAAAGATCCTATTGAAAATCCACTCCCAGTAATATCACTTCTTTGGATAGTCACATAAATACCAGAGCTTGCATCTTCAGCATCTAAATACTAAAAACAGCTTTCAAAAGTTCTATTCAATAAACCAATCACCCACTCCTGCTTTCTCCCATGCATTTGTGATAACATTATTTTTAGTGCTCCAACGACACTGTACCTATTTTCAAAGCTTTAAAATATTCTTAAATTAAGGTTTATGCAGGTTTAAAATAATAAGATTTTAGTTATCTGTAATCTCTACTCCTAAAACACAACACAGCCAGTATAAGGAGATGTGAAAGACATGTATTTTCATGCAACTCACTCAAAGCAGCTGTCACAGTAATCACAAATACAGCTGAGACAGATCTTTCCTGGACTTCAGCTATTTCTGGTACTGAAATTTGCAAAATACAAAACAGTAAGATGGATATCATAAGGAAGGATGCACATTGTAAGGAAGTCATATATCAAGAAAAGTACAAAAATTAAGGAAATATTTGAATGTAGTCAGCAACATGGGTTTGACAGTGACATTTCAGTGATTCATCCATAGAAGCACATCTGGTAAGCCAAGTATGCTAGCAGATCATTACCTATGAAGTCCTGCAACTTCTGTCTGTCCCAAATGGAGGCTTTCACTTCCAAACCAAGTTTCAGAAGCCCAAAAAATATAACTGCCACACAATTCAAATATACTATAATTATCCCACTTTGTCACAGAAAACTCACCTTCAATAACAGGCTCCTAGACTTTAAAACCCATACTTGGCACTGCAGTAAGCCTAGAAACTTCCTGGTTACCCTTCTTTGAGAGTGACTCTTGCCAATCAAAAGTGGCATTTTATCAACAGCACCACACCCCACACAAGAGGTGTGATGAGGTTGGGAACACCTGTGCTTCAAGAGTTAATTCCCAATTTCTGAAACCCTTTGGAAGTCACAGCTTTTTCTGAGTACACCACAGCATCTCAGTCCTGTGCCTCCGGCAGCTCTGCCCAGGGGCCACAGAGGATCAGGGACTGTGCCAACTACAGAAGCTGAAGTGATAAAACCAAGAACAGTGGTCTCCTTTTATGCCTGCCAGAAAAGTGAAGGTAATTTTTTCAGCATAGAGGAAGAGCTAAGAAATATTTTTTTAAAAAACCCACCATCTACTTTTTCAGCATGTTTTTCTTGATTAAGAGAAACCAGTTACACCATAATATTACTAAATCAATTTTGAACAAGAATCACTGACGTATTTCTAGAATTGAAGGTTTTTTTCCCAAATTTTATATTAAAACTCAAATACTGTTTTATCTTTAAAATGTTTATTATAGAAAAAAAAACTGGTGAAATGCTGCATTGATTAAAGTCTGCTAACCCACAATTCACAGAAAAAGAAGTGTTTTAAAAAAATTTCTCCATAAGCAGCCTTCCTATCACAGGAAATAAGATCATTGGAATGTTAACTGTGTTCCAGTATTTCAAGTTTGTTACAATTACAGCTAAGGAAAGGGAATTAACATGTAACAGACAGTAATACAGTAAAAAGTGGACAAAGTTTAAGGAAATGCTTCTGGAAATCTCAGCCAGAACACTTGCTACTTCTTAGCATCTTTTCCCCCTTGTTTGCCTTAAAAAGGGACACTTAAAGTGATAGAGTAGATAAGTTTAATCAGTCATCTACAAAAGTTAATAGTGCACCAGCAGAGAAATGGACGGAATCATACAGGCACTGTATCCAGCTTTTGTCAACCAATTTATGAGTCTCCAAAAAATATATAATTTCTCCCCTTGATTAAAAACAAAACCCAACTCTTTGAAGTGACAAAAAATTATATATATATTACGCTGGAAAAACAAATACAGATGAGTAATTCCAGAACAAAAACAAATTTAACTCCCAGTCCCAAAAGCTGCAATCACAATTATTCTTAAAAAGGCAGATTTTATTTCAGTTACACCAATGTACAACATTATAAATATTCTTCACTCCATACAGTTTTTTAATATCAATACCTACTGAGAATACAGTATTGCACCGAAAGCTGAAATTAAGAGGTTCAACTTATAAAGTGCTGTAACCATTCCAAAGTTGTGCCATACTGTGGTTCTTTACTCATCATGGTTCATGTATCTTGAATACATTAAAAGTCCAGTGTGGCCACTTGATTGCAGGCTTTGAAGAAAAGATCGTATGAGGTAGAAAAAACTCCTTCAGGGTCTGTGCCACACTATGGACCACTGAGCTGGGCAAATGGCTCTGTCACAGGAAAGGGCTCCAAAGCCTTCTCTGAGTTTTTCCAGTTGTGAAAATTTTCTCTGTACCATTCAACTAATATGGAGACAATGCTGATAAGTTAAGTTGACCAGATAACAGGGAAATCCAAATATTCCACAGACATCGTAAGGCTAACAACATGCTAATTTTCTTTATGGAAAATTTTAACCTACAATATTAGAAAAATCTGGTTTAAACTTTATGAATTCTTTATGCAAGACTTCCTCTATCATTAAAAAGTGATTATCCCCATTTTTTTAGCCATGTAAATTCACTACTTAGAAAGCAGCCAATTTTATGTAAAATTCAAGTGTTATGTTCAATCTCTTTAGCTTCTCAGTAACTAACCCATAACCCATTTCCCCCCTTTCCCTCTCCCTCCTCCTGTCACTCCTGAATCAGTGTAAAAGTCATCAGTCTTACTTGTTTTCATTATTCCTTCTTTCCAAGGCACTTTAGGTCTCCATCCTAAGTTGTGTATTTTTTCTGAATTCATTGGATATCTCAGGTCATTTGTAGGCCTGATAAAGTATAAAATGCATACAGAAAACAATCTGATTATACTTCTTCATTAATTAGAGATGCAGTACCTCACATTGTCTTCCAAGGAACATTAGATATGCTTCAATTTTGAAAATTCCCATCGACATGAACGGATTGCATTGCTTTCAAAAAACACGTGGCAGCTGAGCGCAGCTACAACAATACAATTCAGTTTGTACAGTCAACTACTTGAAATTGACTAGAATAAATATTAATTAGTATTTTATTGGCACAAAAGTGAATGCAAAACTCAAATCACTGCCAACGCAATTGTGCAAATCAGTCCATTTGCAATGCAGAGCCAGTGTTTTCTAATATTAGCATTTACATTTTTCATCCTGAAAACCCACAAATTTACACATACTTTAAAACACACAGGCTTCCAAAGTGGCATCATTACAGTGGCTCACTAGCCACACAGGCTTCGTAATACTGAATATGTAGAATCCCAAGCTGCAAGATTCAACACAGAAAGACACATTTTATGTTTAAGCATGGAAGAAATTTTCACTTCCGCAGTCTGGCAGATAGGTAGCCTAGTCTAGCATTCCTGCACTACTGGCACTGGCATATTGAATAGTCAAGGTACATGTGCAGGCACAAACCAAGTACTTATCACTGTTACTATAGCATGCTAATCTTGAGCAGAAGCAAAAGTAATTTTTCTATAGCAAGTAACCCCCATGACCTTTAAGTCACTCATTACAGAATTAAATAGTCATAAATTAGGTATGTTAACAATCTTTTGTAAGACCTCAACATTCCCTGAAACATGTATTCCCATGTGGTTAGTTTTCCCAAGCCCATTTATGTTTAAACATTAGCAGACAGGGCCCAATACACATGAAGAAACATCTCAAACTGAATTACACTGAGAACTCCTGAACACTCTCATCATGTGAGCCAAAGGCAATTTGTTCCAAGTCCTGTGATACACCCAGATAGAATTCTGAAGAACATTTCCTTTTAAAAACAAAAGTTAGTACATTTTTAAAGACACTTCAGTTGCCACAATAACAACACAATTGTGAACAGAAAGTGAGAATTCTAAAGGCCATAATATTTAACTGCTATCAGTAGACATGTAATTTCTAATCACTATGGAGAGAGTGGTATCTAAAGTATAAGCAGAGACTCATTGCTGCTGCAGAAAAGAAATGCCATAAAAGAACAGAGCCAAACCAAGTTTGAAATTAAGGACAGAAACACACAGCAGAAGCATATCCACAAAAGCTACCCAATTTTACCATTGCCCTAACTTTGGTACCTTAGAGCTTTACATCTACTTTTGAGATAGCAGCTTCAGCTTAAGATAGAAATCTAAAGCTAATACACTCCATAGGCACGTATTTCTGCCTGTGGAGAGTGGGTCTTACTATAAAGTAGATCTAAGTCTGAATTAGTCACATTAATGCCAAAATACTAAAGCTAAGCAAGAGATGATAGGATTCATGTCACTCAGTGATACTGAATACAAAGTACACTGAATAAACTGTCCAAACTACCGTGAAGGAAAGATTTAGTTGCTGTGTAATACCTGTCCTCTTCCCAGAGCAGACTTCAGTAGTGAGAAGTATGAAGGAAGTTTGAAGACAGACAGATTAGCATTACACATTCCCCTCCAAGACATGCATTCTGACCTACAGATCCAAATAATAAAGGAAAATCCTGTTTTTCTATACAGAACCCTGATCATAGATGTCAAATTCACTAGCAAAAAAAACACCAACCAACCAACCAAAGGAAGCAAAACAGCTCTTACTCCCTCAAAAGTGTTCCCTCCTTCAGAGCAGAAACACTTCCATGAGAAACTACTTGATTAAGAGTCTCAGAAACCTTCAGGACAAAACTATCCTGCATGTCCTCCACATTCCTTACCTGTCTTTAACATAATCCATCCAGTGCTCCATTTCAGACTCTGAACTGGTCTTCTTTATCTGTCAAGAAGAAAAACAATTATCACTCCCATACATCTTGGACTGTCTAAATATATATTTAGAAAATAGGGGGTTTTAAACAAGATTTAAGTTTGTTAAGAAAAAAACACCACCAAATAAAAAATACAAATCACAAACAGAAATGGCCTTCTGTATACTAAGTCTTCAAACCGCCGAAATCATCAAAATTATCTAGAACAACTCCAATCTGTCTCCTTCATCCCAGCACTGCCAGAACATCCATAATCAAACTGTTAGATTATAATAGTGCCACATTCTCAGACCAAAACTAAAGCAGTCAGCATGAAAAAAACAGAAGGTAATTAATCATGATGCCAGTTATGTCCCAGTCAGGATAACTGATGCAGCAGCCCAATGCAGGATAGCCCATACTGCAAACTTACACAGTCCAGTTGCCACGGAAAGGGTAGCACATCATTCTGCTGCAAGGATCTTCCAACACTCACCACAAGCCTAAGCTCTTTCACAGCTACAAAAGGTGTGTAGAATTATTCATATGTGCAATGAAAACTGGTAAAGAAAAGCATCAGAACTGTTTACTCACTAAATGGATCAGCTCCTTAGCAAGCTGGGCAATGGACATCTCAAATTTAGTTCCAATGTTATAAATTTCACCAGGTTTCCCCTCCTTCAGGACAGTAAGGAATGCTTCTACCACATCAGTTGCATAAAGGAAATTCCTTCTCTGAAGTCCAGAACCATGAATACAGCTTAAGAAAAAGACAAAAAAATTGTGTTAATCCTCAAATAGACGCATTCAATTTACTGCACTGTGTTTTAAGCAGTTTTGCTGTCAGATGGTTACCTGAAGGTACCTTAAGTAGCTGACATGCAAACAACCCTTTACTTTAAAGAAATCCTATTATTAAAATAAGTGATTAATAACTTAGTTATGTAATTATCATTTTACAAACTAGCACATATTTATAACTGTAGTTAGAGTTTTATAGCAGAAATACTACAAAAAAACGCAAGTTACCTACCATTTTCTGTTCTGTTGCAACAAAGATATAAACTTTGGAATAACCTAAGGAATTGAACAAAAAAAACCCATGACTCCACTATTTTAGAAGCTGCTGTTCTGCAAAGAATAAGGAACTTCAACAGTTACGTAGCATTATTTTAATAAGATCCCTTAAATACTTTTAAGTTTTATTAACTCTAAGGAAAGAATGTATCAAGCCTAGAAACTGCATGGATTTTGTTTTGTAAGAGTAGATGCCTCTATTGTATTGTAAACCTTATCTTTCTGGCAGCTACAAATGTAACATTTCCATAAAAAAAAAAGAAGCTTCCATTACTTTTGCACACAGCAGTGCATTAGAGTCTAACTAGAAATAATTATTGTTAACAGTTCAGAACAAGGTTTAAACATCCAGGAAACTGCAGTAAATCTAGAACCAAAGAGTTGTTAAAATAGTTAAATTTGGAAGAGAATCAACAGAGAACTTTAAGATAATGCAGATAAACAGGGATCAAGTGACAGTGTGCTTGCTGCACAAAGATTTACTATATTATGTTCATCTACAAGCTTAGATGCATTCATAATGCCCCAGATACTTCAGAACAGTTAGCCCCACTATTAAAGTCCTTAAACTGAAGCCATTAGAAAATGACTCAAATTACTTAAATTTTGTTAACTTCCTATGCTAAACACAGGAGCAGGATACTAGGTAAAACTAAAGATTCCTAGAAGCCTAGTGCTGTGTTCTCAGCAGTAACTAAAATTGGGTATGTGAGGAAGAATATACATAAAGTCAAAAGCAAGCAAATAGTGATACATCCCCTGAATATATCCCCAACAATCATGCAACCTGTACCAAGACACAGATCAATTCTAGATCACAGATCTAGATCAATTAAAAATGTATTCTAAAAGCCATTGCTTATCCACCTGCAATAATGTAGGTGAATATAAATTTATTAGGGAAAAAAACCCAGAAAAGGTGAAAAGCAATTTAAATTAAAAAAACACCTCTGTAATACTGTAAAATATAGCTACATTTCCCACCACTTCCAAACTCCAAAGAGTACATGTGATAATCATTTTCATTCCATCAGTGCATTTCCATGCACTAACCCAGCAGATTCTGGTATTGACTTAAAAAGGCAACTCCTTCTCACTAATAAGTGTTTTAAATAGTTACCCTACAAGGTCTGTTTGAACATGTGCAAAGACAAGTCACTTTGCACTACTTCTCACCTTACAGATGAATGCTATAGCTTCATCTTACTTATTTTCTGTGCAGGTTAGAACATCCCTTTCTATACCAGACATATTGTATTCTCAGTTTACTTTTTGAAATGTTTCCCTTAGTTATTAAACACTCCCAATTACAGACCATGACATGTGAGTTAATGTAATTTGCAGGGGAACTCTGTCAAAATACCCTTTGAAAAATAGAAAAATTACAAAACAAAGATGCTGTCATAAAATTCATTTAAACTACAAATTTCTAATCGAAATTTTACCCACAATCAAAAAATGTGCTCACGGTAAGACATGTTAGTGTGAGCTCAAAATATATAATCACATGTTAATTGCAAGAATGTTTTTTTCAAAAGTCATCCCATGCACATGAGAAAAAAGTAACCTCACTGCAACCCTGAATTCTGGTACACTGAAGCTCAGAATAAAGCACAGTTTAACTTACTTTTTCTGGATACTGATGTGGTCCGTAAACATTACTGCTCCGTGTGATGACAACTGGAAACTGGAGAGCATTAAACATACATGTGATTACATAGGAAAGCATCTATCAGTAAAAATCTGTAGGCTTCCTGCTGATCAATAAACAAACTGACACATGCACAGTGCTTACTCAAAAATCTGCAAGCCCTTACAAACATTACTGAATTGAGCAATCTGTATTTCTGTTAAACAGGCAAGGGCCTCCAGCCTTCTCAGCCCGTTAGGAGCCCCACAAGTGACAAACACTTGAAATCTCTCTTGCTCTGGAACCACCACAGGACAATGCACATGTGTATCTGGCTGAATGAAGACTGGCTTACTCCTACTTATTTCAATGTTTCACAGGTTATTAACATCCTATTCTTGTCCACTTCTTATCAAAAACTTCATATATCAAGAACAAAAGTCTATAGTATTCAAAATATTAAATGTGTTTGCTTAAACAAATCTAATAGGGCTTTTTCTTTTTTTTTGCTTTAAGCCTAGTCATAATACAATTTGAATTATGCATGTTCTACTTCTGTGTAATATTTTTGTACTTCCTTCAAGCTTAGTACTGGTTTTTGAATTCCTAATGTTCTCTTTGACCATTTTATCAAAACACATTTTTAGATATTACAGTTCAGATTTAAAAAACAAAAACATCTAACCTGCTCTCACTGTCTTGCAGCGTGTCTTCACCACTTATTGGTGGAGATTCTCTAACACATCCAAACTACAAGACTAACAATAAGGAAAGAGGTGGCACTGTGTGGACTAGTACTGATTTTTCTTTTATACTTTAACGCACATAATACAGACACTTAATTACAGGCTTCAGAGTTTTTGAAGCTTCCATGGACTTACTTGGTACCTTTCCCAATAAGACTGAACAAAACACTCTGCAGCTGCTTTAGAGGAGGCATAGGGATTTGTTGGACGTTTCGGTGAGGATTCATCAAATTCCTAAAATGAAAAGAAAAATTTGCATTACTCAAATGTAATTTGCCCAGACAAGCCTTTAAGTTACAAAAGAAATAAAAAACCCTAAATATTCAAGCACGTCAGTCTGACAAAATCCCCTTACAACAAAAGATAGCCTATTTATTGAACATAGGAGGCAGACAGATTACCAGCAGTAATATTTTTATAGTTCTAGCAGAGTTACCTCACAGTAGCAGGTCCTCAGATTTTTATCTTATAAAATAATCACTGTTGCTACAGGAAGGCTCAATCCTTTTCAGGCTCATATTGCCTCAGAGAGCCATTGGACCACCACTAACAAATTGACCTTTCAGCCCTAAATATAAGGGGTCTTTTCTTAAATTTTTCTATAACTTTATTTCTGTAAAAAATGTAGAATTGCAACCCAAAAACCTCCAAAGCAAGGCTTCAACAATTCTGACCAGTTCCAGAACAGGTTTCTTCCAGGCTATCCTGATACTTTAATCTACTTCTCACTTGAAGAGAGAAAAAAAAACCAAAAGAAGGAGGGATGCTACCCAAGGTGCAACTGGTAACAATCACCTTAACGTGATTAAAACATTCACTGTTCTTATCTGACCTCTGCCTCTGAAATTAACTGGCCTTCCTCCCCTGAAAAAAAAAACTCTACAAGAACTTATAGTGTGATTCAAAAAGAGAAGAAAAAACAGATTAAAGTTCTCTTTTCAAGGCCCAGAGACAAAAAATTTCGCTTGAAGGTATCAGCCAAGCCACGGGTCTACATGCAAGAAAACATCATCCTTGGGTATCATAAAAGCCCACAGATGGAAGCTGTGTTGAAGGAACTGATAAAGATGTTGTGATAATAAGAAAGTGCATAGAACTCTTCTGAAATACATTACTATTTTCATGGACTATGGCAAAAGGCTCCTTTGACTGTTATTTATGCCTTTAAAAAGATGAACACGCATAACTTGCCTATTTACTGAGCTAAATTACATTTCCTGAATTAAGGTCAGGTATAAATTGTCAAAAATCAAAGATCTCCATACAACAAGAAGAAGCATCTGAATATTTATTACAGCAATACAGGAATTGTTTCCTGTTTGAATTGTCACTACCTACAGTTCTGTTAGCATTTTAGCTAGAATATAAAGCAGTTCCCTGCCTGTCAAGCTGTGCACATTACTGAAGTCTCATGCATGCTCCAGGACTCCTTTGATACTGTCTCTAAGGAGTAGTGACACCATTAATGACCCAAATCTCACGGCTTTAGACAATAAACATGCAATATAAAACATGCTACAAAAAAAAAAAAGTCAGGACAATTTCGATACTCAGCTTTCTAGAAGCAACCAGTGCTTACTTAAACGTTTACAGAGGCCAAGGAAAGACTCAACTTTGTCTTCACTATTAACAGCAGGTAAACTAGAAAAATCCTCATGCATTTTCACACTCACCTCATCAGTGCTTCCTCCATATACTTCATCTGTACTAACATAGACAAACTTCTCCACATTGGCTTCATGTGCAGCAGCAACCAGCACATTGGTGCCATAAACATTCACGTAGGTGAATTCCAGGGCATGCCAAAATGAAAGATCTACGTTAAAAAATCCAGACAATTCTGATTAAATTTAGGCAAGACAGGGCTATAGGTTCCACTTGGAGGCTGCAATACAGACCTGTCAGATAGCAATGTCCTTATTAAATGAAGGCACCTTCCACACTTACCTGAAGACAAAAATCCCTGTTCTCAACAAGAGGCTGAAATCAGGAGCAAAAGCTTGTTGGCTATTGACTTTTTAATCTAAAATAGCATTATCTAACTTCATTTAAGTGGCAGCATAACTACTCCCCATCTCAGTACGAAAGGCTAAGCACAGTAAGAAAAGTGTCATTCAAAGACAGTTGCAAGATGCAGTAACATGGACCTGTGACTATTAACTCATGAGCAGCTGTTCTGATTCTCACAACTGTTCCACTGACCTAGTGACTTTGTGCCTATCGAATCTCACAATTTCAAGAAGTATTTTCCTGGAGAATTCTTTGAGGATTTCTTCTCATGATGGAAGGAGTATGGCGGGGATTGTTCTTATTAGCAGTGATACTGAAAAGCAGCCATCTGAAATAGGCACTTTAAAATTCATTCTCTCTTTTTAGCACTGAAACAAGATTCCAATGGGACTTATGCCTAATCCTTCAGCTTTCATGCTGTTTTTTCATGTGACATTGGAGCCAATTAAGTAAATATTCAGATTATGTACAAAGCCCCTCTCCACTGTCGTTATGCCTCCCTCAGTACACTGTCAGCTACATGTGAGTCTACATGGAATTTAAAAATGCAATGCTGACAAAAAGGTACGTTACCATTTATGTGCAATGAAAACAAGACAGCAGTTAGATGAAGCACTTTTTAAATCAAGGCTGTGAAACCCTTTAAGTCAAAAAGGCCACCAGACATTCAGCCATGCGATTTGTAGAGACAAATTGGATCCTTAGTTCATATGACAGGAAAAGACAAGAAGTGTACTGGCATCTATTCCAAGCAGGTATAGCCATGAAAAACAATACCAAAACATGCAGCAATGCTCACCTACATGTGTTTGGGCTGCAAAATGAAGGACTATATCTATTTTCTCAGTTTCAAAGAGCTGCTTTATAAAATCAGGTTCACAAATATCTCCCTAAACAGAAAAAAAAATAGCAAATTATTTTTGATAGAACATAGTCAGCTTCCATTTACACCCACTGTCACATAAGAAACCATTACAAAGGGAACACAGGATACAAACAGAATTACCAAATGAGTTCTGGGCCATTTATCCACGCCGTGTCTAAAATAAGACCACACATAAAGCCCCACCCATTTAAAAAAAAAAAATCCTCAAGGAAACTTATTTCAGAATTTATATTACTATTAACATTAGAAACAGCAACGTTCCCAAAAATACACACAACAAAAGGATAGTGTGGAGCTCCATCACTGAGGCTGAAATGCCAAGTTCCCAGAGCAAGTTAGAGTTCCCAGTTTGGCAAGCAGACAGGGACATCTAGTGGCACTGCAAAAGGAGAAGCGGATTCCCACTAGGGGGGGTTAGATTATGTATTGCAGGAGTTTTGCTGTTTATTCCGGTGATTTATTTTTTTAATTGATATATTTTTTTAAAAGAGACATTATTTTGAACTAAATGGCTAGCTACTGTATTTTTTAACTGAAATTCACACTTAGTACAGCTATACTGAACAGCAACAGAAATTGTGATTAAAATGTATCTTTCATACAGCCCCTGAGTCAAATTTTCTAAACTTACTGTTCTACTTTCCAAAACAGACTTCCTTTCTACAGTACCACTAGAGTGTATATCCTTCTTGCTGTCTTCTAAGGTCAGTACCGATGTTAGCAGTTCTAATCATAAGGGTTGCACACCACAGATTATCTTTTCCAGCAATACTGTGGAAGCAGTACACCAAAAATCTGTAAAAAGTCATGTTTTGTGGAAGAGAAGGCTTTAGCACCTGGATAAACTTGTAGTTTTCCTTCCCAGAGACAGTTTCAAGATTCTTCAAGCTTGCACAGTAGTCGAGCTAAAGAGAAATACCACACAACATCAATAAGTGGGCTTTATGGAAGCAAAAAGGCTGACTCAAACACAGCCTAAGCACTGGAAAGTCTGAGAATAAAGCAAAAACATATTTCAAAAGAAAACCTACTTTTTCGATAGAAAATTGCATTTTCTATAGCTTTTCAAGCAGATGTAAAGCTTTAAAAACACAAATCTCCAAAAGATACCCTAACTGCAAAAATTCTTAAACAGACATTTACAGCTTGAAAAGCTTCATCTTTTTTCTGAACACCAGTTGACTTTCTTTTTGCATAAGAACAAATGGAAAAATCAAACAAAAATTAATAACTAACAATAAGCCATATAAATTTCAACACATCACAGATTGCATTATAAATCATTTAAAGCAGTTTTCCATGTCAAGAAAGAAAACAAGCTATTACCTTGTCCAGATTTATAATCAGATAGTTTGGATAGTTTTTCACAAGAGAGACGACTACATGTGAAGCGCTGCAGGATACAAGAAAAACATATTTTACAACTATATACTGGACTTTAAGTTAAGAAAGAGATGACAAATTACAAATAAGTTCAGCAATATCAAAAGTCTTTTGGGGAAGAAGGAGATATATTCAAGACAGGTGACACATGAATTCAAAGATACATTTTAACATATGTCAACGTTATATTAATATATATTCTATACATTATTCTAATATATATAAGTACATTATTCTAAGATATATAAGTGCATATTGTTAAGAAACTAAAAATCAGAATAAAAGCTCATGCTATAATGAAAGAAACCAGCACTACCCACAGTTACATAAAAAACCCTGTTATATGCTATATTCAATTGCCATTCTAAGACACTTTTGTACTCTAAAGCTTATGTATTAGGTATCAGGGAGCACCAGTCACCACTCCTAACCCACAGCAGTGACTCCCATCACTCAAGTCTCTGACACTGCTGCTAGGTGTAATAAGTGACAACCAGACAACCAGGTGGCACCGCCTCCTGACCTTTGGCACAGTCTTGAGTACATGCAGGTCACTCAGAGTTCAGGTTAGCACGGGTTATTCGCACACAGAAATTTAACCCTCTCACAGCTTCCGACTCCAAGCACGCTGATGGGTTCAAGCTTAAGGTGGACCAGACCTTTCTCTAACTCAAACTGAGCCCACAGCACTGGGGGGTTGATACGAGAAAAAGCAGATGGCTCGAAGCCCTGTCACCCCCAACCCAAATAATCTATTAGGCTGGAAAAGACCTGCAGTCATCGAGTCCAACTTACGACCAAACACAACCTTCTGAACTAGACGATGGCACTAAGTGCCATGTACAGTTATTTCCTGAACACCTGTAGGGACAATGACTCCTGCACCTCCCTGGGCAGNTCCCGAGACGGGGCCGATGGGGAAGGGAGCGGCTGTGAGGAGCGGTTGGGGCGCGGGGGAGCCGCTGGCGGCCGGAGGGACCGGGAGGTGGGGAACCGGGTCAGCCCCGCAGCTCTCCGTCTTTCCCTACTTTTCTCCCTCGCTACCTCCTTCCCTCTTTTCCTCCTTCNCGTCCTGTCATTTGCTGCCTGGGAGAAGAGACTGAACCCCACCTGGCTACAAGCCCTCTTTCAGGGAGTTGCAGAGAGCGAGAAGGTTATTTTGCCTGGAGACTCAGGCAGAACAACCCCAGCACCCTCAGCCGCTCCTCATAAGGCTTGTGCTCCAGGCCCTTCACCAGCTCCGCTGCCCTTCTCTGGGCAGCCCCATCGCGGCTGAAGCCGAGCACCGACTCCCACCGCCAGTGCCGGGCGGTCCCGCCTTCACCGGGCACCTTCTCGCCGGCCGCAGGCCAAAGACCGCCGGGGCAGCATCCCAGCTCGCTCCCCAGCACTTGCCACCTCAAAACCCACGACAAGGGCGAGTCCCTGAGTGAGCGCGGCCCGAGCCAGCGGCGCCGAGACACCGGCCCGGGACAGGCACAAGGGAGGCGGCACCGCGGGACTCCCGCTCGCCACGTCTCACCCGCGCCCCCCGACAGGAGGCCGGCGGCTCGCTCCGGCCCCGAGAGGCTCACTCACATGAAGCCGGCGCCGCCCGTCACCAGGACCCGCTTCTCGAACACCGGCGGCGCCACGGGGCCCGCCCGCCCCGACATCGTCCGCGCTTTACGGCACCGGCCCCTCACTCCCTTTCCCCCGCGGCTGCGCGTGCGCGGCACCGGCCCCTGGGTTTCAGCGGCAGAGTCGCAGCGCCTGCAAGACGCTCATTGAAAAGTCGCCTTCGTCCCTCCCCGCGCGGCCCCAGGAGCAGAGCTGTCACCGCCCCGGAGGTCACCGACAGCGGGGCGGGCGCGGAGTGTGAAAAGGGGCCAAGGCTTCCCCTCCGCATTCAGCAGCGACGGACAGCCGTCTCTGTTACGACTCTGAGTCTCTCTACTTACGGCCGGACCCGGCAACGGGACACGTTGCCGCAGGGGCGGGGCCTGGGCCCTCGGTCACGCCCCCAAGGGCGGACGCGCCTCCTCATTGGCTCGCTCGCCGCTCCCGCCCTCCCGCTCGCGCCTAACGCGGAGGGGGGCGTCACGTGACCCGGCGGGGGGCAGCGCGGGAGGAGGGCGGAAGGGTCCCGGTGTTCGGCGGGTCCCGGCGATGCGGTGGCGGCTGCTGTGGCTGCTCAGCGCCGCTGCCGGCTGCTGCTGCTGGGGCCCCGCCGCGGGCAAGACGCTGCGGGNTCTCTGCTCCTTCGCCGGGACGTGCAACAGGTCCGATCCGCTGTCCGGGCAGCGCCGGAGCGGGGCCGGGGATCCCGGCCAGCAGCAGGACGCGGCCGGAGCGCGGCGGGGCGGCCCCAGGCGCTGGATGCGGGAGCTGGCAGCAGCCCCGCGCTGTGGGTCACAGAGGGGAGCAGGGCCGTGCCTCCCTTCGTGTCCCGCAGCCTGGTGCGGCCACTCCCGGCCGAGTGTCCGGCAGAGCAGAGGCTCTCTTCTCGCTGCGGCACGCGTCGCTCCTTCCCTCTTGGAACTCCACCAAATGGCAGCGGTGCTGAACGCCGCTGTGCCCCATCGCTGTGTGGTCTTGGTGACACCGCGCGTCAGGATGTAAAATTCCCACCTGCTTATTCCCAATGGCGTTTTTTTCCCCCGTGTTACTAACGCCTTGTTAGTAATGATTTCTGACTATTTGTCAGTAATTACTGAGTAATAATTCCTGACTACCGTCCTGCTGAGAGTTCTAGCAGTGGTCCACTGTGCTTGCTGAAGAAGTTTCACTTTGCAGAAAGAGGCGTGTGTTGTAACCATGATAAGTACCGTGTACAGCAAGGCTGTGCTGGTCAGCGTGATTTTCCTGTATGCTCAGCGGTTCAGTAGCTTAGGCTGTTTTCTTTCCCGTCGGGCTTCAGGGCAGAAGAGTCCTGCGGAGTGTTTCAGAATCTAACGGGATGCAGGAAAACGTGGCATAAGCGAAACAGAGTTGGAGCGTGACCTTCCAGCACTGAATGAGAAATGATGGACAGGGTGGGGATAGCTTATGAAGTGACTTGAAAGCAGTTAATTATCACTGTCCTAGAAGATAATTGTAGAAGTGTTCTAAATAGATCTGAAGGGAAAAAGTACACTGTTTAAATCTGAGAGAAGACTGTTAAGATTCCAGGTCAGCGGTGTAGGTGTTCAGATATAATTCTATAAATTGATGTTGCATATTTGCATAGAAATACTCCTCTTTATGCATGAATACCAACAACTATTTTGAGTCTTAGTGAAGCTTTTTTTAGAGCCTTCTGTTAGTATTTCAAAATCTTAGCTAAACTGTAGTTCATACAACATTTTACAGATCTCAGGAGATCACATTATTGGAGGGTTTTTGCAGGACCTGTCTTGCAACTGGTTCTTGAAGCTGGTAGTACTCTATTGATTCACATCTAGCTAGTGCCTCCGTTAGGGGTGAAAGAAGGTCGCTCTGACAGATATAAAAACACTCAAAGCTTGCTTGAATTTGTATGGAACTTGTGCTCTTGGGGTACTAATTGATTTTTCTTCTATACTAAATTCTACCTTTTAATTTAGGATACTCTTAGGTTAAAGAAGTTTATGGCAATATATGAAAGAAATGAAAACAAGTTTGAGGATGTGGAGTTACTCAGACAAGATACATTTTGTCAAATGAGCTAGTTCTAAAATGACTAAAATATTTCTGTGTGTCAAGATGCAGCCTGTAGTGTCAGAACAAGGGGGAGTGGTTTCAGACTGAAAGAGAGTAGGTTTAGATTAGATATTAGGAAAAAAAAATTACTGTGAGGGAGGTGAGGCACTGGAACGAGTTGCCTAGAGATGTTGTGGATGCCCCATCCCTGGAAGTGCTTAAGGACAGGTTGGATGGGGTTTTGAGCAACCTGGTCTAGTGGAAAGTGTCCCTGTCCATGGTAGGGGGGTTGGAAGCCAGGTGGTCTTTCAAGTCCCTTCAATCCAGGCCATTCTGCCATTCTATGATTCTACAGGTAGACTGACACATTAGAGAGCACTTGTGAAGTTTGATTTTCTTTATATCAATTTGACATGTGTCATCTATACTTAAGTATTTTAGCTCTAATCCATCCATAACATGAAAGTCCATTCGCATAAGTTCTTCTAGTCATTAGACTTAAGAGCTACCTTATGATGCTCATAGTCACAAAGGTCATAAAATACTAGACTTTGAACTTGTTATTGAGACTATTGAGGCACTGTCTTTAACTTAAAAAAATAAATTTGGGGTGGGAGGGAGGAAGGGAAAGACCTCTAACTGGAAGTCCATTTCAAAACAAAAGGCTGTTTGTAGTAGAGAAGGTTAATGACACTTGGGCTGTGGTGAAGGTTTGTTTAAGTACCATCATACAGAATTGTGCATGCACTGGTTTCTTCATGAGATACATAGAAATTGTTTCTGAA
Organism: Ifrita kowaldi; assembly: GCA_013398055.1. Classification (NCBI taxonomy): domain Eukaryota; kingdom Metazoa; phylum Chordata; class Aves; order Passeriformes; family Cinclosomatidae; genus Ifrita; species Ifrita kowaldi. Next base: position 370,039 of record VZRS01009492.1, read on the forward strand.
AGACCATAAATGCTTTTATTAGGAAGTAGTGGTAAAAATTTAAGAACAATGTGAAGCTGTAGTGCAGCTACTTATAAAAAAATCTGTGCCACACTATCTTTTTGCTTGTAACTGACATCAAAACAGAGTAGTTGATTTTATTTTTTAAATATCAAGGTGACCATGCTCTTCTGTGTGTCAGAATCAAGAATATAGCAGTAGCTGTGGCAAAAGCAGCTAGACTTCACCTCTTTCAAGCACAGGAATGGCAGAAGCTGGAGGACAGTATCCAAGATCACAGCTGTACAGAGAAGTTCTCTAAAGCTCAGCTGACAAGTGAGTTACTGCTTTTTTTTCTCCTTGCAGAGTTACTGGTGTATTTAGAACTCTGTTAAATTATCTGTGTATTTAGAATATTCATTTCAGTGAATTTGAGCTTTGGATCAACTAGGACTTTGGCCTTCTGCAATTAAAAAATACTACAAGGAGATAAAATTTTTTTCTTTGTATCACATCAGAAGACTTTGTTTGCGAGTTATGATTTAGTATGCTGCTGGAAAATGAAATCCATGACAAACAATGGCTTTAGTGGAAACAGCCAGACTTTGTGACCAGTTCTAGTTCATGCTTTCACATGTTCACAACTCAGAAGGGTACATGCTTGGCTGAAGTTTTCATTTAGTCATTCAGTACAGAGATTTTTTTTTAACTCTGCTTGGATCTCAAATTTTCCATAACATAGATTATCTTGGGTATATGAGAGAATTTACAAAGAATACCATTGTACTATGAAACTGAAGAACTAAAGAATCTGAGTGTTTGGGACAGTCAAATGTACAGTTTGAATTGTGACTTTCGTTGCAGTGAAATGAAAAAAAAAATAGAGGCAAACTGATGGAACCTGCTGCAGTTACCTCTAAACTTCTGAAGCAAATGCTTGTAAGGTGGGAGTGTGTAGCCCAAGTACAAAGTAAAAGGGTAATTTTGTGCTGCAAGTCTTCTGTTTCACCACCTCATAATAAGGCTTTCTTTTCTGCAAAAATTAATCTGTGTCATGCTGCCTTACTTTATAACTTGCCTCTATTATAATTTAATGCTATTTCACCCTTTAGTTTTGTAATTTGATACTCTTCATTGAATCTGACATTCAAGTGTTTTTAACATCTGAGCTGAGAGTTATACCAGTATAGAATATGTAGGTTGTCTTTTTGTCTCTTGTTTTCAAAGGAACATTTCTCACTTGTCAGGAGGCTCCTGTTCTCCAGTTCCATGGAAATGGCATTTTTCGAAGCGGAAAAACCAAAAATAAAATTATATTTTCATGAGAGCACAAATCTGTCATGCTTTGATGTACAAAATGTGTTAGAAAAATTTTAATACAATATCAAAGATGAGCTAATCAGGATAAAGCTTAACTTGAGTACCCATCTAAATGTGAAAGAACAGTAAAACACTGAAGCATTGAGTTATGTGACGAGAAGACAGACTGAAATAATAATTTTTGCACCATTTGTTGATCGTAATGGTACTTAAAGCATAAATTTTCCTTTAAGAAATTAAATTAGTATTAGAAGCTTCATTCAAATCTATTTTAAGTGAGTACAGCTTCCCTTTTAAATACATTTCCTTTGTGCAGTCAGAATCCCTAGAATAACAGATTGATCTCCTGTAACATTTGTCATAGTGAAATCTTACACAGATGTCACTTCTAGGGGTGTGCTTTCCTTACACTTCATCAGAGCTGCACAAAAGTGCTGCTGGAATAACTAGCAGTTGGTCTGTCGTTCCTGACTGTCCCAGCAGTGTACTCACTGTTTCTGCTCTGTTTAGGAGTTGCATGACCGCAGGGTGAGTTGCATCTCTTTGCTGATCTTGGGCAAAATCGGTTACTTTTCTACCTGTAAGTCAGCTTACAGATTTGACAGGAAGCTGATTAAACACATTCTGTGTGATCCTTACTCTTGGTGCAAATAACACAGTGTCAGAACTCAGCTGAGAGTGGACATGGGGAGTAAATCCACTCCTGACAGCCGCAGTTTGCCTTTCATTTGGACTCAGCACCATGTGAAATACTGGTTTGCGTGTCATCCGAGTCTGTACCTCATGGCAATTGCTGCCAAGACACATATAGTACAATTTTCCATGGATTCTGATGTTGTTCAGTTTGTACTTTAAGAGAACAGAAAATAACTTCTTGTAGTTGAAACAAGTTTGTTTGAATTACACAGAAGTTTTTCACAGGTAGGCGTCAAGTTAGAAATTAGTTATAAGTGTTGTCTACAAAATACTTAGGGAAAATATGTTTGTATGTTTGCAGCTTTTTCATTTAAAAAGGACTTCCACAAAATAAACATGTTTTGTGGGGTTTTTGTGAAATTTTTCTTTTTCTTCATCCTTAGCCATTGTCATCTTTAACTATTAGGGTGAATTTGTCTGATATTGTTATTTCTTCTGCAGAGAAATGTTTGAGCTGATTAGCACTCAAGTTCAGTAGCCAGTGTGACAATGCTTGCAGTTTTTGCAGTTTCAGCCAAACATAGAGAGCCACAGGTTTCATTTGCATCAAGAGTTTGTTTTGAAGAGGCTGTGCTTGGTTAACTGTTGTTTTTAGGCAAAAATAGGGGTGAGATAGCAAGCAGATGATACATGAGTATCTTACATAGTTATTTTTAAATGTAATCTGATTTGAAATATGCATTTTGATTACACAATGGTTGCAGCCCTTAACTGTCAATTGAAATTCAGTATATTGAGTTTGGGGAAGGTTCTGTGAAATAATACTGATTTGCACCTTTAAAGCATGCATGCTGTTGTTTACTGAGCTCACATGCTCAGTAAACAAACATGTTCCTGTTTGGTGCTCTAAATCTCTTTGAAAACAGAGTAAAATAAATTTCACAAAGGTATTTTTCATGCTGCAGAAGTACCTGGTGGGTACTACAGAATAGCTAATCCTCTCAATACTGACCTAGAGGATGGAAATGTGCTAAGCAGAGGAAACACAGTTTGCACTTTCTGACTTCTGGAAGAAGGGAACCCTCCCAGCAGAGCCAAGAGGTGAGAGGTGGGACGCAGTGTCCTCACCAACCTTTGCCTGCACCTGTTTGAAAACAAAACATGAAGTTGGAGGTCTGGTCTCTGGTGTTATGGATAGCTTTCAAAACTAAGTCTGTTTTCTGCTGTGTATCATTTATAACCTGTATATGATGCTGTGGATTTAAGTTTTATCTTCATGCAAAGATGTGTTTTCTAAAACCTAACTAATCAAGTATTTACTCCTATTTTTGCTTTGTTTTTTGTTTTGTTTTCTTCTAAAGTGACTGTGAACCACACAGAGCAAAATCTGACAGTGTCCCAGATTCCTTATCCGGAAACATGGTATGTGTTTTATGTAGACAAGTTTACCTGCGAGGAGAATTATTCTGAATCCGAGGATATTCAGTTTGAAATGGTCTTACTAAACCCAGATGCAGAAGGGAATCCATTAGATCACTTTAGCGCAGGGGAATCTGGTAAGATTTTTTTTCCTTAAAATTAGATTTGTAAGTTAAGGATCTGATTACTCAAATCAGTGCTTACTCTGCTTGGAAAAGTATGGGGAGTGGATAGCAGAGCCTCTTGTATTTCATATTCTGTTTTCGTACAAAGAGTAAACTTGAGTTTGTTTCTTGTCATCACAGAAAAATCCTTTCCTTTCCCTAGACTGACTTTCCAAAACTTGCCTAACTAAAAGTGTAGATGCACAAGGAAAGTCAGTGTTAAAATCTTTGCTGATAGGTATTTTGATCATGTTGAAATTGTAATCTTCCACTTGAATGTGGACTTAATACCTGATTTTAATTAATTAGTGAAATTCCTTAGCTGTGTGAAACTTGATTCTGTGCAACGGTAAAACATTTTGCCAGTACAATTTCAGTTCAATGCTTAGATCTTTGTAAGTGTCTTAGTCACAGGCTGTAGATTAGGTTTGTCAGGCCAGATTTTGTCATAATTACGAAATGTAATTTTAAATCTTTAAACATCCAAAGAAAAAATCAAGACAGCATTTTAAGAAATGCCTACATAAAATTGTATGCTGTGGACAATCCAGCCTAATGTACTCTTTGTTGCAATGAGTAGCATCACTGCTCTGGGAGGGCTCATCAGCGTGTCGCTCACCTGGGTCTGGTGTGAGGGAAGGGCCCTGTAGGCTTAGTCTGCCTTCCTATACAGAGTGAACCTACAGACCCAGGGTGAGCCTAATTGCTGTGCTCGGAATCAGATGCCCTGCAGTCACTCTTGGTCTCAAGAGGATATAGAGGGAACAAAGGCAGCTCAGTTTTTGAAAGGAAGGGAATATTCACTGGAACATTTAGCAGAATCTGCAAGAAAGTAGCACGTTAATAATCTGGATTTCAGGGCTCATAATCAGACTTAACCTCTCTCTTTAACTTTATGCTACAAACTTGTCAGCTTTTATTTGGTGAATTTAGTCTTCAAAAGTGAATTCTCGGTTAATTTACTTACTCTCAAAGAGGAGTAATAGCTAAAGGAGTAATTGCTAAATCAAGGGGCAAAGCAGCTACAAGGCATCATATGGCCCACTAAAGTGGTGTAGAGAGCTCCTAGAGAGGCATCTCGGTTCTGTATTGATTTATTAGGAAGACTGAGTACTTGGAAGCAGAACTCCTGAACAGCTTACATGCTGGGTAAGGAGATGTGTAAATGTGCTGGATGCATGTATTTAGATCTAACAAGTAGGAAGAAGGAGCTGTACATGCCATGTCTTCCAGAGTTGCAGAGGAACACCTCTGTTGATTCAGAATTAAAACCTGCATCATTGCCTTGAATCCTGAAGTTACATGCACCGGTCTGCTTTCAAAGAGCTGAGGAGAATTTCATCTCTCTCTCATTCTCTCTCTTTTTAAATTTAATGTTTAATGCATCTTTGGGAAATAGTCTTTGCCATTTTTCCATAGAAACTTAGAATGAGAAGGTATCAGAGAGAAGATCCAGCTTCATTTCTTGCATCTTTCATGCAGGCAACTAAAAATTACATAGTTACACAAGGTTTTAGTTAGGTCATCCTTCACTTGAGTTACTTTAGGCTGTGACCTGGCACAGGACATCTCAAACATTAAATTAATAGTAAGGAAAGCATAGGAAAGAACTTGAGGCTGTCACCTTGTGATTAAGATATTTGCCTTGAGAGATGAGGAGGCCTGACTTCTGATCCCTGGCAAGTAATGTTATTTTATATGGTAGGGGTCTTCTACATAAGATATGGTGTCAGTGGAATCTAGGATTTCTAAAGGCAGCTGAACAGGTAGACAGCGTTTTAAAGAGCTTTGAAGTTAGATATTTCAAATAATGTTTTATTTTGTCTGTCAACTAGGTTCCTTGAAAGTCAGGAAACTTAGAGAAGACAGGTTGAAAATTACACTCTTCTGTATTTTTTATATTTGGTTTTCAGTGCAGCTTTCTCCTAAGCCCTTTTGGTCCCAAACCAATAATCTGCACTCTGTCTGTGGTTGGAAGGAGCTTTCTATCATAAATGCTTAGTGTTTGTTAAAAGCTAGTTGATTTTCCTGAAGAGTTTTCTAAGGGTTCACACTCATCATGGTGAGAAATAACTTCTATCAAAGTCCTTGCCAACTTCAGTGGCTATCTTTTGAAGCAGAGAGAAAGAAGAAAGATTTGACCTGAACCACATATTTTTGTCATTTATAAATCATGCTTTTGTATCGATGTACAAGAGAAGCAGAGTGGCATGGAATTTTTTAAGACTCTTTATTACCTTACGCTCTTTTTTCTCCCATTTTCCTGGGTGTATGTCCAAAATGTTTCATTTCAGTTGTAGAAGTTATAATGCTAGCTACTGTTCAGAACTCATCCAGTTCTAATGTTTTTCAGCTCAGCTACTGAAATGTGTATACTTGCTCTTCCCAGTCTCTGGGTGGAGCTGGCTGGAAGCTTTTAACAGAGTTATTTTGCTGCTGGAGAAAAAGCATTTTTTAGAATCTGATTCTGTGGGCACCAGTAGATTTCAAGGAAGGTTGGAGAAAGAAAACATAAGTTTTCTGTGAGAAATGTTTGTTTACCCGTTTTTGCTTATATCTCACTGGCTTTGACTCTTTGGGAGCTCCTGATGGATTGCAAAGCTTACGGGTGATAGAAAAGATTTCCATGATCCAGGTCTTATGGGGAGCATTTTATCAGCCTACTGCCAGACTGAAAATTAGAGAACTTCTGTTTTATAAGTAATCTAAAAAAGAACTTCGGGAATTTTTCTTAAGATAAGTGCAAAAAAACACATGCTAAGAACTAATTACTGTTTTCTGTGCTACTTGTCTTTATCTGTAAGTTTCTGGGCTTGATCAACTGTGCTTCTTGAGCCGCTTTATGCAGAGGAAGAGTGACACCCAGTGGTTAAAAAGATTAAATAGAAGTCTGTTCTGGGTTTCTCTAACCTCAGATTGTGCCTTTACAAAATGAAACAAACAAATAAAGGGAGCTATAATTAGTCCTTCAATAAGTATATTTCTGACTGATCAAATGGGCTGCAATTGTTTTGTGCATATCAAGAAACTGCGTGCCACTTTACATTACTTAGGTAATTGCTGCAAACCTCTCTGCTCAGAAAAGGTATTGTTGAATAAAAAAATATTTTGTCAGACTAAATAATAATTGGTTTTCTGATAAAATTCACCGATTTTCTTGGATAAAATTCACTAGAATTTAGACATTTTGTCTGTACTACCATTTTTGGGTAACAGTTGCTAAGTATTTCCCAATGATTATATTAAAAAACCCCACTGTTTTGTTTTAGTTATTTGCTGCTAGTAGCAATGTTTCTTCATAAAAACCAAGCTGTATTTCTTTTTTTTCCACAGGGTTACATGAATTCTTTTTCCTGCTTGTCCTAGCATACTTCATAAGTGCTTGCATATATGCACAATCCCTATGGCAAACAATTAGGAAGCGTGGACCTATGCATGGTGTATTAAAGGTGTTGACAATTGCATTACTGTTGCAGGCTGGTTCAGCTTTTGCCAACTACCTGCATTTCTCAAGGTACCTTTGCTCCTTTTTTGCTTTCAGTCTTTAGACTTGAAGAACAATGTGTTGTAAAGGTCAGTACATGATTTTGCCTGGGATGGATTGCAGCAAAACGTGGGACTGACCTTTGAACTGCATCGTTGCCTAAATGTACTTCTAAGAGAGAATGCCCATTTGAGACACACCTACTTAAAAATGCAATCTTTTTATTTTTTCAGTTACTCTAGAGATGGGATAGGTGCTCCTTTTATGGGAAGTCTGGCAGAATGTGAGTATGCTTGTGTCCTGTTTCTTACATATTCCTGCCCATGAATCTGTATAATACATTAGCAAATGCTGTTGCTGAACTGTACTGTGATCTTGGATCACATAATTGGATTTTTAATGTAAAATACTATAAATTGCTCCTCCAGGAAAAAAAAAGGGTTTAAGTGTTTACAGTAACTGTATTTGAAGTTATACAACTGTGATATTGTTTAGGATTTTTCAAAGGATTTTTTTTGTCTCAAGATTCCTTGCTGCAAACACTTAGACATGCCTGTCACCTGAGTAAATCTTTCAATACATTGAAGAGTTTTGTGGAGTTAGATCTAGATAGCCAAGCTTTTTAGGAAACTTAATCATGTTTTATGGAGTTTGTCATTTCACTAACAAATTTAACAATTTTTAAATGAAAAAGTATTTTACTGAACAAATTTTATGATAAGCATTTTTTGTATCATGCTAATGTGAAGGTTTGATGCTAACAAAACTTTTTTTTCCACTCTGTACAGATATTCTGAGTTCTCACTGGAACTAAATTCCTATTGCATCCCTTTCCAAAGTGCACTGACTTAATCTTGTTCCATTCTTCAGGGTTAAGCATTGTTGTTGGGTAGTTTAGGGATCTTTTTCTGCAGTTCACATTTGAAGAATTGGGGGTCCTTTCCAAGCAAATACATTTCCTTTTGACTGGTTTGAAGCACCCCAAGGAAGTAGTACTTCGGTAGTGTTGGGGAGTAACAGCCTATATAGAGAAGTATTTCCCTTTGTAGAGTTCATTTAGAAGGCTGCAGTTGGAATTATCAGCCTCTTGATGGCACCTGGCACCACAATAATTGCCTCTTCCTTGTTTTAACCATTTGAGCTGGCAGCTCCTTGCAGCCTCTCCAGCAACTGTGTTATTAAATGTTCCTTCTCGTCTCATGAAATGAAATTAAATGGAGAATATAGAGGTAGTCATAACTCCTCCCCAGTGTTAACTATCCAGCCAGAACTTCAGAGAGAATAGCTGCATGTGAGATTTTTTTGTGTGTTTGTGTTGTAGTCAAAAGCCCACTTTTATTTAGATAAAGCAAAGATTATAATTAATATTATTTTTGAATCAATTCAGCTAAGAAAGTTTTCCTTTCTTACTGTCTCTGAAGTTGGTGGTTTCCAAAACAGTAAAAGAGCAGAAGTAATAGAAATGTGGAAAGGTTCAGTGGCAATTCCAATTCTGAAGAAGGGCTGATGGCAAGTAGTATAGTTTGAAGGTGGAAGGTGATACCATTTTTCCTATTTGAAATCTGAGTTAAAAATAAATGTTAAAATTTCTATTAATTGCAGTGTGGCCAGAATATTTTTCTAAAAACCTGTTCAGGTACTATCTCAAGAAATTATTCTTTTTCTGATATGATTTAGTCTTTACCACGTATAAAGACCTGATCCTCAGTCTAATTAACCACCTAAGCTAATCACATAAATCACACAAATAATGTTGGCACTCAGAAACATTGCAAGTGGTGGTGTTTAACTTTTGGTAAGAATGAAATGTGAAAAGTGGAAGACTATTATCGTGTCTGTTGAATAGTCAAAAAAGATGAATTTTGATGAAATCAGACAATTATGCTATCGGCTCAGTAACGTGACTTTGCGCTGACCCCGAATATTGTGGGATTATTGTAATCTTTAAAATTTTTCTCACCCTTGTTCCTTTCTAGCAAGATGTATGGGATGTCAAAGATTAAAGCTGGCTGTGGATTTTTGTCTTCCACGAATTTATCTGGGAATCCACTTGAATTGTTACCACACTGAAGCAGAGCAGTATCTATATCCAAGAGATGATTGAGAGATGATGTCTGGCTATACCTTATAGGGCAGGTTATCTTAAGGAGTGACAGAAAATAAAATGCTCCCTAGAACACGCAGATTTATTCAGTCATTTTTCTAGTTTGGATTTGTGGCACTGGTTTGGCATGCCTTTGGTTCATGTAACAATTCTTTTTCTAGTGAGTACTGTCTCTCCATAGGTAGCATTGGAAAATAATTCCATGATCTTTTTTTTCCCCAAAATCAGTGCTGGTTCATTTTATTAAAGAACGATCAAGTGTGTATTTACTAAAAGCTCTTGACAGATCTTAAACAGCAAAGGTGTCTTAATACATTAAGAAGCATTTAAGCATATAAACTCTGAGAATACCAAGCATATCCCAGGAATTACATTTTGAAGTCTCTTTTGTATCCCTGTTTTGCTAGTATTGCTGAGTGTCAGGGAAATACGGTAGATGATCTTCTTTTGACACACTTCCCTTCTATTCATATTAATTTCTGTATAATGGCAACATTTTCTGTGCCAGTATTTTTAGTAGATGTGGTATTTATCTTTTCTAATAGTCCAGTTGTATAAAAGTAGAGCTTTACCTTTTTGTGACAGAAATATTATTCTTGTACCTGATACTGTAAGTGAAAATTACAAATAAGGAACAAATTTAATTGAACTAAAATATTAATGAAGCAGAAAAGAAGGCATTGCTGTGTGTAGTGCCCAATCTCTAGTTTCTGAACCAAATTTACAGTTTATATAGTGTAAGAATCAGGTTTTTTTATGTCTCTGCTACACCAGTACAATGAGTCAGATCCCAACATCAACCTTAAAATTGTTCATTAAGTCAAAGACTTACCAGTCTAAAGCTAACAATCACCCAGAAAGAAATAGTCAGGTTTTTCTGTCAGTAGTGCCACAGCAAGGCTACAAATAAAGACTTTAATATATTCTAGCTTAAAGTTTTCTTTATTCTGATGCAGCTTCAAACACAAGTTTGAGACACTGATTAAGAATGTAACTTTATGGAATATGTGTTAATTGCTCCCTTACAGAGGTAAAAATGGACATAACAAAATGAGGCAAAGATACTTTGCATTTAATGAAATGAAATACAGACAAGTTGTTGGTCTAAATGAAGTTTGTGTTACGGTTATTCATTATATTTTCCCCTTTAAGTATCTCAGAGTGGAATTTGTCCTGAATATTTGTGCTTTCTTCTGGAAGCTACTACATCCTTAAGACAAAGTGCAATTAATTTAAAGTACAATGTAACTATCTGATTTTTGAACAAATGTTCTTCAGAGCGAAGAAATGAGTTCATTTAATCATGCTTCATATTAGCACTATGATTAACATCCATATGATTTTAGTTCTTTAGCATTTATAGGTCTATGTATGCAGATGCACTCCAGAGCCCAGATTACTCTGACATGAGGGTGGGATTTAGAGAGATATGGCACTGTGCCTGTGTTCTTGCAGAATTGCAGCATAACTGGGGGAAAGCTGATAGTGATCTGTTTGGTCACTGAAAACTCCACAAAATAGCCACATTTGGTGGCAAAGCAACCTCAGCTGATCTAACTCATCAAAATTAAAAGGTGATACAGAGACATAAGCATCCATTCTTTGTTTGTGGGTATACAGAACATTTCTCTTTGCTATAGGAAAAAAAAACAAAAACTTTTTTTTGTTGTAATTTTATTCATTTTTTCTTTTGTTTTCAATAGTGTGTGACATAGTCTCGCAGATACAAATGCTGTATTTATTATTGAGTCTGTGTATGGGTTGGACAATAGGCAGAATGAAGAAACCTCATGGCAGACCTCTTCAGTGGGATTCCAGTCCAACATCTACTGGCATTGCTGTAGTAGTTGTTGTTACACAGGTTTGTATTTCATATTCATTCTTACACTGAAGTGTACAGCTGCTATTAAATATGACAGAACTGTGAACCAAATAATTTCAATATTTTAATTTTATGAGGGAGGGAGTATCATGACTGGAAAAAAGCCCACAGCATAATGTGCACCCAGTATGTCTAATAGGTAACACCACCTTCTCTTTACTTTAACAATTTAAGGTGTAGCTCCACAGTATGTTTTTGTCTAGCAGTAAAACCACTTAAGAAGTTCCCACAGTTTTCCAAACTCCTGGTTGTGCCAATTGTTTGTAGCATTATACTGTGAACCAGATTAGTGGAACAATCTAGACTGAAAAAAAAAGTAAAAAAAAAAATTTTTTAGTCATTTTATTGGGCTGATTTGTAATGTGGTCCTATGAATAGTTGTTATCAGTACAACTGAGGCGTTGTGAACTACATTATGGAGGTTGACAACCAGCAGCATGGGAGGAAAGACAAGAAAAGCTGCTGTAACAAATTCTTTGTCATGAAAAAAAAAGGAAATTATCAGTGCCCTCTTTTTGGAAGCACTCAAATAGAATGTCTAATTTCAATCAATATAAGGGAATTCTTGAAAGGTTCATGTGCAGGATTGGTCTTGCAAGTATACAAATGGTCTGACACATAATTTCATTCAAATATTTTCCATTAGTATAAATTAGAAAGTTAAGTAAACCAGTAACTTAAAAGTAAATTGTAATGGAAATCATTCAACCCTGGTGGTGCCTTTTGTAAACAAATTTTTTTAAATTACATCATAAAGACAAGAGAATCTGAAAACCATTGAGAAAGAGAAGAGCAGGGAGAAACTGGAGACAGTAATGAGGAAGAGATTATACTGAAGATTTTTGTGCCATTTGGGTAGTGTCTGTAATTAGTGCTGCTTCTAAACTAAGTAAGTGGACTTGTAGAACATTAAGAGTAGCTGGGAGCTGACATTTCTTGCTAATTAAGGATATAAACCAAAGGTTGTTAAGGTCAGTGGGACTGTTGAAATTTAAAGATGGGTGTCAAAGTAAGGTGGAATGAATCTATCCAGCACCAGAAGTTTTACATGCTGGTAGTAAAGAAGATTTCTAAAGTATTTAATTTCATTCATGCCTCTGTGCTTGTGCATATGTATGGGTGTGTTAGTACTCTGCCACTTGAGACTGGAAAGTTTTTTGTTGTTGTTTCCTTTTACTATACATAGAAGAGACACTCAGTATAATCAGCTTGGTTTTATTTTGGTTGTTACTTACGGTAAAAGTGGGGCAGGCATCATACATATCTGCTACTTCCCCCAAGACTGGTCCATTACACATCTTTTGGCTCTTGGAGTAGCACTGGAGCATAAGCACAAAGTTGTCCATCTTACTTTTCACCACTAAGGCACAGCTCTACCACATCTCCTCCTGATGCCATTGGGAATGTCAGGTTTGTCAGGAGTCTTGTAGGAACAGAAAATGGATATTGGAATATATCATTGCCTCGGTGGTTTTGCACCCCCATATCAGTGTCTGCTGTATCCAGCAAAAGTTCCCTCACACCAAGAGTATCCCTGTCCTTCTGGAGAGGATATTTTCCATCTCATGGTTCAGTACATATGAAATATACCTTCTGCTGGATTTGTTCTCCTGAATACGAGTGCAGCTGTTGAGCTCAGGGAAACTGGATTTAGACTGTTTTGAAGGTGGTGAGTTCAAGAGTTCACCTGTGGATTGGTCAGTTGTTCACTGGTCTGTCTAGATTGACATGGGTGTTTGACCTGCTGTGATCAATCGATGGGCACTTTTAATGACTAAAAACCTAGAATAACCTTCCTGTTCTGATCTTTCCCAGAGATTCTTATGGGAGAGCCAGCTTCCTCCTGTGCCAGAGATTGGACAGACTTTATGTGGGTAATCAGAGATGTTCTGAGGACTTGCTGTGGAGGCTGCTGGAAACCATGTGCATTACCCTAATGCAGCAGATAGAAATTGCACCATGTTAGTTTTATTGACATTCTCCTGTACCTGTCCTCGTCTCATCTTCAGGGAAGTAAAGAAAGTGGACAGCCTCAGAAAACACGTTATTCTTCAACTTACATGCAGTTTTGACTGGCAAACTGTCTTAGCCTGTTTGCCTACTACTAGTTCAGATTACTCAGCAAATTTTCAGGGGTTTTTCTGCTCTTTGTACTGATGCTATGGAGTTTTTGTTTTTTCAGAAGCACTAGCAATTTCTTGGGCTATGTTTATCGGTTATCCTCAGTGTAGGGTGGACAGATCCTTCTATTCAGCCAATGTCTTGTAGTCTTTGCAGCTGCAGAGAGGTAACATCTCAAAGGAGGGACAAGTCTGCCATTTAACATCTCCCTTTGCCTTAACTTGTTCTTTGTTTCAGCCACAGAACAAAAGATTCCCAGGCTGCTGTGCATTCATTGAAAATTCCACTTTCTGCTGCTGAGGCACAAACCTTGTGCAGAACTTTATTGATGGCAGACTCTTCCCATCACATAGACCTGAGCAGTTTCAGCTTTCAGGGCTGACCAGACTGGAGGCAGTGATTCTGGAAAGATAGCTGGTTGCTCTGAACCTGATCAAAATGACACGGAATCTTAGACATGACCCTACACAGGGGTTCTTAGGTGTGCTCAGAATGAGCTCTACCTCTGACCTTAGATCTAAACCCTTTTTTGCTGTTCTGGCATTGTGTGACATCAGATACCTGAGAACCAGATATGGTTAGAAACAGCTAGTTTGCCTTGCTGCTACTTCTAATGTCTGTTTTGCTTCCCCCTTCCCCTTGCCTCTCGGGGGTGATCTGTTCCATGAGAACCTGTCTTTGCTGGAGATTGATATGTTATCTTCACTTGTCATAAATTCAGTGTAGGCATAGTGAAGGGAAGGAGGAGTTCTACCATAATTGTTTCCTCATGACATAAAGGAAGAGTGCCTGGTTCTTCTTCATATGGATGTGGAGGTTCAGCTTGTATATCTGGAACATCAGGATGATATCCATGGTCATCATTCCTCTAGTATTTGAAGAGGAAGGCCAGTACTGGACAGTGGTTGGTGTCCACTGTGAGCCAGGATAGGTCAGGTTTATGTGCAGGTAAAGTCAGGCATTTTGAGCAGTGTATTATGTAAACAAGGAGACGATCATTCTGTTTCACCTTATGAAAAAGCAGTTGGACACAGCTAGTGTGAGTCACCTCTTTAGCTAGCTCTCTCATCCAGTTCTTTTGTCTACAAACTAAGCACAGTTGTTCTTCTGGATAACAATTAGAATTGTCCCCCCCGATTTCTTCTCAGAGCTCAAACATAGTTCTGCTCACTGCCAACAAAAGATGTCTCTGATGTCCTACTTCAGCAGGTTGATGTCTGGTGTTTTTCAGTTTGTTCCTGATGTTGCAGCTAAGTGAGCTGATACTTGCCTTTCTGTGGTCAAGGTAAGGGACTTCAGAGTTCCTTGACCTTGATTTCTCAACCAAATTTTAATTTTTTTTTTATATTTCACAACTAAAGAGGTTTTGACTTCAACATCATGCTTGTCTATGAAAGCTCTTCTTCATTGAGAACAGATTGCCTAATCCGTTTTTACCTAGAAATGCTCGATAGCACAGATTTCTCTTTTATTGGATCCTGCTTTTCCCAGGTGAGTGAGAACAGTCCCAGCTCATGGTAAGGGCAATGATACCTTCACCTTCTCCGCATTTACTGACAGTACTGACACACTGACAGTTCCATCTCTGCCTCTTAACACCTCTGCCTTCTGCTTATTTTGGAATAATCTAATGAACCTGAAGGAAACTGGACTTCTGTGATCTCACATTCCTGTCACCACACACAGCCTTTGATCAACTGATGATGTGTTGTTTACACTCTTTAAAGGGCTACTCTAGAACACACTTTGCTGTCAGACACTATTATCCTATGAGGATTTGGGCTTTGTTCTCATGATTCCTTTACTCCAGCTCTTTGTCATCTTTTCATGAAAGTGGCTTCCTTCTTTGCTGTTACTCTTGGTGTAGACTAAGGAAAATTTAGGCCTTCATGAGCTCTGGTTTTTAAGGTAAGGTAGATCCCAGGGATCTTTCTTCTTAGAGCAGTATCACAGTTCTGTCTCCATCAGCCTATATGGCTTCACCCCAGAAGCTTGCTTGGGGCAGGAAAATTCTATATATAGGTTCAGGGGTCTTTTATTTTCTCAAGCAGACTATGCACAGTCCACGTAAGTTAAATACTTCTGCTGTTCCCAAATGTAAATATCAAAAGAGAAAATGCTCACAAGACTTCAGTGATTCTGTAACTGGTAGAACCCTTGTTTGTTGTCTGAGCATGTTCTAACTGGACTGAAATAACTTCTGTGATAGGAATTCATCAATTTCATGCCAAAACTAGTGCTGTAGACACAACGTTACCAAACACTGTGCTGTATCTCAGGGATTCGGGAGCAGTTTAGTCTTAGTCCTTGACAGAATTTTTAGTCAGGTAATTTGATCATTTGAAGATGTTTGCTTGAAATTACTCTGTTTCCAAGCATTATGGTGAGAGCATTTAAAGCCTGTTGGTCGGATTGTTTGCTAGTAATCCATGATGTTGGAGGCACGCATACTTTACATCTGTCCTTCTCCCATCCCTCCATTTTCCATCCAGGTAGTTCAGGAGTGACTAAAATGACAGCAGCTGTGAAATGACAGGGCTGTGTCCCCCCTAGGTAAGGGAGGGCGAAAGCACAAGAGTACTTTCTGAGGATATTCTAAGCAAAAATTATTCTAATTCTCGACTGATGAGACTCAAGGACACCCACCTTTGGAAGGCACAGGTGGATTACACATTTTTAAGAAGTTAATATTAGTAACCTTTTTGTCTTTATGTAGTGAGAAAGCCTTTGATTGTGTTCAGAAAGGAATCTGACTAATTTATATTTCTAAATTGAGCCATACAATGTCTGCTTCTGGAGGCCTTCAGAGCTACTTCACTCATAAAGCGAATTTGCCTACCTTTCTTCAGAAAACCTGCTTTATTATACACCTGAAGCCTCAGTGCAAGTTAGATATGTGCAGTAGGTAGACTGGATTCCAGTGTGTATTCAAGTTCTAAAATGCCATCCAGCTGCTACATGATGCTCTGAGAGTCTAAACTTTATGTGTATTCTAATTTATAATGTTAGCGTTCCCAAAGTCTTGAAAAGGTGTTCTTCAGCAAGACACATTTTTTAATGCAACTGGTTGGCGCCTGCCTTCTTCACAGCTAAGATTCAGAAACTAGGCACTTGTTAGTCTGTTTTTCCTTGGATAATATCAATACTGTTTCTCACAGTGTTCCTACAAAATTGGATTCTGCAGCAGACAGATACAATGCTGGGAGTTAAGGAGGGGCTTCCTATCTTATATGTAGTTATCTGTTGGCTAGAGTGTTCAGCCAGATGTTGAAATGGCATTTGGAACCTGTGACACTCCCTTTCCTAGACCCTAGGAGGTTTCTGAGCCAGGTGCTTGCAGAGTCAGGCTCGCTCACAGTTTCTGACCTAGCTGATGTTGAATTCTTTTCTCCACAATGGCACAGCTTCAATAGAAGGGGTGGAGAGTGGCCCACCCAAGAACACCCTATAGCCTGGCAGTTGCAGCACTCTCCAAGGAGGTGGGAGATGTGAATTGGATATCCTTTAGGCAAAGAAGGGAATTGTGGGATATCCAAGTTCAACCTGGGTGAATGCTTGAGCCTTAAGGCTATTGTATAAAAGGGGCAGCAGCACCACCCTCTTACTTCCCCATCTTTGAAAAGAAAAGTGAATCCTGTTAGGATTTTGAAAGAAAAGGCGTAGTCGCCTAGCTTTGAAACAAGCTTTACAGGTTGTGGATCACAAGTGAAAGGAGACACCTCCCTGTAGCTCTGTGAAATCATTTCAGTGGTCTTCCTGCAGAGTAGGACAGGTGTTCAGGTGATTATTTTAGATTTTTTTCCAAGGTGCTACATTCCCTCTACCCAAATTAGAGGAAACTTTAACTTGTCAAGCTTTCTAGAAGTTACAGAATCCAAGAAGTGAGACTGTGTTCATACCAGTTGCAATTGGAATAATAGGTCACACCAAAAAGCAGTTCAGACTAGGGTTTGTTGGGTTTTTTTGCTTAGCGTGGCAGTGGCTGACAAGTAGAGTGGAGCATTACCAGATGACTTAATCTGTGATGGGAAGGTTAATTGAGATTTGGTGTAACCTGGTTTACTGTAAGCATACTTTGCTGTTGTTCTTTTTCAGAGCTTTTTGTTAATTTGGGAGCAGTTTGAAGATACAAATCACCACAGCTACCATTTGCACCGTGGCTTGGCGAGCGGGCTGCTCATTGGCCTCAGAGTCTGCCTAGCTCTGTCACTGGCTGCTGGCCTGCACCAGATTATCACAGTGGAGAGAAGCACGCTGAAAAGGGAGTTCTATATCACCTTTGCCAAAGTATGGGTTACATCAAGCAAACTGATCCCTTCTTCTGTAAATATAATTGTGGCATGCAGTTGACTGAAGCACTAAACTCTTTTCCTCCATAAGAAAGTTAATGTTTAAGTGTCTGAGTTGATTACATTGCACCCTGTCATCAGACTCTTGAGTAGTCATTTTAATTTGACAAGGAGTATAGAGCTTTTTAAAACAGAAATCCCACCTTTCTTTGTGTGGTTT
This sequence comes from Ifrita kowaldi, assembly GCA_013398055.1. Lineage (NCBI taxonomy): Eukaryota > Metazoa > Chordata > Aves > Passeriformes > Cinclosomatidae > Ifrita > Ifrita kowaldi. The sequence goes on from VZRS01009492.1 coordinate 387,657, forward strand.
TCGTTATGTTGATTGAAAATTAAACAATGGCTTCATGAAATAGACAGAAATGTAAATGTAGTTCCTGTAACTGTCATCTCTTTCTTCTAAGCTGGCATGTAGTCATTTTACAACTTATACTCATCTTCTTTTTTAGGCCTGCATTCTCTGGTTTTTGTGCCACCCATGTCTTGCAACCATTGCTGTAATATTCAGAGAATATCAAAGAGAAAAGGTATGTACAGGCAAGATAAAAGAGATGAAATTTGAATAGTAGTTGTTCTTCATGTTTAATGTTTGTTAGCAAACTCATGCTCTTAGGCTGTTAATCTTATGACCCCAAAGCAACTTGAAAAGTCTTAGTCACACAGCTCTCATTGATGCTAATGTGAGTCATATTTTACAAAGGCATACAGGGCTCAAATCATCTAAGGGTAATCATTTCTAGGTTAAGGGAGGGAGAGGGAGAGATTGTTAAGTCAAAGGAAAATGTGGAGGGGGTGTTTTGTTTTATTGTTTGCTTGTTTGCTTTTAATTAAAAACACCTTGGGGATTCTTTTAACAAAGGGAGTAGAAAGATAAATCAGTGGATTTTTTTTTTGTTTGCTTTTTAGTCTTCATCCTTTAAAAGCTTTATGTGGCTAAATAGGTCAGGGAACCTGTAGCTGAACTGTATTCTTTAGATCTAGAAGTCTGTCCAAATATGTTGTTTGGTTTGTAAGCTCCAAACAGTTAAAAACAAAGGTGGACTCACTGAGTTTCTTGGTTGCTTAAACATACTGGGAACTGGAGAGCTCCATGCATGGAGCTGCCATGTTCAGGTGGAGTGCACCACTATTCTCAGGTGACTGACTGCCTCATTCCAGCTTGGGGTTTGCTGCTTTTCTTCATGCTTATAACCGTCTGTGCATTTGTATGCAAATATATTCATAAATTGAGCTTCTATTTGGGTAGAGGATATGTAAGGGAAAGAAAAAGGTTTTATTAAATACGTATAATCAATTAAATACTGTGTTTGATTTACAGGGGAAAAAAAAGGAAATCTAGGCAGAAAAAAATTGATTTCTCTAGAGTTACTAATGAGGAGACTTTTTGTTTTGCTTGATGAAAACATCCTTAGGGCAGGAGGACAGTCTCTAGAGGTGGGAGCAGTAAAGTAGTATTTTTGCAGTATTTTGAGCTTACTGAAGGAAGACTACAATTGCTCTACTCATGCATTTGAGCAAGTTTAACCATTATGTGCAGCTGCAGTTCCTGCACTATGATAATTGAGCTGTGTTTGCTTCTTCAAATACACTTCAATACAATAAAGAAATGCATGATCAATAAATACCATATTTATTTAAGAAAAACATGTATTTTAAAAGACTGCATGTACATAAACTGAAGAGTTGTGCTTTCTCAGAAACAATAATTACACCTTTAGGCATTTGGTAAATACAGCCTTACACAGCTTTTACAGATGAAGAGGCTTGAACTGAAAGAGGTCTGGCTAAGTGAGATTGATAAATCACTATCCTCAGCTCCATGACTGTTCTAGTGCAAAGTGTTTCTGAGCTTTCTTTTTTTTTTCCCACCCCCCCACTCTGTTTGTTGTAAGAATAGAATATCTAAACATCACCTCTGCTTGTGAAACTGCATGGGTGGTGAATTGCAAGTCTGAAATTCCCCAGAACAGAGACTGCCAGAAGGGTTATGTGACTTGCCCAGGGCTATCTGCTGATTTAAAAACACCCAGGTGTGAGAGTCTGATTCCTGGACTTAAGATGCATGTTCAAATCTTTTGTAACTGCAGCAGTATTACAGAGTTTAAAGTTAAACCTCAAGCACTTGTGCTAATAGAAATCTATTGTGGCTTGTTTGATGAGAGGTTTTTTTTCACTTACTATTTCTTTTTCTCTTTCTTCTTGTCTTTAGATTATTACGATAGGTGTTATCCTCTGTCAGTGCATCTCCATGGTTATCCTCTACAGACTTTTTCTATCTCATAGCCTATATTGGGAAGTATCTTCACTGTCATCAGTGACATTGCCACTAACAGTATCCTCTGGACATAAAAACCGACATCACTTCTGAGATGTTTAGGAAGAATACATTATGTAATAAATGTGCAATAATGACTTAAACATACAGGTATTTTTGTCACAAGTGTATGATACATTGGTTTCACTGGAAAACCGAGTGATGATATCAGAGCACTTCACAGACCTTTAGTCTGACAAGATTCCTAGATTAATGTGTTAAAAGTATTGTGGAGTATAAAAATCCATAATTTGAGTAGTTTTATAGGTATTGTTTAACACGTGGTGCTGAGCTGTATCACAGAAGAGTACAATGAATCTTTTCTCTCCCATTCACAGACACCAAAAATGCCCTTACTTTGTGTCAATACTAGGTTTGAAGGTCTTATAAAATGCAGTTCTTAAAACGTCTACATGCTCAAACAAGTTTAAAATAGGCCAGTTGTGAAATTGGTGTGATGCATAACGATGAGTACAAGGAGATTTTTATTTTCCTGCTTTAGAGAAAATGCATTTTATGTATCAGTATAAAAGATGGGGAGAGAAAGGAGGGAGAATCATCTAGAAAACATATGTAAAATGTTCACAACTGACTGCAAGAAACTTTCCTTTATCATGGGTGTAAAAGAAAAGCTTTTTTTGCATCTAATGTTCATACTGGTTAAAATTCTAATGGGAATGTAAATAGGGTTTATATCTGCCTATTTTTAAAAAAAAGTAAATGTAACCAAAAATTTCATCCCGTAATCAAGGTCTAAACAGTTTTTGAGGCTTAGAATACATACCAACATAAAGGTAATTAAAACAGCAGCCTTGCATCTTTTAAAGGAGAAAAAAAAAAGGCAAAGAAAATGGAATGGGTGATGTGGTACTAGAATTTTAATCCTGATATAATTCATTTCTGTTACATTGAGGATTCAATCATAATTAAGCCATATACACAGATTAAATTAACAGAAGCATTTCAAATAAATGTTGGTTTCAGTCATCAACTACCCATGAATTCCTGCCCAAGGATACTTAATCAGGATTAAATTTTCTATGAATAATTGAAAAACAAAATACTCACTGGATTTGTTATAATCCATGTTGGCACTGGGTTCTAAGTAGTTGCCATCTTCCATCCATTGTAATAAAGCCATTCTACTTTGTGATGCCCTAGCATTCAGAAAGCCAGTGTAAATATATACTTTATTGAAGTGCCTATTTATAGAGTATGATTAAATCATGCTGACATTTTTTTTCTTTCATAATAAGAACATACCTATTGCCATTGTGAGTGAAATTTTTCTTTTTGGATTTAGCTTAGTTTAGACTTCATACATGTGTGTGTTTCTTCACAAAATGGATTTTATTTTCTGGTAAATCAGTGTTTGCTTCTTCTTAACAGCGTGTATTTGATTATGTCTCTGTGAAAATGTGAAGACACTGATTCTAGCTTTCAAATAGCCCTAACTTTTCCATTTAAGCTTGCCTCAGTTGTGAGCATAGTTGAAACATAAGTCTATTCCATTTTAGTTTAGAGGCAAAACTAGACATTTGCCTTTGACTAAGGCAAAATGGCAACATGACAAAGTTGCTCATTAAATCATCTCCTTTCTTATTGTTTGTAATTCAGATCAAGAATGGCAGGTTGAGGCTGGAAAAGATGAGATATTATGATTTCACACAATCTTCAGAATGATTAAAAGATTAATTATTACATTCCTCTGATAACCACACAAAAATATTATTGGTTAAAACTTCAGTCTTTATTTCCCTGCTTATCTCTGTACTTTTCATCTTCTCAAGAAAAAAGCATCCTGTTTTTGATAAGTCTCCAATAATATAGTAAAAGAGTTCTATCTGTCCTCATGTATAAGACTTCAAATTCACACATAAAATAGAATTTTCTGATAGACACAAGTACTACTTTACAGTTCATGATCCGTCATGATAAAAGTTTTAATCTATGCAAAAAAACCTCTATGTGACTTTCAGAAGAGGCCCTGCATTTGTTTTATTCTCCAGAAGTACTGTCTTACTTCCTGTAGCTCTTCTGCCTTCACTTGGTCAGTATTATGACACCTTTTACCTTATTTTCACTTTATAAATGTACCCCACAGCAAGCCGTGGTTCTTTAGTGTCAGCGTGAAACATAAGGTGGTGTCTTTTACATCTTTCCCACGTTGCCCCCCTAAGTGAACAGGTAACATTAGTTCCTTAGTTTGGCATTGGATCCAGTTACTTGAAAATAAATTTTAATTTTGCTATTAATGTAACTGTAGCAATTAGGTATCACTTTCTCATGGTGTGGTACAAAGGGTCTCTTAGCACTGTAGCAGTACATCACTGTGGCTGCAGTAATACCCAGTTATTGGTGCAGGATAGCTCAGAGTGGTGGGGAGTCTTCAAGTATGACTAATGGGCAGAGCTTCATACTTAACCTGTACTCTGTGTTGAAACTTACTGCCTCTAGATCATGCCTGAGGAGTGGTTCAAGTATGTAAAAGTCTCTCTCTTCTTTCTAACTTACATCTCCTGTGAGAACAGCTGATAAGACCTTGCTTTTTTCATGCTTATCCACACTGTTACCCATTCTATCAATTTGATTTCATAACTTCATCTTGAAAAAATAGCTTCCAGCCTTCTTCCAGTTGTCTTCAATCCATGCATCCTGACTTGAAAACTATACTTCAAAATGTGCTTTCTGTCACCAAAAAAAAAAAAGAAAGATTTAGCTTTCTCTCACAAACTGGGGCTTTTGCGTACATCAGCGGAACTGGTGCTGCGCCCTACATCAGCTCTGCATTAGGTGACAGCAGTGCACAGAAGCTGTGCCCTACATCAGCTCTGCATTAGGTGACAGCAGTGCACAGAAGCTGTGCCCTACATCAGCTCTGCATTAGGTGACAGCAGTGCACAGAAGCACTCCCCCAGTGCCCCCGTAGCCCCAGTGTGTACGAGGTGCGGGTTTGTGCCTGCAGAGAGCTGCCGCGCACCTGGGGAATTTTCGGGGACAGCTTCAGCAGTTCCAGGCTCCCTGACACCTCACTGCTGCAAGAAGCTGTAGCAGGATCCCCCTGAAGGCAGCGCTGCCACTGCCCACGTGGTGAGCAGCACTGTTGAGGTCAGAGGATGACATCTCGTGTGAGAGTTTCTGTGCATTATGCAGTTCTGTTTTAAATAAAGTTGGGGTTACCGTGTCTGCTCATTCTATTGCCTCTGAGTTTCAGTTCTCACAAAATATGAGTGTATTGACAAAGCTGCAAACTGAAGTTGGTTGTGCTCTGAAGAAATACACTTCTATGTGCGAAAGGGCATCACCTGGCCAGCCGTCACCTTTCCTGCTGGCACAGATGCCAGTTTGTGTCAGTTATGATTTGTTGGTTGGGAGGGAGGATCTCAGTTCAGTAGACAAAAGGGTGAGATCACCAACTTGGTCTACGAGACCCCCCACAAGCTGTCGGAAAGGATCCTGCGTTGCTTCTGACCAGCAATGTGGAGTCTGGAGCAGTTCTGAGGCTCATCACAAGTCTCCTCAGCTATTCACTCCCCTTCCATGTAGACTGTGTTTATTGTATATTTACTTAAAGTGCTTCAGGTAGGAAAATGAATATTTACAATTAAATATATGTAAATGGAGGTGGAAAGACCTGATTGGAAAAATACCAGGTTTCTAATACATATTACAATACTAAGACCTCCCACGCAAGAGAAACGTTTATAGCCAGATCTAAATGAACATTTCTTTCTGGTTCCTGTGCCAGTGGAAAGCCATGGAAGTATCAAAACCTTTTTGTTTGCATCTCGATCCTCTACAGAACTGGAAGAACGCTTTATTTGATTTGGCTTTAGTTTATTCTGTGCAATGTTCTGCCTCTAATTGATAGAACAAATGTTTATGGGGCTGGCCAGTGCTGATGTTAGGCTGTACCTTTTAACTCTTTGTTTGACTATGCAGTGTACAAAGAACAGGTTCTCCTTGTGAATGTCAAATGTTAAAAGAGAAAGCATTCAGCCAATTTTCAAAGAATCCTTCTTTTCTAACTGCACTGATCTGACCAGGCTGTGGTTTTCCAGTGAACACTAAGTTCCAATTCCAGTTTTCCTTAAACCATTATTTTCTGCAAATCTATTTCCTGCCTTGCGAATTCTCTCTCCCACTGTGCTGTCTCTGCCCTCCCCTCTCCCCCTCTCTCATACATATGATTTTGAGTGTAATGGGTGTCATTTCTCTCCCTATCTCTCCATCTGTTCCCACGATCAGCACTCGCAGTCCAGCCCCTGCTTTGCATGTAGTATGTGTATTCTCTTTATCCTTGGCCTGTTTTGATTTCGCGCTTTTCCTGTCTCTCCTTTGCCCTCTCTGCCATCTTTCTAGCCATCAGCGACCTGAGGGTGTGGTTTGACATTGCAGCTAATTTGGGCTGTTAGCTGTCAAAAATAGTGTCCCTGTTCCCCTGAACTGACAGTGGCTGTCACCTCAGAGTCTGAGTGAAGAGTCAAGGAGTTAAACTGGTGAAAAATTCAGCCTCTAGCAGCAGCCAAGGAAAAAAAATTTAGTTCTCAGTGGTTGTAGCTCACCAAACCAGGTTCATCAAACTTTGTTGAGTGCTGGTGCCACTGCTGGGGATAGGGTAGGAAAGGCACATTGAAGAGAGGCCAGATCCCCTTTAGAAGGGTGGCTGCAAGTTTGGTCAGTCTTTTACAAGCTGTCAGCCTTGTTCTCCATCTCTCTCTTTGTCTTCTGCTGCATTTTGCGTGCTAAGGGTTGGACTGTCCCTGCCCTTGACCACTGTCTTACAACAGGAGTGTGTCATTAGGGGCAGGGGGCTTCCAGCAAAGAGAAAACTGTTTGGCTGCTTTAAAGTATTTTAAATTTAACATGGTCAGTTATGCCTTTGCAGCCTTAAAAATGAGCTGTGAGGCAGCACAAGCAGCCGCCAGTTTGAGGAAGTATTTTTGAGGAAAGAAAAAACCATGAAAACAGACATGGCTGAAGTGGGTGCCATTTTTTTCAACATGATAACACTGTTGTAGAAGGCAACCAAGGACATTGCACAGCTTTCCACAAGGTCTACCTGTGGGTAAGGAGAGACTTAATCCGAACATCTGCAGCCCAAAGAGCAAAGGTTTCCAGCAGCGGGGACTCTTTATCTATCAGCCAGTTAATCTGCTGACATGCCTGACTTCGAGAGGCTGTGGTGGGATTGTGAGGATCTGTCTCGCCCTGTGGTCAAGTGCTCCTGAGTTTGTCCAGGCTGGTGAGCGAGTTTGGCTTTTAATGCTCCTGCAACAACCCCCTCAAAAAGAATGGATTCGTGGAAACTGACAACAAGGTATCTCAGGAATCTCTCCTTCTTTAATACAGTAGCTACAGCTGAAAGAGTGTATGTGCACCTTGTTAGTGTATACTTTTTTTGCTTAGTTTCTCACCCTTCCAGCCTCTTTTAAAACAATGGCATTATTTTCAAATCAAATTTTATAAAATGAACATTGGAGTTGTTAAGAAGAGATCAAAATTTACATAAGACTTCTATGTAACCTATTACCTATGAAAATTTACTTCAGGCTGAAACATGTTTTCCAAAGTTTACAGCATACAAAACAAATGGTGTTTCAAAATTTCTTTACTTATGATTACCTTAAATTGTGTTTTCTAAAAGGGAAGGAAAAAAAACCTTGGAACCTTACCAGTTTAATTTGCATTTTGGCTCTGATGTAACTCGAAATAGATTAGATTAAAAAAGGAAATTTGGCAAGTGATTACTCAATTACATGATTTTACTGCTTTGGTATTTTGAAAATAAAAATGAACAGATCTGTTTTACTTTGAGAAGTGCCTGGTGCACGTGTGCTGTAACCACTTTTCAGAAACCATATGGAAGGTTCCTTACGCTGCATATGGCAATGCTACCCAGAGCTCAGATATGTATTCCTGTGATAGACTACACAGGATTCAGTTGGATCAGGGGTATTAATGCCTACATTCCAATAGTACTGCATCGAAGCACAGCAGGGTAATGAGTTTGGTATAAAACACAGGAAGTTCACAGTGGCAGGGCTGCATTGCTCCTTTTTCATAGAAAGGAACTAAAATTGCTTGGAGCTAGTGCCAGGCCAGGAAGCTGGGAGGAATTTGGAGAACGGATACAATTTATATGGGAGCTGTATTTTGCAAGATAAAAAAGGTGAGCAGCATCAACATATATTTTCAAAACGTTTCATCATCTAGAGCTACGGTAGCTGCTCATCTCTAGCCTTCATGCCAAGGGAAGGAAGCCTCTGCTGACCTCTGGAAGACCAAGCAAGTTGTGACAAACTCCCTAGAGTAACAAAGCATTGATCCTCCACGTGGTGAGGGATGGGGTAGTACTGCATCTTAAACTGGGTATCATCAGGATTATCTGTGATTCCCATCACCCTGTTCTCATTAGCAAATTGGTAGGAGAAGATGGACCATCTGTGCTCTGTCACTGATGTGTCCCCTTGGAGCCCCATGAGCTATTTGTGGCTTTTCAGGTCTCTGATAAATACAACACCTGCAAATGTTTGTTTGGTGCCATGATCTCATCACTTGCCTGCCCTGCTCTATAAAGCTGCTTGGGTTCTTGAAAGCTCTTCCACATGTACGTGTGCAGCTGTCCCCTCAGTGCAAACATCACAGTGTGTGTCTGTTCCTTCACACAAAGCCAGCTTCCATGGCAGGGGATTTCACCAAAAAACCAGCAACTTCACATGACAGAAACCTTACTTAGTGCCATCACTGTCCTGACAAACTGTAGCTCTTCCAGTGGATTTCAGTGGGGATGGAGACCTTCAGAACACTAATCTTGGTGTAGCAATGATGATACAGACCCAAAGTCCTGACACATGAAGAGCAGAATATGCTGGGGAGTTAGAAATTAATAAATTCCTTTTGAAAGAGTGTTGTGGAATGGAGGTGATGGGCTACTGGGTTTCACTGGACTGCTAAGCCTGTGGACCTTCAGCAAAGCAGCCGTGTCTGAAGAGGCGTCACTACCTAGATGTCTCTCACACAAATGGCTGTTGCAGAGGGACACGTGTTCTGCTGTTGCAGCAGGGAGACCCTGTTATCCACCTCGATGATTTTTAAGGGTTACATGGGATGTGAGACTTGGTTGTCCTCTACGTCTTGGTTTCATGTCTCTGTCTCTTACAAGTAACTGGGTTTGGGTACTATATACCTGATATTTAACAGACCTGCCGTGCTATTGTCACTGATGGCATTGGTACGTGAGGATTGTTGCTGCTTCTCAAGAAGAACTGAATGTTTGATTTTTCCCTGCTTTCTTCCTTTGTGGGGGCAAGGGATGAGCTCAAGCCCTGGTTTCCATCCCTCCAAGTCAGCAACCTGTGCTGGCACTGTCAATAGCCTGAGTCATCCCAGCACTGATGATGGACAAAGCAAGAAGCCTTTGCTCAGTGGCAGGAGAGGAGCTGACAGCTGCCATCAGCCCGAAGTATTTCTGCAAGGGGGGAATGGCCATGCACTTACCAGAAGGGTTGATCACCTTCAAAGAAAAAAAAACAAACAAGCATTTTCTACCACTGAGTTTGAGATACGTAGACAGTGAATTTCAGTTTCTTATCTCTGAGGTCTGTTAACAGAGACCAGAATGTGCGGCGGTGTGTGTGCGTGTGCGTGTGTGTGTGTGTGTG